>WIPJ01000643.1:107333-135242 GCA_018155075.1 Cassiopea andromeda
CTAAAATACACATCTCAACATAAGTACTAGTGGTTATTGATAAAGGCAAGGCTATTGTCTTTGATATTGGCCAAATTTGATCCATTGGTAATTTGAATGATTTTTGCATAAATTATACCTCAAATACACATCTCAACATAAGTGCTAATTTTTATAGAAAATGGCAAGGTTATAGTCTTTGATATTGGCCAAATTTGATCCATTGGTAATTTTAATGATTTTTGCATAAATTATACCTCAAATACACATCTCAACATAAGTACTAATTTTTATAGAAGAAGGCAAGGCTATTGTCTTTGATATTGGCCAAATTTTATCCATTCGTAATTTGAGTGATTTTTGCATAAATTATATGTGTAGTTTATGATGTGTAGTTTAGGTATAATAACTGAAACACACATCTCAACATAAGTACAATTTTTTCATAGAAAAAGGAAAGGTTATAGTCTTTGGTATTGGCCAAATTTGATCCATTCGTAATTTGAATGATTTTTGCATAAATTATACCTCAAATACATATCTCAACATAAGTACTAAGTTTTACAGAAAAAGGCAAGGTTATAGTCTTTGATATTGTCCAAATTTTATCCATTCGTAATTTGAATGCTTTTTGCATAAATTATAACTGAAATACACATCTCAACATAAGTGCTAATTTTTATTGAAAATGGCAAGGTTATAGTCTTTGATATTGGCCAAATATGATCCATTGGTAATTTGAATGATTTTTGCATAAATTATACCTCAAATACACATCTCAACATAAGTGCTAATTTTTATAGAAAATGGCAAGGTTATAGTCTTTGATATTGGCCAAATTTGATCCATTCGTAATTTGAATGATTTTTGCATAAATTATACCTCAAATACACATCTCAACATAAGTGCTAATTTTTATAGAAAATGGCAAGGTTATAGTCTTTGATATTGGCCAAATTTGATCCATTCGTAATTTGAATGATTTTTGCATAAGTTATACCTCAAATACACATCTCAACATAAGTACTAATTTTTATAGAAGAAGGCAAGGCTATTGTCTTTGATATTGGCCAAATTTGATCCATTCGTAATTTTAATGATTTTTGCATAAATTATACCTAAAATACACATCTCAACATAAGTACTAATTTTTATAGAAAATGGCAAGGTTATAGTCTTTGATGTTGGCCAAATTTGATCCATTCGTAATTTTAATGGTTTTTGCATAAATTATATCTAAAATACACATCTCAACATAAGTGCTAATTTTTATAGAAAATGGCAAGGTTATAGTCTTTGATATTGGCCAAATTTTATCCATTCGTAATTTGAATGATTTTGCACGAATTATACCTAAACTACACATCTCAACATAAGTGCTAATTTTTATTGAAAATGGCAAGATTATAGTCTTTGGTATTGGCCAAATTTTATCCATTCGTAATTTGAGTGATTTGAAATTCGGGCAACTATTCTGACTGCTTTCCAAATCGCCCCAATCAATCGGTCAGAAGTTTTACAGCTCCCCTATTTCAAGCCCTCCTACGCCTATGACAAGATGTACTGATGAAGTTGCTAGAACGCCTCTCTTTGCCCACTTTCCAGACGTCAATGGTATGCAAATCTGGCAATTTTCTTCATAAAGCGATATCTGCTTTTACGACCTATTCCGCTGATTCCAAGTGCAGCTAACCCCAAGAACATTTCCTATGCATGGAAGATTGAGGCAGAAACACAATACACTGATGTCTTATCGATGGAAATCTGTATTGTAATTTGGTCGTATAGATGGAGAGATTAAGTTCCATAACCTAGTGAATGTAATTACCACTTCCTTTCTTGTCCAAACCCAGCAAAATACACAATTCAGCAGCTGCCATTATACATGGATCATAAATCCCAAATGCAACATGGTTGAAAAATTGTCTATCAACATGAAGGATATAAGCATAGGTCCATTGCACAGGAAGAGGGTGGTGGTATCACAGGCGATGAATAAAATCATAATTGCAGTAGAAAAACTCAGCTTTATTCAGTAAGACCACATGTTTCCATCCCACTCTTCAAATTTAACAAGGATAAAGCACACATTTAAAAGCCAAACTTGAATGGTTCGTGGAATGTCATCCATTCAACTCATTGAGAAAGAGTAAAACTGCAGTAAAACTCTAGCAATCACTCCGTAAGTCCCCCTAAAAGCTTCCAATATTCCTCCTTCTCAGAGCAGTCCCTCATAGAATTTGGTATGTAGAAGCTTGAAAAAATACAAGAAGGTATGGGTTATTGACTCTGAGAACAATAACAAAATTTTCACAGATTTGAGGTTTTATCATTTTATGTTGTTCGTTCTACAAGGGGGATTACACAAATTTGCATGCAGCGAAGGAACAGCTTCCAAAAAAGTTCCCATCTAAAGGAACGAGAACAAAGCAAGATCCTGAGATATAGGTGGAGTTGTATATTGATTAAATAGCAGGGGGTGCAGTTTGTCAGGGGTACTCTACCAGCCAAAACGGGTGGAATTGGGTGCTGGAAAGGGGAGCTTTACCTTGAAAGTTTTGAAACTAGAGAGTCATGTCCCCTTCCTACCTTCATGCAAAACGATGATAACGAACCAGTTGCTAATAAGATTATATCTCACTAGAGCCATAGCTTCTTAGCTAACAGCACAAAATTTTCATGAATTCCCAGGTAACTCTATCTCTATGAAATCAGTTGTTCTTCCCATTTTTGATTAGTGTTTTCCGTTCATTTCTTCAAATTCAATCGATGCAAAATTCTGAATTCTTGATATTCCTGCTTGTAAATATGCAGCGTCTCTCATTTTCCGTTTTTCTCTCATTTTTGCATCCGTCGACATCCAATTCTCAATAGGCAAATTGAATCCTAAATTAGCTTTGAGATGCTAGCATCATCGGAAAGCCATTTCGGAAGGGGATGCAAAATCCATTGATCTATTCGTCGTATTCATTGCTTTGCACAAGATCAAAAGTCACAAACCAGGAACTTCACAATCTTTCTTCGATTTGAGTCACTAAGCTTAAGGAAACAAAAATTCACCTTTGAATGGAATAGTTATATAAAATCTTAGATGCTTTAAAATTGACACGATAGCATTGCGTCACAAATTATAGGTTCTTCGATTGACAAACGAACAAATCTTTTTGAAATGATTACAGTTTTTCCAGGACATTCTTATCCATAACTGCGAACATGGGCGTAGGAGGACGTCAAATTTTGGGGGAGCTGTAAGCGTTCTGTAAACTTTCTGCCCGAATTTCCTATTGTTCTTTTAGAAAATCTTTCCTGAGTGAAACGGATTTCTGCCCAGCTTGGGGGGCTGCAGCCCCTGCCTCCTACGCTTAAGACTGCGAACACCATAATAGCAAGAAATGTCCATGCTAAGCTTATCAAAATCTTGTTCCACGCCTCTGAATCCCCGATGTTTGATTAACAACTTTATTATTTGTTCCAGGTAATATCTAAGGGATCAATTGCTTTGGTTGTATTGATCACCTTCATGCATAAAATATTGACTAGCTTCAAGATAGTGTTTGGTATTTTATCTTCACCAAAAAAATGCCAGAAATTTGTGTTACAAGGTTGTTGTATGGGTGTTTTTCAAAACCATGGCAAACCTGGAAGCACAATTGCTTTATAGGAACTCTCTACTGCAAATGAATGGAATGATAGGTGAAAGGAAAGAAAAGGGTGTAGTTAGTGGGAAGGCTGTAACACCCCTCCCCCCAACATTCGGTGATCTCATCGGTAAATTTAGATTCAATGACTTTCGTAGGTGAATTACTGCATGAAGGAGTAAAAAGTGTTGAAAATGCCATTCTTGCATCAACACACCCCATAGAAATAGAGAACTCTTGCAGGAAACGCTTCTATCGGTAAGCTCGCACATCTGTCGATAAATTCACGGCATTACGAGTTTCTGTTGGTAAAGTATTGCTATACACCCCCGCCCCAGAAAGAGGTCATACGATGCCACTAAAGGAGGGAATGGTGGATAGCCGGGTGAATGGATGGGTGGATAGAAGACTTAAATTGTCTACAAAGCCTTGGTCAAACGCATCCAACATTTGCACATTGGGTATTGCCTGCACAGTGTCAAGATCAAAAGCCCCAAATCAGACTAACAACAATAAGATGGCAGTCTCATTTAGCAAGACTTCTTTCTACTACTTTCTACTATTTCATTGTTATTATTTCAGCAGCTACATCCTGCTGGTTTTCAATAAGATACCGATAAGATTGAAAAGACCATTGAAAATAAAATTTTGCATGGTGGAAAGATAATTTGCGCAAGCCCCAAACGTAAAAATGCCAGACGAAGTAGAAAATTTCAAAAATATTTGGTCTCGTTCTCGATCAAGTTTCATTTAAAATGACTGTGCAAATATTTGTTCACTCCGAAATTGGCTGTCAAACGCATCTAGCATTTCGCCCAGCACATTGCTCAACATTTGCCGTCAGGCTGCTGGATGCTGTTTAAGATGAGCTTGATTAGGGCCTAGCAATGAGGTCGAAAAGCCAAGAAGAAAATATTGAACGCCAAGAAAACTTATCAAGAACGAGTTGATGCAACTTATAAACGAAATAGACAACAATATCAAACTTATTTACATCTAATTTAACGGCTCAAATAACTTTTCTTCTAATTGCAACAATAATATTCTATCATCTATGAAATGAAGCTTAAATGTTGCAGATTTAAATATATTATTGTCCACAAACACTATATACATAATTTAAATCTTCTAGCAAACACTACAACAAAAAAATAATTAAAATGACTGAACTTTCAACTGGAATACGATGTACATTCAGCACCAATAAATACATGAAACATTCGCCGGTATAGAAACGAGACTGAACAGTTCTAAATGCTGGCAGCGGGCACTTTCACAGTACACGTTTTTTTGTAAGAAACCACTTTGTAAGCAACCTAGTACTAGACAGCCTAAAATTTAAGAAAATTCTAGAACTAAAATGAAGGAGCTAAGAAATTTTAGAGAGATAGCACATTTGCATCGTCGCTTGGTTGAACGTAAAGCTGGTCCAAAATACAACGTGAATATGACGTTGCTGTAGAATTCAACGTGTACTGACGCATTTCGTTTGTTATAGGACTAATAATTTGCTACATTTACATTCTACAAACGCTTTCACACCAATTTAGTTTGCTAAATTAAGAAACTTTTAGAACTAAAAAGTGGCCAAAGATTAAGAAACTTTTAGTAGTAGGCCTTGAGGTAGGTTTCTTATAAAAAAACGTGTAGCTAAGATAACTGCTAGGAAAAGAAGGGGGAAAAGGACCATCTAGAAAATAAATTATCTTCTTCCATGTTTGACGTTTCTTATACTACACTATAAAGTCTGTAAATCAATGAATTCGCACAACGGAGGGCTTCATTAGCAGCATGAGTTTCAAGGTGCACTTCTGTAAAGAAGGGATCTTTCAACTAATACACGACGGTAAGATAAAAAAGCCGGCAAATACGAAGGGCAAGTGAGCAAGTATTTGCTTAGACAAATGGGGAAGCGATTCTGCAATGGTACAAAAAATTATTCAAAATTGTATGTTAATGCAACACTTAATAGGCATGTTGTAGGAGACCTAGAAATTCACACAACAACGAAACTATCATTTTATTCACCTCCTAGCTGGTGACAATAGATATATGGATTGATTATGGTCTGCAAATCCGCTGTTTTGAGACAAATAACAGTACATCTATTCTAGTCAGTGAGGAACTTAGAGGTAACCAAAATCTGATTAGGAATGTACTCAGTATCAATTAGAGCAAGCCAACTTTTGTGATTAACGTAGAAAAACAGAGCCTCATGACCAACGTTTTACACCTCTAGGCACATTAGTTCGTAAATAGAACATTTGCTCTAAACAGCCCGTGGCTATCACAAGATATGCTGGTATTGTTCACCGTATCTGCAACTCAATTGTAGCAAATGGTTGCGGTAAGAGAATTCTGAAAGTTTGGCTTTAATAAATCGTAAAAAGAAGAACTATCACATCCTCTAATTGCAGTGTAAAGACCAATGTAAACAAATGCCTACGATGGATAATGGACAAGCTGTTACAACATACATAGTCGGGACTATGCTACAATAGCAAGCCCCATTCACAAAAAGAAGTCTCTTCTTAAATCGAAAATGGTTCTCAACGACAAATTCATAATAAAAGGAGGTTCCGATATTAATCACGAAATTTCTAATGTCGCATGCTATTCAGATCTACTTGGCGGCGTGAAATCAACTCAACAATTTTGAAACTAGCTAAAACCAATAAGAATTAAAACGATCCAATAATGACTACATCAAGCAATTTGTATGCTAACCATACATTCTGAAAAGGAACTGAACTCGAATTCAAAAAAAAACAAAATAACGTTGCCGCAGGAATAAACAATTCTTAAGAATGGCCTAATTTTCTTTACCCAAAACAACGATTGAGGATATTTAGCTATACTATATAGGCCATTTCTCAATCTTTACAGCTTCCTTGCTATCAAAAATAATATATCTAAAAGCAAGGCCACTTTTATATGCCCTCAAAAGAATGAAGCATCCCTTCTCTGAATCTACACGGCACAAAGGGAGCCTGAACACTTTCTCAGAGCAAGTCTGGGAATGCATGCTGGATACATTGATACTTGCATAATTAAAAAACACAATTCTGGAGTTTTCTCCAAACAACGGGGTACACATTTTCATGTGCTGGGTAAACGTATTGCTTTACTGCAGTGATCAGCCTATTTGACAGCTCACACAGCAAACTGCAAATATCTTAAATAATACACTGCTGAAACCCGATGAAGAGAGAACATTATAAAATATTCAACATGACTAGGTTGGCCTAAATACAGCACATTCTAGGCAATCAAAGCATTCCCACGACAACGTTATTTCTAACATTAAAAATTAAACTAATATCATCTGAGATTCTTTCAACTTCTCTTTCTCGAGAATACGCACTTCTATCCTAAAATGCAACACTATTTAGAAGGAGCTACCTCAATGGTAGAATAATTCAATTTAATATTTTATCAAATGTACATTTTCAGATTGAACAGTTCCTACCATCACTACCACATGACTGAGAGGATGACGTAGATGACCTCCTATTCACGATTTCCGAAATGAAGGAGCAGTCTCGTAATGATAATTTATTTCTCCTGAGTGCGCCGCTAAAAGTGCTCAGAGGTCGTGTTTTAAGTCCAACACACCATCGCTTGTGAGAATACATAGCACTGTAGTACATTGTACAGAAATCTTCGGTCATGGACTCCTCAAATATGCATTCTGGACTGTCAACATCCTAGAAAGAGAGTACATTTCCAGATGAATGGAAAATGTTGAGATCAATGACTATTGAATATTTGAAACACAATATTTAGCTATCTCAAGATATTACCGTAGGTACTGCCTTAATATTTGCTAATGAACTCAATATTGCTGTGCATAGACTAATAAAAATTCTCCAAATTGAGTTCGTATGCAACGAATATGAAGAATTGCCAATACACGTTTCTTTATAAGAAACATGTCCATAAGAAACATGAGGCTAAGATTTGGCAGAAAGTAAGAAACATCTAAGAAACAGGCAGGCTGAGTTTCAAATAATAACTTGCAAAAACTGCTTTTACAAGAAAATGTGCAATTAAACAAGAAGCGAAGTAGAGAAAGCATTAGTTAAATGCCTCTAGCAATAATTGAAAATCCTATTTCTTGCATCACAGTTGCCCAATCTGGGTTGCTGTTACTATTGGAAGTCCTAATTATCTAAGACACATTTAAGAAATTTTAAGGAATTTAAGAAACATTTGAGAAATCCAATAATCCAAATAAGAAATTTGGATCTGACGAACTATTAAGAAGCCAGAAACTTTGTTCCTTATAAAAAAACATATAACTAGGCCCAATTCTTCGACAATTATTACAGTAAAAAAAATTTACCAACAATGTTCATTTAGTATAAAGCAGAATGACTTTCAAACGAATGCTATGTAAAATAAATAGAAATGAAAACATCCAATAATTATGAACAAAATTCTGGAATAAAAAAAGAAGCTAGATACGAAACAGAAGAGAAATCATAAAAGTGGAACTAGATGCTATGAGGGGGCACCCTACTACGCATAAGCACAAAGAGTTAGCTTGCAAGCTGCACAGGAGCATTTCACGTGCATTTCGCGCCCGTTATTGCATCTAGTTGAAAGCACAAGGGAACGCACAAATCTCTTCGTTTACGATGTGCAAGCTGCCTGTAGCTGTGAAAAGCATTCCTTATAAAGCTCATTACGATCAAAATAAGAGGAGGAAAAATTTTAAACTCGGTTGTTAAATCTGGAATCAGAAAGCAGATTTAAAAAAGGAAACTTCAAAAATTAAACGTAGCACTAGCTATAACAATATTGAATGTGAAAGACTGGAAAAAAACTTAGAAATCTAAATCCATGTAGAGTATTACAATTAGAACGTGCAATATCGACATGATAGAAGTCAATATTTGAGCAAGGTGTTGAAGTTAATCAACAGACAGCTGAAAATAGAGGGCATATTGGACATCTGCAAATCATGACTAAAACAGAGGTATACGTAATTTCTGCAGTAATTTATTGCATCTTCATAATCAAACTAGAGTACATTTCTTTACAACGAAAATCCATCTATATTAGAATACTGTCTGGGATTTGTTGAGTAATCTTAGTTTTCAATATCCTTTTGCGAACAATGCAATTAAACCCAGCTCTACAGGTGTCCCTTTGGCTCTAAGAGTCAGTTGTAAAGAGACTTTCAACTTTGATCTTGTTAAGCAACAGTCTTTATGAATAATTGATGTTGCGGGGCAGCTTTGAGGCAATTCTTCCATTGCCATGATCGTTGTTTAAAAGCTGTATTTTGGAATGAATCGCAGCGAAAGCAAATCTTTATAGTTGATTCAATTCAATAAATATTCTGAAATGATTCTACAAACTTATGAAAGCAGAACTCAAAGCAATCTGGTGATTTTTTGTCGACCCGTAGAGAGTTAAGAACAGGAGAAACTACAAAGCAAATAGCATAGATATCATAACATAGTGAAGTGGAAATTAATGTAAATTAGCATACTGTAGCTCGTAGAAGTCCAGCATCGTCAATCATGAGAAATAATTCAGCTTCCACTCCCCAGATCTTGACAGCATCAGCCCCGACTGGGATGACATCTAAGTTTACTGCAAAAAATAAGAACAATGTCTTATTGCACATTAAATTGCTCGAGGAACTACATACGACACAAGACTACACTGCTACAGCCAGACATTGTCAGACGAAAGGATGTAGATCCACGTTCTGCCGAATGTGCTTGGATGGAGCAAATATGCAACAGTGTTACTGGGTAAAGACATGCTGAGCACTGGAAAATACTACCTCACTGTTTTCTAGTTATAGTGGAGAGTGTACTACTCCAACCACACCCCCGCCACACCTACGGATTCATAGCTCTGAACTCTTGTATCTCATAAGAAGAATGTATGAGCAAAGCAAATATTTTTGCTATAAATATAGCCTAAAAACGAGATTCTCGAAATGGTTGGGGAGTGATGACCTGCACTGACCCGATTGTACGATGAATTTGATTGAAAATCGCAGCGAGCCGCCATTATAGACTAGTCTTTCGTACAACATAGCATCAGTACGACTTAAGTAAGACTTAATTGCCTATTTCAAAGGGATTATTAAAATCTTTATCAGAAATGAGCAGAACGTAGAGATTGTATGCCAATTGACATGTTAACTCCCACTCAGACAAAACCTGACCTGGAAAGAAAATAGCGTTGGTGATGAACCATACACTAGCTGTTTAAATGACAGGCTCTTTCTTGAAGATTATGTGGCCAATGATTATATGCGGCCAATGATTTGGATGAGCTAAAATTGAAATGCAAAATTTAATCGATACAAATAGTTCAGCAAAAACAAGATCATCTAGGTGAATGTTTATTAGAATTCTCATATTGCCATAGCAACGCATTAATGTAATCCTATACCAAATTCTTCCCTAACCAATATTGACTATTTGTATCTCGTTATAAAGGTAGTTTCGTGTGTTTTTATGATGAGAGAAGTGTGTGGTTGGCCTTAGAAAATGTCTGAAAAGATTTGTTAAAATTGTACGATTTGCGGCCAATTTTAACTTCCATATTCGTCGTCTCACGCGTTCATGTAATCTATTGCAGTGGTTTGTACGATTTAATCGAAAACAAAAACAATGCATGCTGGATAATGCAATCAGCTCCATTATTAATTGCCGTTATGGATTTGTTTTTAGAAATCCACTGCTATTCGCAGCATACTGTAGAAATGGCCAACTTATGGAGGGAAAGGAAGATATCTGGCGAAATTTCTCCAGCCTACACGTTTTTTTTATAAGAAAAAGTTTATAAGACAATGAGGCTCAAATCGTCAAAATCTTAAGAAAATCGTAAGAAAACCACCAGGTTCAATTTCCAAAATTAAGTGTTTTTATTGGCCAAAAATCGATATTTCGTCGTTATTGCATTCAAAATGTTAAAGATGGAATTCAAATTCAAGTATAAAATAGTAATAACGACATTGCAAACCATTTTGGCCAGTTTATTTTAGTAAAAGGCTAAATTTCGGGAAAAGTTAAGTGAGGCTCAGGCAAAATGACAGTTTCTTATAAAAAACACGTGTTACACCCATTTTTGTTAAGAAAACTTAATTTTTGTTGAGCTTCAGCATTCATTAATTTTTTTTGTTTTTGAGCCTTAGATTATTCATTGGTGTAACTTCGCCTGAAAATCAAAGAACTATATTCAAGTCTTTGATAATGTCTTACTTCATCATAAACCAAAACAAAAGTGGAACAGAATAATAAATATTATATTCATAGTGCAAAAGTTAATCTGAAAGAAGTATTATAGCTCGAATATACAAAATTCAAAGTCTTGATGAAGTTTGAGCTTTGCAACATTCTTACATTCGTCATAAAATATAAACTTCATACTCTTATAAGAGAGAGAGAGAGAGAGAGAGAGAGAGAGAGAGAGAGAGAGAGAGAGTATGCAAAAACTTGAAAGCTCATGAGTTTCCAACATATTCCTGTCCCGAACAAAAAAGTATCAGTAGGCTTAGAAAAAGACATTTTTATAGTGGGTATACAACATACTCCAACACGAGTTGCTCTGGGTATAGGGAGGCTAACTAGGGAAGCTAACTAGGGGGGCTAACTAAGGGGTTGATGAGGTGTAACAATTCAAAAAGACTGTCAGTTTATTCACAGACAAAAGTTGGTTCATGATGCCTTGTGGAAAAAGCGACCTGAAGTCGATGCAGTAAATTTCTATATTTTCTCAACCAATACTTCAATATGCACCATTGTTTAGGATTGATCTGCTACCTAAAAACATTTGTACGCGCCAAGACTCTAGCAAGCATCGCAACTGAATTGTGTGTAAATATAAATAGTTTGAACATTTCTTTATCTGTATCCTTGGGCAAAAACAATATAATTTTCAAGCTAATCTATAAACAAAACTGGTTGGTTGAACATGAATGATGGCATAATGATTGCTTATCTCAGAAGATGGATATTTTCAAATCCAAAACATCTCAGTTTCAATGGTACACAAATATGGTTTACTACTTTACATCAATTGAAACATGAATCAAAATTGTGATAAGAAAATGAGGTTTATCTCTATGGGCTATGCACACATTTATACACAAGAACTTCGTCTGCAAGACTATTAAAGTTCAGAATCACTGAAATATAACATGTTATACTAATAATAATAGACAATGAAAACTTTATTAGCATCTAGATATTTACTACAGCACAAAAAAAGCGGCGACATTCTTTTGACATACTTAAAAGCTTTTACGTCTGACACTATCCGACCTAATGGTCACTATCCGACGTTTTCATACTCTAACGAGTGTCGGACTAGAAAAGCTTTTAAGTATGTCAAAAGAATGTTGCCGCTTTTTCGTGCTGTGGTAAAGTTCTGTAGTACCAACAGATCTTGATATTTTGCTTGGTTAAATATTTCATACATCATGCTTGCACTGTAGATATGAAGTTATTGCTCTGTTACGGCCTTATTTTGTATTCTTATGATGAAATAACACACTAGATAACTTTGAACTTTCTTCTGATTTTCAGGTAAAACTACAACTTATGTCGCTTATGAAGAATTTAAGGATAATTTTAGAAGCAAACTAACAAAATTCTAAGGATATTTATTATCCAGGTGCATCGACAAACCACTTTCAAACCAATAAACGACTTGAGACAGAAGTGATATTTAAAATAAATTTGTGATTAACAGGCTTGCCTCATTGTCCATCGTCATGAGTGATGATGGACAAGGAACGAGGCTGTACACAAAAACAATCCTGGTGTACAGCCTCCTTACTAATAGCAAAATAGCCAGCTCCAATTGAGACTATGAGTTAGTATTTAATGTGTAACACCATACGGAATTGCCCAGGGTATGAACAGCAGATTTCAAAGTAAATCAAACGAGGGATTTCCAAGAACACAAGATAGTTGAAAGAGAGATTAAGTCACGTGTAGATAGTATCCTCAAATAATCTTACACTTCTATTGCATAGATCCTAAATTGTTAAAGCAATTTATTGCCTAATCTGGTACCTCTTTTTAAGACTTTCTACCTAAAATTGAAAGTAACATGAAAGCAAACCGCCCTGTATCCCTATGTGCCAAGAAGTAAATTTATAGAGCCTAGACGGAAAAGAAGATACTCGTCAATGTACACAAGCCTAGAAAATTAAATCTAACTTGAGCCCTAAGTGAATTACAAAATTAGCTTGGCTTTGCAACATTTTTGAATGAGCTTCACATCCTACTAACTGCTATGGGTGGAACGCAAAAATGAGATATCCGTGTAATGGAAAATAGCTAATCCTGGGTTTTGAGCAAAAATAATTCTCTTTTCAATAACAAAACGCAGTAGTCTGTGGATATGAGAGGATTTCAGCTCTATCCTGCAGAGCTTAAATTAATGCTGCCCCTGAGCTATCGCTGCAGACGCAATAAGTCACACAACAGCCATAGTATTGAGATGTATTGGTGTATTGAGTAATGAAGATCTATCAGGCAAACAAGATAAGGCTTTGATATTTTAAGAAGAGACTGCTGACTATTGTACTTCGTTTATCATGACATTCACTATATCTTTGTTCCGTATCTGAACAAAACTACTTTGGTTCTATACATTGTCAAGTTGAATCCGAATCACTATATACAAAGTTCTTTTTCTCAACATAAATTTGCCTAGATATTCTGCGTTTATTTTCCAAGTATCGTACAAATCCTTTTATGTGGCTCTGTTGGCATAAACGATCTCAGGGGAATCAATTATAAAACATTTACTGACGTTTATATGAGAAAGCTAGCCTGCCTGGAAAGCGAAAGCTCGCTATTGTCATAAGTGAGGGCAGTGGCGTAACCGACGTTGCCGCAGGGGTTACGACGACCCCTAAGGGCCCCGAAGCATTTGAGACACGAAGGGGGCGCTTCAAAGATCTTCAAGAGATAAGCCTTTTTGCACTACATGGGATAACAATAAATCTTATTGAATTCCTAAGGACTCCTAATGTACCTAACACGCCACAGAATGAGGCATAAGTGAGACATGATTTTTTCCCTCATATAAATATTCCACCCCATTTACAGGGCTAAAAATTAGTTAATGCCACTTCTGCCATAGATGTGTTGCAAATGAATTGCAAAGGTAGACTACTAACCATCTTGGCAAGCAGACTGGCAGCTTTTTTCAATGAAACTCTTAAGTTTCACGTAGAGGGCTAGCCCGCTTGCTGGGATCATGTAAGAAGTTCCAAAGAACGCTATAGAAACTGGAAACGAAATTTTTCTTTTAAAATGCGTGATTTTTAATCACACCTATGGTAATCTTATTAGACCACAACAGGATATACAATATCTCTAGCATGACATCACAAACCTACAAATAATGTATTGCTTAATTATTATTAACTTTCTCTTGCAATATCGGCTAAAAATCAAAAACGTTAAGACAATGATGACCCGTAGCGAAACTGCCCAATACCCTTTTTAACTGCTTTTCTCAGTGACTCATGGTACGGTCTTTTAAATAAGATATAACGCTATCATTTCTAAATTACGAAAACGGCACGCAGACTTAAAAATCTAACAATGCATTTGATTTTTATCTTATCATATAAGTTCCTCGCCCACGGATCAATTTAATGACAAAACAAACGAGCAATAGGCATTCGAGTACCAAGATAGTCATGCCAAGATTCTCAAACAGCTTGCGCAGCTGAACTGATAAAGATCTCGAATTGAGAATATTCTCCATTAAATCTTTTGCAGACTAGCGAAATAATTGCTATTGGAATTTTAGCCAGTCTAAAATGAATTGTTTGATTGACTTCAGTTCAAAATTTCAACAATTCGAAGCTCAAAGGAAATTATTAGAAGCACAAAAAATATCCCACACGTCTGTAAAAGGCGGCGGAGCTAGGGGGGCTATAGCTACAGCCGAAAAGATGGGACAGAGGGGAAAATTGGTCCGGGGCCTCAAGGTCTACGGGCCTCGTGACTCCAAATGCCTCGTGGCCTTAGGGGTCTCAAAAAGTATGACCTGGAGTAATTTTCCAAATTTACTTCCCAGACCCTCAAATTTTCCAGCCCCTTTCGCTTGCGGGAGCTTCATTTGTCCTCCCTCCCCAGGGCGTGTAAATCCTTCAGCAGTCTGGACCATAGCATCACGTTCTGAAAGTCAAGGAGTAGTCTCTGGGGTAAACAAAGACATAAGAGCCACTTTCACTTAAAATTATGCTCCAGGCCTCAGTGCAGCTTAAAAAGCTGACGTATTTATACGAAGCAAGTCTTCAAGAGTGTCAAGCAACCACAATGCATGGGTATCTAATGCAAGGTACTACTCTATGCCGGAGAATTTCCCTTCGTAAAAGTAATTTAATTAGCATTAGAAAGCTTCAATGTATGTTCTTTGACGTGGAAAAGAAAATAACAAGATAACAGATAGCCACCATTCAAAGTTTTGGGAGGACAAGGGCGGGCAAAATCGTTGAGCTGGGGGGCACTACCCTCATGCCACCCCCTGGCTTTGTGGCTGTGCTGTCTATGGCTATAGTCATTCCTCTCCCCCCTCTCTCTATAAAGGCTACTTAAGAATTTTTAGCACTATAATTTGATCATTTGAAGTTCAAAAAAAAGAAACTTTTTGAACTAAGCCTTGACATAGGTTTGTTATAATGAACTAGTTCCTTGGTGCTCTGAAACTCCACAGAAAATATTGTTTGCATCGTGTTTACGAAGCTAGGATCTCGAGCAAGCCAATACAAACATAATTGTTCTTTCACCAGAACGCATATGACACACACCTGTATTGACAACAGGCCAGCATGGGAAAAACAGGTAAACTTTCGTTGGCTCAAGTATAACGGTCTGGGAGGCAACAAAGGATGGCTGTTTATAAGAAACCTCCAGCAAGTCTCTTTATAGAGATAACACAACAACATTCAAAAGCCAACTGCGATATCCTTGTTTGGTATTGAGAAAAAACACACCAAGGTGCACTGCAACTACTTAAAAATCTAAGTTTGTTTGTTGGCTGGATTATGGTGCTTTGTCTATTGAGTGAATTATAAGATATGTACCAGCTTACTAATATTGTTTCTTTAATATGCGTCATTATGTAAACGGCATATCAAGCTGAAACTCCGCGCCATCATCACGTAGACAAATATTTCAACTCTTCTTCAAAGGCATATTGACAGAGTTGTGAGATTCGGATTCATTTATGAAAACAAGAAAATACTCTGTTTCCGTGCCCTCTCATAAATGCTAAAAGCACTGATCTAGAATGATAGCTTAAGATAACTTCGCTTCAATCAAAGGAAAGATTGAGTACCTGGGGGCGAATAGCACAATTTTTACAATATCAACACCAGCTACGAGAAGGCTTGTGCTAGGGAGCAGTGAATAGGGTTAGTTCCGAACATCCTTGTCTGTGGGATTGATATTGTCATGAAATTTATTTGAGATATTTCCCCTATATGGCTGTCATATCAATGATAAAAAATTCAGGCACATTTTATGCACTGGGAGCACAGAACTCATACGGCAGCCTCGACTAAAATGACGTGACTTCGAAAACACGAGCAACTGCTGAGAAGGGAAAATCTATTTACACGATCCGTACTTAGCAATGAACTTACATGTAGTAATGCGGATAAAACATTCCGTGCTTTATTGACGATTGAATGACGATTTCCCTCCAATCGACTAAAGTGTAGCAATTACATTGTCAACCGTTTTTCATATTAGGTGCAGAATCTTCCATAAGCTATCTTACCACCGTCTGAAATACTAATCATTAAACGCGTGTGAGAATGATTGCCCCGGGGTATGTCTGGAAAGCTTCTTCGCCGCTGCAGACAAATTTTGAGTATAATAAATCTCTCTGCCACTTGTTGAACGGCTCGTGATGTGGAGGACTGACTTCTTCTGTTGAAACGTTGACATCTATTCCATTCATAGACATCAGATGGTTTTAATCCAATTACGAAGCAGAGCATCAATTTGAATCGACTTTCTTTCGGGGGAAAATGAAATTATTTCATGAGATTTTGAGGGCCTACAATCGCAATATTTCTTGATGTGGTGCACTGGTGAAGGGGTAGCTATTGTAATATTTTTGCTTGGGGGTATAATGCAATGATGTGAGATCTGTCTAATACGTCCAAAAATTTAGGCCGTTTATCCAAAACCGCAAGTTCTATTGTGCATGTGAGCTGTTCCAAAAGAAGAAATTATCAAATGGGACGTTCATGAAATAAATACATTATGCATTGTCCTTTTCTGCAGTGAGATCCCACACCAAAAAGGCCGAAATCCTTTGCTAATTTTCACTGGGACAGACAACTGCAGAGGCAACTAGAAACACACAATACAACAGAAAAGGTTGTGTGAGCATTGCTTGAGAACATTCAAAATGAACAGGAATAACAACATAGGTACACCGGCGAAGAAAGTCCAAACAAACAAAAAATATAAGGGGCGCATTCTCTTTGCTTTCCACAGTACAGACAACAGAAAAACACATATAACTGAGAGTATTCTTTAAGCCTGTGGGGGACTTCCATAACCTGTTCCTTTAGAAGAAAGGCCAAGGCCAAAGCACAGGGAAACTAGTATGCAACAATCGATTTCTTTCAAGTATGGCGGACAATAGAATGTTAGGTCGGTTAAAACGAGTCAATGGGGAATTGCAAATGGAATCAATACCAATCAAGTAACTTGTGGGAATTCGCATAAAGTCCACTAAAACGTTGTACGTCATTGAAATAACAATAGTCAAAACAGTTAATAAAGCCGTTGGGACTCTTTTAAGACAGTAATTTCATTTATACAATAAATGCAGAACAAACCGTGGACAAATAAGGACTTTTATAACTCCCTGGAGATGGGTTATGTGAACCATGGTTCAACCTAGGCTCAACCCAAGCTGGTTGCGTATGCACTATACAAATTGCTACTCAAGTAGGTTGAATCTGGGTTGAAGCCAGGTTAATTTTCGTTGTGTAAACAGAGCTATAGTATTCATGAACAAACGAGGCAAATTTACAAAGATAAATGAAGCAAAATTTAGCCGTTGAAAACAAAGAGCTTTGGGATTTCAATTGGAGATTTTCATTATTTTGAGCGATGGAATATCAGGCCGCTTAACCGAAAGCATAGTAAAAGGTAGTTAGATTATCATCTTTGCGTTGATTCCAGTATTGTAATTCAGCGGCATTTTTTGTTTCTTATCTCGCAAATCATAAATATTTTCAAAAGTAATCAAAACAAACTTGATGTAGCTTTCATTTTTGATGCAAGAAAGTGGGGGATCACCTGCCGTGGAAAGACCATTGTAAAATGAAATTATCAAGATGTTACCACGACGTTCATATCTGTTCTGACCGTTCCTAAACACGCATTGACCTTCAGCCAAGAGACTGTGCTAATTAGCATTGAATAAGGACTGGCTTGGTTATACACTTGACGTCATGGGTCAAAGTCGGAGGTAAAAGTATGCTTGAAAATGATGCTGAAGTCTGGACAAATATAAATATCTTTTTCATGAGAATACCTAATTTTTATTATCTTGCTGTACAAATCTGCAAAATTGTAATATTAAATAAAAAACGGTAACGAACTACACAATTCTTGATGAAGCCTGAGCCTTTCATAATTTGTAACTTATTCTTAAATTTCAGCCATTTTGCTTGACATGAAAAACCTCCCCTGAAAAATGACCCCAGAGATTCATGGCTTTTACAGGTCAATGCATTCCTATTAAGGCAGAACCAGGCCAGACACCCTATGTACTATAGCATTGCCGTAAGGGCATTGAACTATTTCCTGTACAAGAATAAATGGCAACCAGAACACAAGGTTCTTAATAACTTGCCATTATTTTGATAAGTACAACGAGCTGCTAATCAATTCCGATCAGCTAAATCCAAGGCATTTCCGATGCGACCTTTCTCTACAAATTTCTACAGAACCAGGAAAGATCAAGGGCTAGTCAATGTAATGTCAGAATATAAAGAATTTACTGCGCCAAATCTCTAACTATTGGAAGAAAATGTAATAAGGATTGGAATTGTTGTTGTGGAAAAGAAAGCATGATAACGAACCGATATGCTGCATGCTGGGGGCAATGTTCACTACTATGGAGAGGCCCGCCCTTTTTATGTTTCTGGGAGCTAGATTAAACTTGTGTGAAATTGATCCGGGTTAGCAACGCAAAATGCGTGCTGAAAAATAGGGAAATGTGAATGAAAAGCCAGGAAAACGGGCTCTAACTTCCCAAAAGGGCTTTCAGCTTGTCTAGGAATAGTTCCTATGCAACTTTTTGTAAATAAACAACAGGGAGACCAACCTATGAAACTATCCTCTCATGATAACAAAGTTGACGTTGACAAGTGTTGTCTGGAGTTTGACTGACTTGTTTACAGTGTTGTTAGATAATGTGTATGACGTTACTCGTAAGGTCTGTTGACGTTCCTTTGGCGTTGAATCAATGAAGCTCAGATAGCAATAACAAAAGACACAATAGAAAACATACAAAATAGAAACTTACTGTAACAATTGGTAGGATCTTTCACCCCAAGCACTTGACCGTTAGGCATCACAGTTAAATAAAACCCGGATTTGCTTCTGAGTCGCCTTCGCCGGGAAGTTTTTGCATGGCTAGTACATTTGCAATTGTTGTCATCTATATGGTCGTTCATTGAGCAGTCTTTCGCCTGGCTGATCACCCTCCAAGCTCCGCCTAAACAGTTTGAGCGCTTCGACCAAACACCTTGGTGATGTACTGCGAACGGCTCTGGAGACCAGTCATTGACAAAGTCATACATCGTCTGTCTGCAAACAAAATTGAATAAACCTTCTCACACCAGAACAAGATTACCAATGATTCTATTAATACTTTTATATAAATAAAACTATCTTTGATAGCATTGGCTTACTACGTTCTGCGGACGCCTGCTATTGGTCGAGCGTTCCGCAACCTGCTCTTCTGAGCTGACAGTGACGTTACTGGACTGTTTGACTGATTACCAACTTTCAAAATGACCTCTTGATAGCGCAAGAGAGGCTGGCTGATTTGAAAGAAACGGACATGATTGCTCGGCGTTTCCTGAGAGATCTTTTCAAGGCAGACAATAGGCGAGCAAACGTTGAATCAACGGAAAGCGTCCATTGTTTTAATAGTCAGTCGAATTGACACCACTTGTAACTTCAGCCCTGGAGTTAGACAAAAGAACAAAGGGGCAGGTCCAATCTCGACCTTGGAGTTTCTTATACAAAAACTGTGATGAAGCCACTATTGTGTATATTCCAGTTGCCAATAAAAAATTAAACAGGCTTACTTACTTCAACGAGTACAATGCTATCTGTTTACATTGCTCGTGTCTGAAAGCTAGTGGCTGTACAAATCAAAATTAACTCATATGACATTAATATATTTAATATTGATAACAAGACAGGCAGGCGCATGAGACAAGCTTTATATGTTATCACAACGTTTATCTGACGAATCTGTTCGAATTAGCTGATCGTATTCACTTAGCTGCACTAGGACTCAACATAAGCTAACAAATTTGAGTCAAAGCGGAGGCAAAAGCAACAACATTTGTCGAAACTATCAAGAGCAAAGCTTTGCCTTTTATCTGAAAAAAACTTGTAACGGGATCTTATTCATCCTCCCGTAGTGAACAATTACTTTGTACAATTACTTATTAGCTTTTCAGAAAGTGCATTGTTTTAATCGCGTGTTTCCCTAATGAACAACACACACTTGCAAGGTAGCAAAGTATGATTCGTTTATGTATAACCAGACTTGTTGAAACATGTTCGCAACACTGCGCCTTCTTGTCAACTGACAACGTAATCAAAAGGATCATTTGCATCGCTGTGTATCAACGATCATATCGATTTCGAAGCTTGTATGCTCGAAACAAATCGTGTCGGATGCCCGTAACAAATAAGAATACCATGGGAGAGTATCCTTGGAAGAACTCTTGCAATTGTGTTAAATGGTGAAATGAGCCAACCTCTATCTTGAAATCATGGTTTCCGATTTGTTATCGGTTCGAGATGACTATGCATCCGGCTAGAGATACCTGTGAGCCAACGTGGGTAGCAAAAGTAAAAACAACTATTTCACCGACTGTGTTTGTTACAGTTTAAAAATGGGTTTTTGTTCTGTATATTATACATCGGATATATTGATTTTCAAATGACTTTACTGTGACAGTGGTTAAGGAAAAGGTCAACCTGAGTCACAAATAAGTACTCTCAACGAACCACTTAAGAATATGATGTGGGGTAATAGACCATCTTTAAGCAGACCTCCTTTCATCATCTAGATTATCAAAGGAAAACTTCAAACTCTCAAAAATTGTACTAGGATGAATTTCATGTACGTTGATCATCTCATATAGCAGTGTGTCTATCCTCACACTTGGATAGGGGATACCATCAAGAATCAATCTATCGAAATCCTTTGCCAAATTCCCTTCCATATTTCAGCTGAAATATAGAATGGCAATGTGGCTATTAAAAGTCATTGTGTAAAGTCCTTGTAAGTAAAATCTCCTTTCAACAGGATCATCCCTAAAACGGATCCTTGATTAACACCGATTGTTACTCTACCCCCGCGATTAGTAATAAATCTCATTGGATTGTCGGTTTTTCACGTTTCAAACAGGCATGCATCGTGGTTATCATTATTTAAATTATTATTGTAAGTGCCAATAGCAGTACCATTAAAAATGACAGAAAGAAAAAATAACATAGTAGAAGTATTAGTGTTATAGTAGCAAAAGTGGTTGTCAATTATCTTAATTATGAATCAAATAGCTATGTTCGATGTAGCTATAGACAAAAGGCTCATTTAAATAAACATATACTTAGGATCAATAACACTTTGCACTCTATAAAACTCATCTTAATAGCGACAGCACAAGGGTTGAAAAGAACAACATAATCATGTGGTAAGTCTATAACGGTTGGCCATGGAGCAAACAAGAAACCATAGAGTACAAAGAAAGTCTACAAAGTTGGGGGCATGTGTCCTCTCTTATGACGTCATGCGCAGTAGCTAGAATTCGCACTTGAAATGCCAAAATAGTGAAGTTTGAGGGCTCATAACTCTTTTTCCATATGAGTTATGATACTTTAGTTTGTAGCATCATGATCAGAGCACAAAGCTGCATTAGAAATGCAAAAAGTTAAATATCGAAATTTTCGATGCATAAGCACTTTAAAGAATAGGAGGATGAAATTTGTCTAACTATTTATTTGGGTAATATTTTAAGCATAGGCCTACCATGCATTCGGGAACGTTCGCTTGGATTGTAAAGTAGTTGAAAGAAACTACCTGAATATCTAAAACAGGTGATATAAAGCATTAGTTATCATATATAAGTGAGAATTAGAAGTCCTAACCAGTTTAAGAATGTTGTTTTCAATGAAAAATCCAAAAATAATTCAACAGAGCTATTATTATCCATAGCTGCGGACCATGGCTTTATAGCAAAATGTTTGTAATTTTACTATAAAACGGCATTGAATTTTGTCTGTCTGATAGTACCGCAGAAGAAGATAAATCATTGCTCTCTGTCGGCAGTGAACAGTTTGCAATGTTGACCACTGAGTAGGAAACATCTTTAAACTACACGTTTTTTATAAGAAAAAAGTTTATAAGAAAATGAGGCTCAAATGGTCAAAGTCTTAAGAAAATTGTAAGAAAATCACAAGGCTCAATTTCCAAAATTTAGTGTTTCTATTGGTCAAAAATCGATATTTTATACACAATATTAATAACAAATGTCTAACCCATTTCAACAGGTTTATTTCAGAAAAAGTTATGACAAATTTAAGAAAATTTCAGGCTCAATTTCGGGAAAAGTTAAGAAAATTGAGGCTTTGGCAAAATTATAGTTTCTTATATAAAAAAACGTGTATAGTAACAAATAGTTTAGGAAAACACAACGGCTAGACACAACGGCTAGAACTGGTGGTGACATTACGTAATGGTGGACTTCTTTATTTATGACACGTGCGGGAATAACTATGAGGCGTCTTTCCAAATTCATCCGATTTTGAACAAAGTTGTGGTCTTGGAATGAAAAATTAAACAACGAATCAAATTTCAATCGTGCATATTCGATGATGAAGTACATCACTGTACATGAATTATACATAAATTACTTATTACGCACATGGTTTCTCTGAACAGTACAGCTGACTCTCTCATTGCCATCAGCCCTTACCGCCATCTCGTTAGGGGCTAACTATGAAGGGTGTCCACACCTTAGGAGAGGGAGGGTTAGCAACGATGCGGAAAAAAGCGGGAACAAAGGGAGGGGGTAATTGGCTGTAAATGGACATCCTTTTCAGAGAAGTTTTTTAAAGATGAGAGGGCATTCTCAAGCCAGTCTAAATGTTCTTTCTTTTTTTCTGAAAAAATAAAGAGACAAAAACGAAATGGATGCAATATACGTTCATTTTCCAAAGAACTTCCAATTTTTATATTTAACGCAGTTGTCTAATCATCTTCTAATTAAAATAAAATATTTGTAGTGAATATTTTATACTTTTCTGTACAAAGGTTTTGCGTGTGAAGGTTCACTGGCAAGCTATGTTACTTTGGTCCGCACGGGCAGAGGGAAAGGACTGCTAAGGAGAAAGCGGAAAGGCGTTGATAGAGGGAGGGAGGGGAGTTAAAACTGACAGAAATTTGCGGGCGTCCTTTAAGGATGAGCCCTCAGGTGTATGATAAGTAGATGTTGGGAGGGCCTTGGGGGGTCATTGGGCAGATCTGGAGAATGCTACTTCTTGTTGGTTCAACTTTTGCCGAGCGTATTCTAACACTGATATAGCCACAGGTTGCTTGAGAAATGATAAAAGACGTCACTTTTTGAGAATTTCTCTGAGAACCTCCTGGACTTAACAATATTGGGAAGGGCTTCAAACATCGATGGGAAAATCTTGAGATAATACTGAGAAGAATTTGAGACGGTAATAGGAAGGTTTTGAGATAAAAATGGGAATATATAGAGACAGTACCCTCGAATACGCGCTCTTATTGCACTACAGGGTATTTCAACAAGAACATGTACAAGAAACCTACTTAAAAATAAGTCCAAAAAATTACAGCGGCACGAAAATAACTTGAAAACTTTAGACCTTGGAAGTTTGTTGATGTCGAGTGGAAAACAGGGCGTTGGGACACCTTTGATATGTAACAAAGCTGTCAAGAAATCTCTAGAACTAAATTTAGATAAAAAATTTTGGAGCTTTCAACTACTGGGTCTTGGAACTTCAGTTTTTATTCTGAATGCACAATAGGCTCCGAAATTAACTAATATAATAATAGTAGGAACTTATTAAATATACAAGCGCATTGTTTGTACCAATCGTTCAAAACAATGCAATTACAGTTGCAACGATGGGGAAAACCCAGGGTTGCAATATACAAACGAAATTGAAAGGGAATGACTTAAATACGAGATGCTAATACAGAGGAAGATGCACAGAAAATAGCTACAAATATTTGGGCTTTATGCGAAAACTATAAATTTAGGTATTTCCAAAGGCGTTCGCTCTATGCAATCTTGGTAGTCCATTTAGTTACATATTTTATCAAAAAATGGTATACACTCTTTTTTCAATGAATATCCAATTCTTGGCTAAGCCTCGATATTCTTTAAAGCTTTTGGTTTTGAGCCTATCTCGAATACACAAAAATTCTAAGTCTTAATGAAGCTTGAGCCTTGCATTATTCTCAAGTTATTTCTAAAATCCCAGCGACTATGACATTAAAATTCTTATAAACTCTATTCCAATAACAAAGACGAAAACATTTCACCCAGGGCAAAAGCACTGCAGAGCACAGACCTCAATCAATTGGATGCTACTGGGGCTGGGCACAAGCCTGCATTGCCTTCTTTTCGTTAGCATGCAGGCAGAACAAAAAGCGGATCTACGTTCTCTGGGGCTGGTAGCTGGCGTCGAGTTGAGAGAAAATTGCCTCCAGTCTACTATACTGTAAGGTCAGTTTAAAGAGAATCTGCACAGTGGTCCCTGAAAAGCCCTTCAGAAGATAAACACCTGTTTGTTTAATTCATGAACATCGAAAACGAAATTTCTTTACAAGATACGTCTGGATACACAACACCGCACTTCGTGGCGAATCAATCTTCAGCCGTAGTAAAGGTTGGCAGCTTATCATATCGTAAATAGATATGCGGGATGGGTTATCACGCTCACCTCAGGTTCCCTATGCATGTCCAAACGTATCATTTGCACGGTAAATGTTAACAGGTTGCGTTGCACCGCGAAAAGATTCTTAGAAAAATGCTACCGGACTACTATGTATACAAAAATACGCTGATTATGCTGTCAAAAGCTTAAACGATTGGAGTTCACCTGATAATCTGAAAGAGAACTAATTATCTGTTTGATACCGTCATGAAACATAATCAAAATGGCAGACGTACGGGTAGACAAAACATAAACATGCATTTTGTTTCAAGGAGCAACAGGAAAAAGCGAATAATAATACTCGTACCTCCGCGTAAATTGTTCTAATGTGTCTGTACTTAACATTATATGAATCACGAAGGTCCAATAAGTAAGCGATCACTCGTATGATACTGCGTGTAAGCTAACAACGTCTGAACCGTCCAGCGCAACACGTAAATGAAAGTGCAATTAAAAATCCACGGCACGCTGGCAAATATCTTACTAATAGATAACACATGGGGTGCATCAGCATTTTAGCATACTTGAAACGTTAACTGATAAAGCGCTCTCTATTTCCAGACTCTGTAGGATCAACTGGATTTTATGGACCATTGATTCTATTGTGTAATGACGACAATAGGTTTGTTATCAAAGAGGTTGGTCATACAAGTTATTAACCACTTCCCGCATTCATTTCTGCTGACAAATACACTGACTACAGGGGATAAAATCCAGACTGTGAAATTTATGACAAAGAAGGCGTTCATTCATTAGGGTAAAACCATTAACTGTTGGTCAATTTGGACAGCTTCCGTAATGAAAACTCTTCCGTGGGTACAAGAGTTAGCTTTACAAAATTACGCGAGGAGAGTAAGAAACTGCCGAGTCAATGGTGAAGCCTGGACATGCAGTATTTTAAATTTTACATCATGACTATCAACGAGGGCGTTGGGATACATCAAGTTTAGAGGGACTGTAAATTTTCTGCCTTAAATATCAACTAGAGCTGGAGAGCAAGCTGAGAAGTTGCCCGAATGTCCTATTGTTCTTCAGACAATTTGCCCGAGTGAAACGGATTTCTGCCCACCTTGGGGGGGGGTTGCAGCCCCCTGCCCCGCCTTCTACGTTTATGATCATCAACAATGTTTGCTTTCAAAAATATTCATCTACCACGCCAGTCTTAAAAGAAAGTGATTACTATTTATAATTTTTATAAGTGAGAAGTTGAAAATTTCATAATTCAAGTGGAAAGTATATTTCATGATTGGTGCCACTGTGGGATGTCTACTTTTTAAGCAAAATAACATGATTCTTTGAAGGCAAACTTGGTGAGAAGTTTTGTCGGGCCTGGGACGAACAAATATTTGGAACTTAATAACGTCGTCATATAACTGCCGCCTGAAAGCCAGAAAGCTGGGATCCCAAAGAAAAGAATTTCCTTACTTGTTTCCAAAACTTGCTGTTTGGACAGTCCATAATAGTGTAATCAAACATACAGATAGTTGCAAAAAACTTTTATAACGCTTGGAGGTCGCTTTCAGGTTTGGAACCACACCACAGTCTGATAAACAGGGGAAAAACTTCCATGTTCTAACGGATGAGGGGTGGATGAGACCATAAAATGCTACCAATTTTACGATATTTACACAGAGCCCATGATTCTAGATTCAAATTAAGAAAGCAAGGTGTCTTGCTTGATAAAGTTGTTGTCTTCTTTAAGGTAACATACATGCAGCATTTACTAGATCGCAGCTGCGCAAGATTAAATGAAAATAAAGGCATACACACTAAAATATGAATGAGGGTAGAATAGGACGTTCGGAAAATTACTTCAAGCTCTTGTCCCACAATCATGGGTAAGTGATCTTGCTAAATATTCCTTGACAGGGTTCAACTATTAGGGGAAGGGGTTAATTAGAGATTCCTTCATTACTGTATGACACGATCGTTTCAAGATGTGCACATGCAGAGCTCCTTACTTTTCAAGTTTAGTAAGATTATCGAGACAAAGAAAAGTATGGGGAATACAACACAGTTATGATGATTCTGTACGGTAAATTAGGCTAAAGCAGTTCTGTGCATGGCAACCGGGCGAAGTGGGCGTTTATCAAACAATAAGTCGACGTCAGCAGCCACTGCGCATGCAAGAAATATGCAATTTTTATTAGTGCTTTGTTACCGTTTACACCCCCATGAAAAAGCCTATTTCTAGACTGAAAGCATATAGGAAACGCGAATTGACGCATCGATTTTGGTATTATATTTACTTAAACAATCACTGAAAATACATTTTAAGCCATGAATACACTGACGCCGTATCGCTTTATACGCAATGACGAAAGCATACCATGTCAACGATTTAGAACCGCTATGGAAGTGAAACATTCAAGATATACAATACTGCGTATGATCAAGGCAACACGTATAGATGAAGGACTGGTAACCCCCACCAACCATTTTCAAGGAGGGCCACTTTCAAGCTCAGGAAATACACTCTTTTCTAATAGGAACACATACGACGACTTTGGCGAATCTCTTCAAACACCAAGCGTTGACAATGTTATTCACATATAAGGTGGCCGGTCATATTTTGCAATGAAATTCCAGGAATTTTCCAACAGCTTTTCAGTACTAGGCCCTTTACATGAGTTTCTAGCAGAACCACAAGCGTTGGAGTAGGGCTGCAGCCTCCTTCAGTTCGAGAGAAATCTGTTTCAATCGAGTAATTCTTCTGAAAGAACAATTCGAAATTTTCTAACTGCTCTCCAAATATCTTTAGCTTTTCGGGCAGAAAGTTTAAAGCACTCCTAAATTTGAAGCAGAAAATTTACAGCCCCCCTACATTTGAAGTCTTCTTACGCCCGTGAACAGAGTCCGATCAATTTTCCATGCTAATCATGTGGTGCATAGTTAGTTTTTACAAAAATGCACAGTAGAACATTATTAGAAACCACGCAGCTGCCAGTGGCAGTTGGGTGGTACACAATGGTAGTTGGGTGGTACATCCGTGCAGTGGAAGAAAATTTCAAAGAATTACTTCCAGGAGTATTTTCCAGGAGATT
>WIPJ01000643.1:137696-151116 GCA_018155075.1 Cassiopea andromeda
TTCATGTTGTTGCCATAACCTCTGTGCTGACAGGTAATTTATATAGTCAATGTGTTGTTTATGTGATATGATACTTGTACTTGTTTGTAAATTCAGTCTTATTTAAGTTGCTGTAAAGTGAGGTAGTAGTGAATGTTAGTTATGTTTGTGTCGCCATGGATTCAGAGCGAAGTTACCGTAAAAGTTGTTGTTACTGTTACTGAAGATTATAGTTAAAGTTGTTGTGCGAGTTTGAGTGCTGTTACCGCTATACTTGCTGAAAGAACTTATTGCTGCTATAAAACTTTGATGGAACTTGTTGGAACATTGCTATTATTACCTTACTCTATCAGGTTTATACAAATGGTTTGATTAGTTATATCGTACAAACCTCCTGTCATTTTACAGAGGGAAAGATAAGGATAAACACTCTTGGAAAAACTGTGAAAGCATTGAGAAAGAAGAAAAACTGTCACAGCTACACGCTTTTTTCATAAGGAACCTAGCTCAAAGCCTAGTTCTAAAAGTTCCCTATTTTTGGACCTCTTTTTATCAAATTCTAATACTAAAAGTTCCTTAACAGTTCATTAATATTCACTGCATATAGAGTGCCAAAAAAGTGGTACAGACATAAGGAAGCATCAAAATTCAGAATTTGATCTTTAATTTTGGCTAGAACTTAAGAATAAAAGCAAAAATAAAGAAAGAAAGGAAAGGAGATTATACATAGATGTAGGAACCGGGGGTTACATGGGGGACGTGCCCCCACTTTTCTAAGTCTCTCGCAAGTGTCCTTTTTCATGTAACTTGGCTGCCCTCCTTGAAAACTTTGAAGATGCAAGACAAAAAGAAAACTACATGTTTCTGGCGATTTCAGAAGATCTGAGTTCCAGAATTTCCCGGGGGAGCGTGTCTTCGGGCCCCCAAGCTGATTTACAAATAGGGACTGGCGCAATATTAACCCTTTTCAGCATACAAGGTGTCTTGTCCTTTAATTAAGTGCTTTACCCCCAGAAAAAGTGCTTAATCTCATTCCCAGAAACCTGGCAAAGATACCCCTCAATCTGTGTTCCCCCCACTTTTAGAATGCTTCCTACGTGCTTGAATTTATGTATGGACCGGTTGTCAAATTCTTGATCATTTGCAGTTATAAAAAGCTTTGAATCTGAAAAGTTCCTTAGCTTTCTTTCTTTTGGTAGTGTAAGTTCCTGAAATAGTTCGGCCGTCTACATGCAGGTTCCTTATAAAAAAGTGTATGTGGTCCAAACAAATAGGCCAGTGTCACCACGGCTTCAGTGCCACATTCGCATGGCTTAGCTTTGAAAAGAAGCTTCTCGTATCAAATCCGCATTCTGACAAATCAAACAACAGACTTTCATGCCCGATTTTATGATGACATGATGAATGCGCTCTACGTAATACAAGCTAAGTCCAAGATAAATATTTGCTGGTGAAAGTTGGATATATTTACAGAATGGTGAATAATGCTATAATAATTACTAATAAATGAAATGCACGATCTCGTCTCTGTGATTGTGTTTCAATCAAATTTACGTACACAATTTTTTTTATAAGAAACCACTTTATAAGCAACCTAGTACTTGAGAACCTAAAATTTAAGAAATTTTTAGAACTACAAGGAAAGAGCTAAGAAACTTAAGACAAATAGCACATTGAAATTGTTACCTGGTTCAACGTAAAGCTGTACCAAAACAATGTGAATATGACATTGCTTTAGAATCAAACTCGTACTGACGCATTTTGTTTGTTGCAGGACAAATAGATTGCTACATTTGAGTTCTGCGTACGCCTTCACAGCAATTTAGGTCGTCAAAGTAAGAAGCTTTAGAGAAACTTTTAGAACTAAAATATGACCAAAAACTAAGAAACTTTGAGCACTAGGCCTTGAGCTATGTTTCGTATTTAAAAAAGGTGTACTGGGCTGATTAAAACATTATGAAACACTAATACTATGCTCAAGAAAAATTAAGAAACTGTAAAATCTGAATTTGTGTAAAAAATAGTACATTGTATTGCTTCCACTTGTTAATTTGTACAATTTTTGCTTGGAAAAATTGTAACTTATGATTTTTGGTCTGCTTGGACATTTTTCGTAATAATCAGCCTCTACATCCACGCTAAAGTGTTCGAGTTTCAAACAATAAGGTAAGATTTGGTGCCGAAAAAGAAAACCTAAGTACTCAAATTCGAACATTTTGGAAATCAAATTAAGAAATCTTTAGCACTAGGTAGCGATCTTAGTTTCTTATTAAGAAAAGGGATGTAGCTTCCCTGACACCAATTGTCGAGACCATGAACATAATCATTCAAAAGAAGTCGAATAAATTATCAGATGTCTTTTCCCAATCGAAGACTCCCCATCTTTCGAAAACATTCATTTTTCTCCATGTTAAATCCAAAAGAATCTGTTTTGTACAAGAGGGTTTTTGCATGACCTACGAACACGAAAATTCCTGTTTTTTTCGTAATGCTTACTTTATTGACTTCTTTAATGACTATTTAATAACGAGATTCATTCATTTATAGTTAGGGCAACCAAAAATCAACCTAAAATTGGTACCTGGTGACCTATCAGATGAAAGAAGTAACAGAAAACCTGGACTATAGTGCTAAATATTTTGGACTCAAACCAGAACTTTGGAGACCACTCCCTTTAAGAATCGTGCAAAATAACTCCGATTCATTCCTCTATATTATACTGAACACCAAATTTGAGAGGCAAATAATATTAAACTTTATTATGAACAAATATTGAAACGAGTTTTTAAATCGTGAGCAAAGTAGAAAAATTTATGAAACATTTTCAAAAACGTAACACTCAAGGAGGAGCTGGACTCCCCCAAAATCTTCGACAACATGGGGGGCTGCGCGCCTCTGACCCCACCAGCACTATATCTCTGCTGACGACACTGAATTGTTGTATAGAGAACGGTGGGGACAGAGGTGAGTCGAGGTATTTTCCATTGGGGCATTTGACTAAATACTGCAACTAGAAAAAATATCACGGAATACACTGTGGCCAACTCTCTTGCAGCATGGCCAACTATTTAACAATCTTTCTTGCAATTTCAAAAATAGTGGGGGAAAGAGAGCCCCCCAAAAACACATCACTGGGTGGAGAGCATGTTGAAAAGTTTAGCATTGTTTAGTGAATATCTCGATATTTTTGGAGTGGCTCTGATAAGAAGAAATCTACTGTCTTCGGTGGTAAAACTCATCATATGTGTGCAAATTACATAGTTTTGTTATCAAAGCCAGTTGTGCACTGACTTTAAAGCCAAAAAATCAAATTAATGCTAAAATAAGGAAAGGTATTGAAGAAGTGAGAGTTATCTAAAGCCTATCGCACACGAGCAACGTTTGCACTTCAAACACAAAGACGTTTGTGTTTGAGAAAATGTTGCCCTTGTTCGCTACACAGAGACAGATTTTTATGCTTAAAAGATTGTTGGCAAGATCAAACATGTTAAATATAAAAAACTGTTTTTGAAACACAGAAGTTTCCCTTCTGCCTGTCTTCCGAACAAAAGTATCTCTGTGTTGGAAACACAAAAGTTGACCATTTGCGCCAGGCTTAACAGTGAAAAGTAACACAAAAAAGCACCGAATATCAGAAAGATACAACAAAGGAGCCAAAAAAAGACCGGTCACTTTATGGTTGCCCTTGTTATAATACAAAGCAAGAAAGTATATTACAAAAAATTGTTCTAAAAGAATATAAAGTGATTACAAATTGAAATGATAAAACATATGAGGTAAGGAGAAATTCATTGCAGCCCATAATGCAATCAAATACTTCACAGAATTTTCACAAAGCCTGTACAAATCAAGTCAATTCTTCCCAGAACTGCAGACAAGCTATGATCGTGATCTCAACTTTTATCAACAAGCCTAAGTGCTACCCACAGCTTCTGCAGAAAACAAGGGGCGTGAATGACACCCAGGGACACCGAGAGTGGCGGGGGACAAATAGTTCCAGGGCCTCATAACACTTGGGGGTCTCATAAAGTAAACCAGCAGTAATCTTCCAAAATTGATTTCTAGACCCTACAAATTTTTTGCTCGATTCGCTCACAAGAGGCCTTGTCTTTTCTTTTGCCTCGGGGCCTCTGACTTCTTTCGGCGGCTCTGATGATACCCCTGTTAATTCGTAAGGGACTAGTTCATTCTTTAAACTATGCGAGTCTACGGTTTCTAACTTCTAACTTTACGGAATCTGTTAACTCCAACTTCTCGCATAAACTACTCTGCATAAACCACCTGGTATATATCTATGTCGCAACAACAACAACAATCATGACTCCTTCGCAATGCCGTATCAACATAACGAAATAATGTCCTGGATATTACAACCCCAATACCCCTCTACTTCGATATGCTACTGTTTCACAGTTGTACAGTATTTAAACAGGGAGAAATCACATGGTGCGGTATGGCATGGTGTATGAAGCACGTCAACCCAAATTACTTCAAGCACAAATCGATGATCTTCTTCTAATCCCATTTTCAGCAAAACAATCGTTTAGTTCTGGTAAAGATTGTCACCTAGCACCGCCCCATTAACATTACACATTCATTCGAGGCGTGACGTGAACACGCAACGCTTGTATTAAACTTGATTGTTGGGCCTAGTAGTTTTATCAGTTTTAATTTAAATCTTAGCCTTAACTACATTATACCATGTTTTATTCTTTCTTTTAATGCATCATTTAATTCATCATTTTTTGTTAAATGAGAAACCACTTTATAAGCAACCTAGTACTAGACAGCCTAAAATTAAAGATACTAGTAGAACTACAAGGAAAGAGCTAAGAAACTTTAGACAAGTAGCACATTGAAATCGTTACCTCGTTCAACGTAAAGCATTACCAAAACAATGTGAATATGACATTGCTTTAGAATTTAACTCGTACTGACGCATTATGTTTGCTATAGGACCAATAGTTAACTACATTCACGTTCTGAGTACGCTTTCTCAACAATTTAGTTCACTAAATTAAGAAACTGTTAGAACTGAAATGTGGCTAAGAATTAAGAAACTTTTTGTACTAAGTCGTGAGCTTGGTATCTTATGAAAAAATGTGTAGTACAAAGCAAAAGCTGAATAGAACAATAGGCATTGTATAAATAATACAAAAGCTCTTCTAAAAGAATTATTTCAGCTAGAATACACTCAAATTCTAAGCCATAATGAAGCTTGAGCTTTGTACTACTCTTGAAATATTCTTAAATTTCAGAATTTTTGAGCTGCATTCAGTATTCCTATAAAATTTGTGCTTAAAAAGTGGGCTATTGTTAAAAACGAACAACTTGAAGGTTAAATATGTTTTGTTCAACACTGTGTAAGAAAATAAAACACAATACAACATGCCAGCAATAAATTGGAAGACTGCAAATGGATGGGTTAATGCAAGTTAGAGGAAAAAGTCGTCGAGATGGAGGAAAATTAGTGGTTATGTGATAATCCAAACAAACATCAAAGTTCAAAGCATGATTTAATTCCAGCCAGGAAATTGTTGCTAGTCATATTGGACTTGGGTATTAAGAAAGAAAATTTTCTACATTACTTAAATACTGAAGAAGCGTGCAAAACAATTGCTCAAAAAGAAGGAAAAAGTTTAATAGCGCTGACAAGACTTGCAAATAGAAATAAGTTTCTATCTATGAAAACCCCATTTAAAGGTGGGTTAGATGCCTTTTTGTGAGAAACACGAGGAAGAAGGCTATTCGAGCAAGGGTCACGACACAAAGCTTTAAGAAGTCCAGAATATAAAGGTACACAGACTCTGAAGCGGCCTAGAGTCTGAAGGATCATGGAGCCTGAAGAAGTACAATGTTGGAAGGAATTCTAATCCTTGAAGGAATTCTAATCCTTGAAGGGACCAGAACATAGACTACCAGATAGATTTCACTTTGGATGTGAGCAAAACGTTGATGGTTCCCAAGTATTATATCAGAGGTATCTCATTGCCACCCACTACTTTCCCTGAATCCTACAATTTGTCATCTTTTACATCTAAAATCAACAAACCTGATCTTGTCTCCCTTTCTACTTAAACTTTCCCTCGTTTTCTCAGTTTTTCCTTTGTCGGGGCTTTGTTATAGGCCCTACGGCCTTTCCCCGACATTACTTACTCTTTTACTTATTACTTACTAAGGAACTTTCCAATTTTAAAACTCTTTGTAACTGCTCAGAGTCAAGAATTAGCAAACCAGTTCCATTCATTTATGGTTAAAACTCGCATAGAATCATTTATAAAACTTCTTTCCTTCCTTGTCTCTGTTTTTATTCTTACCTTCTAGCCAAAATTAAAGATAAAATTCCGAATTGTGAAGCATCCTTATGTCTGTACCAATTTTATGGCACTTAGTTGTGCAGTGAAAATTAAATAACTATTAAGGAACTTTTAGTACTAGAATTTGATAAAAAGAAGTCCAAAAATAAGGAACTAGTTTCCTAGGCCTTGAAAAAAGCGTACAACAACGAACACTGTTTATTGCCATAAACAACTAGGCAATATTCTCTCCTATTTTGTAAAACCGTTTCAACGGAATAACTCTGAATACGTATATTGCTTCACAGGATCTCATACGCTCATGAATTTAGCCGAAGCAAACAGTTTGGCTGTAAATGACTCTTTTCGAAAGAACGTGCACATGGTAAACCAAAACATTCTTTTTGATACGAATCCAGGAAGTAGAAGTATAGATTATGGCGGATTCCATACTAGCCACAAAGGCTTGGAATCAATGATGGTCATATAATCGATTGGGTAAATGCCAATTGCAGTATGTTGAATGTCTAATGAGCAACACATGAAACCAATGAATGAGCTAGAGGTCTGACCAATCTACGTCATCTGAACACTACAGTGACCTAATGTAGAAGGTCACTAGTCGTCCGACACAAGAATGCTCTGAGTGCAATAGTTCTCTTTGTAACAAAACTGCTACGAGTTTTAACACATCCTACAAGCAAGTTCCGGATTATATTTAACAAATTTCGAGAGGATTAATTTTCAGCTTCATCAAAAATGAGTAATATTAGGATCACTCGAGCGGTTTCTGTTAACCACTTCAATTGCATGTCTTTAGAAATTATATAATCAAGCAAGTTCGCTCGGGGAGGGCACAGAGGGCATGCGCATAGGTTTAGCAGAGGAGGTGAAGGGGGGCTCCAGCCCATCCAATACCTATTTCCCCCTTTATTCAAATTTCGAGAGCAGTGTCCTTCTGCAAGAATAGTATTTACATAATTGTATTGTACTGAGCTCCGTTAACATCAAGATGTGATATCTCTCATTAGGTGTCATTTACATATTACGTCACACTAATTCTGGTATTTTTAGACACCAACCCACTCCCTGTTACTCAAAACTACCCACCAATTCACCAATGTGTGACGTCACATTATGAATTAAAAACATGAATTTTTTGATTTTGTACTAATGTGCTTATTAAGTTTGCTTTATTGAAAATGGTGAAAATGAAAGTGACAAAGGCCAAAATGGCATTTAACATAGGATTGCCAGATTATTTTTAGACATTGAGCAAAATTTGTTCTAAAACAAGGACCAGACTTGCTATTTTGAGGCCAGATGTGCTAGATCTCAAGTTGTTTAAAAAATGTGACATCACACTCCAAAAGCAACCCACCCACCCTGTGTCACACTTTGCCGTAAAAATCAAAAGACCTCCACCCCCCTTGCGTGACGTAATATGTGAATGGCCCCTTATGTATTGCTGGCTCCCGGGCACTTTCCGACATTGGTGTGAGGGGCATCACATTCTCATAACCAAAGACAATCCCGGAAAATCACGAAATCGCCATTCTGTCGGCAACTTTGCGTACACATTTATCTTTTAAGAACAATTCTCTAGAGTACCGAAGTATTGTCCCTTCCCGATTATCATTTCTTTGAATTTCTTCCAACCCCCATTATTAACTTTTGAGAATGTGAGATCAGTTCTCAGAGAATGAGTTCACTGCAGTTCGCAATCAAATAGCAACTGCATACAGATGAGCAGGAGAAATTTTATAAATGAATAAATTTCATATGAATAAATATGCTACTTCGCCAATCTGTGTTTTCCATTTTCAATCTCACCCATTATTTCAACCCCCCCTTATCCTCTATTCTTCCCTATCATTAATTTTCCAAACGCTGTCAATCCCCCTGATTACTACCTCCCGATTATTCGGTATTCTAGAGTACTTAATTTTCGCTGAGCCTCGATGTTCCAAAATTTCTGGATTTTGAGTCTCAAATTATTCCTATATTCTTGTAAGACAAAAGGTGTAAATTGGACTGAAAATTAAAGAAACGATTCTATTCTTAGCTAATGCAGTAGTAAATCATACAAACAAAACAGGACAACAAATTAAGCATCTATTTTATAAAAAATGTAATCTCATACTTTATATTATTCCAAAATTATTCTAATTTTCAGCAAATTCGAGCCTTGCTGCTTCTATAAAAACATAAATATATATTCTTAGGGATCAAGAGGAAGGATTGGACGGTGGGGCGTAACGGAATACCAAGATTTACGATCATTTTATCGGAAAAATAAAGGCCTTGCAGTCTCCCCTCCCCAACAAATTCTAAGAAAGACCCACCCTGTCTTCTCCTAGAATGTCATTCAACAAGACAAATTTCAGCAGATGCTGAACTTGAGTCCATTGAAAGCTGCAAACAATTGCAAAAAAATTCGATTTGATTATTACACACGAGATAACGAATATACCCGAGGTCAAAACATTTCATTATATCTGAATTATATACGAACGATATAAGTGAAACAACCGCATTTAATGTTATGGTTCGCCCGTGTTTTTCCACAAATGGGAGTTTTAATTGTCTGAGAGGTTAATTATTTCTAATAAAACTAGACCAGCGCGTTCTCTGATCTAAAAAGACGTCTGTCTCATATACATACTAGGTCCTGTTTTCAACCAAAGATATTCAGATGTTCTTGCACACTTTTTCATAAGAAAACTGAATTTTTCGCTGAGTCAATATTCTTAACTTTTTTACGGCTTGGGCCTTAGATTATTCTTAAATCATTCTTAGCTATGGAAAGTGTAACTACGTCTGAAAATCAAATGATTGTATATAAAACTTTATTGGTGTCTTACTCTTTATCATAAAGCACAATGAAAATGGAGCAGAATAACAAATATTGTATCGATAGTGAAAAAGTTTATCTAGAAACAGCATTGTAACTCAAATAAAAAAATCCAAAGTCTTGATGAAACTTCAATCTTGCATTATTCTCAAATTATTCCTAAATTTCAGGATTGGGGGGAGGGGGCACCGATTTAGAAGTCCATTAAAAAGCTGGAAGCTCTTATATGTTACATATCTACACTAGCGGATCAAAAAGCATGTACCAAAATAGTCTTTTTCTTAGGTATTCTATGAAAAAATGGGGGTCTGAGGGCTTGCCCCCAAAGTATTTTCGAGGTTACGCCCTCTAGAACGTCGGAAAACGCCATTTTCTAGAATACAATTTCATTGTTTTCATCATTGATTTTCATGTTGAGAAGAAACGGATCCTTTAACCTAGTTTCATCGAATTTTGAAGATTTATAACGAAGAAAGGGTAATGATTTTGTGCACTGATGGTAGAAGCTGAAAATTCTCATCTCATGCCAATGCATTGAGGAAGAGATATAGCCAGCCCCAGATATCTTGCATTGGCTATATGGAATGGATCATATCACTCAACAGGGTCTTTATCTACATACATGTTGTCTTTGCAGTGAATAGGCGATTCCAAGAATTGAAGCACTAGCGTCTGAATCTCAGAACAAGTTGGACACTGAAATTCCTACAACACTTGTGCCAAGATTGAACACAAAGGTTAAACTTGTCACATAACAAAATCAGGATCTCTACGCTTCCTATACCTGTGTTTTGATGCTCTTATGTTCTAGATTCGGTGGAAATCAGGGGAGAAATGATTCAAAAGTATAGTGTAGATGACTTCTATCTGCAACCTCGATGAATTATTGGGAACAATGTTCCCTCAGTGTTCACCGTGAAAAATTTATTGTGTACAGTGAAAAAATCAGTAAAACGTGGATTTCACACAAGCCCCTGAAACTGACTCACCGAGCCCCTGGGGTTCCATCGAACCAAGTTAAGAACCACTGATCTAAAGTTATTTGATCCATTGTCACTCTTCTACGTCATACATACACTTGTACGTATTGTCTCGGAAAACTGTTGTCTATCGAAAAACTGAAACTAATATTGGAATTTGTAATAGCCTGGTGTGTGGTTGTTGAAAAGAGTTCTCACATCAATATTGAAAGAATGAGAAAAGTTTTGTTCGAATTATTGTTTCAATAATCCACACATCTCTTCATGTGTCAGTTATCCTCCCATCATGAACCGATACCTACTATGTAAACCAGTAGCTTGTATACTAAGACCAAGTTTGCAGGCTTAAAATGTAACCTCAGTATACAGAGATTGGGTAGAGATTGGGTAGAGATTGGGTAGAGATTGGGTAGAGATTGGGCAGAGATTGGGTAGAGATCGGGCAGAGATCGGATTCAAAACTATTTGGATAGTATTAGGCTCGATCTCTTGTAAACGGGGCCCAGGAAACGTCTGGATTTGGAAGATTGCTGTTTTCATGTCAAGCGGAGAATAATGACATTTCTTCAAATATTTGTTCTATGCTTTTGGGTACAATCGAAGCTCTTTTAGGAATAGATTCGGGTTATCAGTTATGGAATTTTAAGTCAGAACCCTCTGGATGTGCTTTCTTGTGACCGGGGTTCCTGCTACTCTTGAACAGGGCCGCGGGGAGAATTCTGAAGCCACCGGGCAAAGGAGATAGCTGAGGCCCCCTGCGAGCGAAGTGAGCAGAAAATTTTCAGTGTCTAGAAATTAACTTTGGAAAAGTACAGCTGGTTTACTTTATGAGGCCCCCAGACTTTGAAGTATGCCTCTCAAAGGCATAAGCCTGTGCAAACTATATGCAAATAATTCAGGTTTTTTTATAGGATAATGTATGGGTGAGGTGGCACAGTGGTTAGAGCGCATGCCTCCCACGCGGAAGGTCTACGGCCCGAGCTCGACTCGATGCCCTGACTGAATGCTCGCTCACTGTTCACCCAGCAGCAAATGGGTACCCAGTGGCAACACTAGGGAGATAAAGGCTGCGACGAAAGGAACTGGCCACCCTACCTCACATGCCGATGGCTCAGCATAAGTGCCCTCTCTAATAGGCACTCCCCTACGTACGAAAGTATACGGGACTACCTTTACTTTACTTTTTACAGGATGATTTAAATCTCTTCTAGATGGTTGGCCGTAATTAGTTCTTTTAGCTATTTTCATCATGCCAACCTTAAATAGATAAATTATTATTATTATTATTGCTATCAAATTGTTTGGAGGATAAATAAGGTAGGGCTCTAATCTTACTGAATTCCTAGGGGCTCGGGCGTTTACATTATGCCTCTCTCTAGTAAAATAGTAGGTTGCAGAACAGTGTCAAACTTTGACAATAACAGAACTTGCAAAGAAGGCTGTGGTCTGGACCGCTCGTTTTGTCATTTAAAGTAGCTTGGTTGTCGTGAAATTAGAAGATAATGCGAAGAACTCAATGATGTGTTGACTGTGGTTATACTCATCGTGAGAAATTTCCATTTAGAGCAACATTTTATTTACTTATAAATATCAATATAAAATACTAATTTACTGAAGTCCTACTTACATGTAGTTTATTTTATATGGAAGCATTTCATAAAGAACCGGTAATAAGAGACCAAGAAAGTTAAAGGAAACTTAAACTACTTAAAACAAAAAATCCCTATAAACATTTTCCATGTTGAATATTATTTCACTGCAGACAATCAAAATTTAGGCAGACATATACAAATAGTTGAGAAGATCCTTCTAGATTCAGTAGCGGATATTAAGGAGGCAAGGGGGAAAAGTGACCCCCAAGTGCCATCGAGTCGGCAAATTCTCGGCAAAAGTCGTAAAACCAAACACTTTTTCAATTGAGCCTCGATTTTCTTGTAACCGTTTACATACAAAACACGTGTAATCGGCATATCTTCCCAAGTGTTTGTCGAGTACACGTGTTTCTTCTAAAACACTCGGCAAATTCGGCTCATTTACCCCCAATTTTTCTTGAAAAATCGCCACTGCCTAAATTGACATGTACTTTCACATTATAATAAACGCCATTCTTGCCTTTATGTCTATTGACATCGTTTTAACCAATGATGCAAAGCAAAACTCCAAATGTTGACGTTTCTCTTGCTTCCATAGTATTTTTAGTGCATTAAATGTGCACCTAAGATTAACGAACTATTAAGGAATATTCATGGGAGTAGGAGGGCGTCAAATTTCAGGGGCTGTAAACGCTCTGTAAACATTCTGCCCGAATTTCCTATTGTTCTTTCAGAAAATTTGCCTGAGTGGAACGGATTTCTGCCCAATTTGGGGGGCTCCAGCCCTCTCTGCCCCCTATGCTTATGGGAATATTTAGTAATACAACGAGATGAAAAGGGTCCAGAACTACGGCGCTAGGCTACCTATTACAAAAACGCTACGTGTAATCTATGGTGGCCTAGTTATCCTTCTGCATAAAAATGTAAAAAAAATTGAAGTTTGTTATTATTAATTCTTGAGGGACTAATTCATCCTATGAACTGTGCGAGTCTAAGGTTTCTAACTTCTAACTTAACGTAATCGATTAACTCAAACGGCTAGCATCCACTACTCTACACAAACTACGAGGTATATATTTATATCGCAACAACAACAATAATCATGGCTCCTTCGCAATGCCGTATCAATGTAATGAAATAATGTCTTGGATACTACTGTTATCGACTATCGCAACTAATCATTATCTTACGATTGTAAATGAGGAAAAAACTAAAGTTATACCTCCAAAAGTCATATTTGTACTTCATACTCGGCTGAGTAAAAAATATCTATACACGATCTCTTTTATAAGAAAGCTGCCATTTTGACTGAGCCTCAATTTTCTTAACTTTTCTAGAAATAGAGCCTGAGATTTTCTTAAATTTTTCTTAACTTTTACAGAAATGAACTGGATAAAATGGCTTACACTTTCGCTATTAATATTGTATACTTGAATTTACTTATTATTAAGTACTTATTTGTAAAATGGTCTTATTGGCTAACTATTAGTAAGTAGCAAAGCCTTTCAAAATGTTTGGGAAGCTACTAGATATGACGTAGAGGCAATTATGAATTGGTGGCGACCTTGCTTTGAGAGCGAGATCATTTAGTAATGAGTGCTCAATTCTCTCCAGTTGAAAATACCATGAAAATCAGAAATCATGTTGAAAAAATGATAATGATGATGATGATGATGATGATGATGATGATGATGATGATGATGATGATGATGATGATGA
>WIPJ01000643.1:151388-178120 GCA_018155075.1 Cassiopea andromeda
ATGATGATGATGAAAACGACGATGATGATAATGATGATGATGATAAAGATGATGATAATGATGATGATGATGATAATGAGGATGATAATGATGATGATGATGATAATGATGATGGTGATAATGAGGATGATAATGATGATGATGATAATGATGATGATGATAATGATGATGATGATAATGATGATGATGATAATGATGATGACGATGATGATGATGATAATGATGGTGATGATGATGATAATGATGGTGATGATGATGACGATGATAATGATGATGAAAATGATGATGATGACAATGATGATGACAATGATGATGACAATGATGATGATATGAAGTAAAAAATGGTGGCAATAAACATGCTGTTGTTCGCTATGTATGGGTGATTCCAAAAATTGCAAACAGAAAGCTTTCTATAATATGGGCCTCAAAACACGCCATAGAGTTGATCTTGATTTTCACAAAGTACCCTCTTGTAAATGTCAAATTAACAGCAAATTTCAAGCACGACATCGAGATGCTGTGCGGAGGTCTTAGCGACCAGCGTTCGAATGTCACTCAAGTCAATATACGCAGAAAAGTACTTTCCGTTTCCAAAGCTCAGGTTTTGCCACTAGAGAAATACTTGTTTTTTTATAAGAAAAAAGTTTATAAAAAATGAGGCTCAAATGGTCAAAATCTTAAGAAAATCTTAAGAAAATCACAAGGCTCAATTTCCAAAATTTAGTGCTTCTTTGGCCAAAAATCGAGATTTCGTCATTATTGCATTGAAAATGTTTCAAATTAAAGCATACAATATTAATAACGAAATTGTAACCAATTTTGGCCAGCTTATTCTAGTAAGAGTTAAGAAAAATTTAAGAAATCTCAGGTTCAATTTCGGGAAAAGTTAAGAAAATTGAGGCTCAGGCAAAATGATGGTTTTCTTATAAAAAAGTGTAAACAGGACCTGCTTATTACACAATACACGGTTTTTTTATAAGAAACAAACTGTTCGTCTTCCGCCTGGATGTTCCTTGATATTTCGTCAAATTCACCCTTAAATGTTTTTTAAATGTCTCTTAAATTTATAAATTAGGCAATTGTGATGCAAGAAAAAGGATGCTCAGATTTTGTGAGGCATGTAGTGGATGTTCAGGCCCCGTGTACACTATACTGTTTTCGTACGAAAACGGTGTGGAAATGTTCCGTTTTAGCCTACCCTCTACAATGAACCGTTTTCCTATCCGGCATAAAATGAAGACTATTGCATAGGAAAGCACTATAGTGTTTATATTATGCCGTTTACATACGAAAGTATTTCCATACTGTTTTCGAATGAAAACGGTATAGGGCAAACGGGGCCTCATTCTATTTCATTGCTAGTTTGATAAAAAAATATTTCTAGTAAAAACTGTTTTTGCCAGCTACTATTTCAAACTCAGCCTGCCTATGTTTCTTAAGTTATGCCTAATCTCAGCCTAATTTTTCTTACAGACATGTTTCTTATAAAGCAAAATTGTGTAAATGCAGAATCAAGAATGCTTTCAGTAACTATTGACCCCCAAAATTCCACTGGTAACCTTCCAAGTTGCTATGCAGGAAAGATTTTATGCGCAAGCAAAGATTTTAAGCCCGTTCATACATTGGGTTTCGGGGGTGCCGCGTCTCCAGACACCAACTCTGGCCACAAATCAACATACTCGCCTTTTATTTCAGTAACTTTTCACTTTTTGCATGTTAGGTACCGAGAAAGACGAAGTAAGTAGTACGTACGGGGTAGCGGCAAGCTTAGAGTCTTGCCCAATTTGTGGCAAAAAACCTCGAGTGACTGCACTGAAAGACAGCACAAGTGCAAAGAGAAAGGTATTTGAGCTCAGATTGGTCATAGTCTAGGGTTTGGTCAATGGGATGCAAAAATACCTTTCTTTTAGGATATTATAACAATGAAAAGGTGGTGCTTCAAGTATTTCAAAGTGTCTAGACACTAAATAACTGTATATTGCCGTAGAGACAGGTTGTTGTCTGCAGCTGCCTAAAACCTGCATTACATTTGTGACGTGAAAGCAAACGAAGTAAGCATGCGCAGGTAGGGTTCTATGACGTGGCTCCAGGCCTAATATAGAGTAATGTTATTCTCCAAGAAAATACATAAACCGAGCTTGATATTGAAAATTGCTGGCGAGGATAGAAATCATTAGTATTTGCCTATGGTGCAAAGTTGGTTCCACCATTAACTACTACAATTGTTGACCTGATTAAAATACATCGTCCAAGTGCATTACAATCAACAAGGTGCATTACATGTAAACTATATGCAAAAGGTGCGGAACATATGTGTGGTGCGCCGAAAACTGTGACTGTGCAGCGCTAACAAAAGCTAATAGCAAAGAAGCCTCATTCCATGAGCACATGGAATGAACCTTGGTAGATTTGAAACTGACTCCAGGTTGAATGCCCAATATATACAGAAAGCAACACAGCTCACTTCAGGAGATTTTGCAAGGGTATCACAAGGGATTCTCCTATTCGGGCTATCTTCCTCGAGACAGGGACAAGCCCGTAGCTATGGGCTGGCAAATGCCACCCCTGGGCAACAGGATGCCAGCATTTTACCACTCCTGTGAGCTTTTTTGGAAACTTTTATTTTTGCTTAATTTTTGAAGCTAAGTAAATATCTCCTGAAATTTTGGTTGAGCTCAAACTTGGTCTAAAGTATGAAATAAGCCCTCAGATTTTGTACTACATGATTCCTTCAGGACTATTTTGCCACCCCTGAAACACAGGACTGGCTACGGGCTTGGACAAGGAACTCATCTTCAAAAGCTTGTGGATTTGTTTAGAAAAATAGCGGTCGATCAATACCCTCCCTAACCTAACAGCCTTTATTGTTTCCACTATAGGAAGCAAGCACTCTCCTGGAAGGGGGGGGGGTTACAACCCCCTACCACCACTCTGGCAAATTGCATTTACATGTGTGCTTCGGAGAGAGTCAGACATTGCGTCGATGAATTCCTAGCAGCTAACTTGACCTTTGTCACACATGCTTTTGTGCCATGTCTGTATAACACTGGGGAATTGCCAACAGACCAAAGTGAATCAAGATATGAAACAACATGATAGAAAGCATTTTCACGTGTACAGTTAAGGGTGAACGAACAAAAGTACTAGCTGGCGAGATTGCAAGCCTGAGAAGATGTATTTCTCTAGAGGCGCAAATGGTGCTGTGATCAGCTCTGCGTAGGAGGAAGTAGTTGCTTACGTTTGAACTATATCGTTCAATGTTGCTTACTGTCGGTCATTCTCAGTGTCCTTTCAACTTTGGTTTCGCTAATCAAAGTTACACAAGAGCAGTTATCATGAGCAAAAACAATAACGATGAATGCGTGAAAAACAACACTAAAGTAATATGTGAACTGAGATCATTCTCCCTTCCGGACCCCATTATAACTGGAACAAATGATTAATTGTCCGGCTAATACAGCAGGTTGTATTTGTGGAAAATGTGCTTTCTTTGGCTTGCTTTCTTACAAATCTGGCATTAAATACTAGCACAAATACACCCAAATTGAATGAATTATTTCAGCGGCATTTGCAATCAAAATAATGCCCATTTAATACCTTGACAAATGAATTTAACACGCACAAATATATTGCTACCCACATATTTGACAAATTACTTGCGTTCGGTGGCCCGAAAATTTTCCGCTATATGGAAATGTTTACTGGTTCTAGCATAAAAGCTAAGGTTTCTCAAGTTTCGTTAGGTAAATAGGTTGAAAAACAGTGACTATGTTTAAAAATGTATTACCTTTGGTGTTCGGCTACATCATAAAAGCCACATCGTGTGAACGGCCATCGCAATACATTGCAACAATTCTGTCGTTCCCTAGGCCTAGCAACATTGAGTATATTACCACCTATATACCTATCAATTCTGTCTCCAAAATGTGTTTCTACTGATACATCAACAGTCCACGATCGTTCATCCAATCCTCTTTCCTTTCTGGCCACATGACAACATTTTGGCATGCAGATCATTTACAAGTATTTAGCACTGCCTCGTTTAACTTCTCGTTAATGCGACTCCAGTAGTCTCAGGCCTATTTCAAAGCCTGATTTTAGCATGAGTTGGTACTTTCAGCTATCTCTACAAGGTATTTATCTGCCATGAACAACAACCACTAACAGATATGCAAGTTGTTTGCTAGCGCAAGCATGAGCCTGCTCTGTGTTGGACCACGAATAACAATAATTGACTGTAATCATTTCCGTGTGTTTGGCGGGCAAATCTGCATCTAAGAATCGTGTCAATCAAATGATGACTAATTCGTCACACAAATTCGCTGACCGCAAAGGGAAAAAGCATTCAGAGGCAATTGCCACACAGAGGATCCAAAAAACAATACATGTTTCTAATGTATTCGCTTGATATGCGAATAGAACAAAACACAATTGTGACGCTTTCTTGAAATCAAGGCTAGCTTTGTTTTCATATCAGGTATCCTAGCGCGCTGTCTGGGAACCCCTGGGGCTATGTCGACGAGAACTCTCTTTGACTATGTTTACATTGATAACAGTATCAATACAGTTCCGAGGAAAACAATGTTATTTAAAGCGGGTAGGATCCTGTGAAAAACGTTCGCTTCATTAGATTGCGTGATACAAAATAACAACTGTTCACAGGAAGGGATCTTGGCATAGACATGCCTAGATACTTGCCTTTGGAGGTGGGGAGGGGGGCATTTTCCAAAGTTTTTTTTAAGACTCGTGTATTACAGGTAAAGTCGTGTGTCAAGTTAATTGATATGTCACTTTTATATCAGAAAGTAGTTTGTAAGAAAGTAGTGCTTGACTGCTCAAAAAGTTACGAAAGTTCAGTACTGGATTTTTGAAGACCTAAAAAGTTTGTTAAGTGTGTATGTATTGAATATTATTGTTCTGCTTGCTTTTGTTTATTTTAAAGTTGAGCTAGCAAATGAAGCAGAGATTTAAACATATTCCATAACTTTTTAGGCCAATTAACCTTTTGTTGCCCTAAGATATAAGAATAATTCCAGGGTAAACATAAAAGAAAGTTAATTGAATATTGAGCCTCAGCGAAATACACTCTTTATAAGAATACACGTTTTTTTATAAGAAAATCGTAATTTTGCCTGAGCCTCAATTTTCTTAACTTTTCCCGAAATAGAGCCTGAGATTTTCTTAAATTTTTCTCAACTTTCACTAAACTAAACTGGCCAAAAATGCTTACAATTTCGTTACTAATATTGCATACCTGAATTTGAATTCCATCTATAGCATTTTCAATGCACAAATGAGGAAACATCGATTTTTGGCCAATAAAAACACAAAATGTTGGAAATTGAGCCTCCTGATTTTGACCATTTGAGCCTCATTTTCTTATAAACTTTTTCTTATGAAAAAACGTGTACCTTACTTCTTTCCGAGCCTCGATAATTTCAAAAATCAAAGGTTTACCTTGGTCTAAAAATTTAAGCAGTATACATTCCAATCGTTTTTGATGTTTACTCCATCATAAAACTAAGCGAGAGCTTTTATTTTGTATCGACAATGCAATAATGCATCTTAAAGCAGTATTTTAACTAGGACCCAAAAAAATTCTTTGGAAAGTTTTGATACTGGAATCGTGGAAATGTTAAGTAGACCTAGTACTGGGCCATAAAACTTGTGAAATAAAAAACGTGTAATCAGGCTCAGAATCGTTGAAATTTAAGAATAATTTAAGAATAATGCAATACTCAAGTTTCATCAAGACTTTGAATTTCTGTGTATTTGAGGTATAGTACTGCTTGCAGATTAACTTTTTCACTATTGATACAATATTTGCTATTCTGCTCCACTTTTGCTTTGCTGTATGATGGAGTCAGATATTAACAAAGATTTGAGTATAATCCTTTGATTTTCAGACGTAGTTACACCGTTGATATTCAAGAAGAATTTACTAATAGTATAAGGATGAAAACCGAAAAAAAACTGAGAATATTTAGACTCAGCCAAAGATAAGTACAAAAAAGTGTGTACACACCAAAGTTTAAGCGACACCACTTAGATCTTTACAAGCAAAAACGTGTGCAAATATGCAAGTGATAGAAAGAAAGAACGTGATTAACAGGCTGCCAAAGTCAGTACCAATGCAGTTACGAGGAAAACACATGCTACATTTGGCAAATATTGTTGATGAAAACTACCTGAAAGTCAAGCGGAGCAACTACTAGACATAATCGAAGTAAGTTATCTTGAACCCTTGTTCTTTTTGAAATCCGAAACACACTTTTTTATAAGAAAACCTAGCTTTTTGCAGTCTTACTGCTCTCGATGTATTCTGTTATTGAGTCTGTGTTAAATGTCAAAGGTTTACGTCTGAAAATGAAAGGAATATCTTCAAATCTTTGTTGGTGTCTTACTTCATCATAAAGCAAAACAGAAGTGGAGCACAAAAACGAACGTTGCATTGATAGTGCAAAATTTGATCTATAAACAGTGCTATAACTTAAATACAAAATAATTCTAAGTCTTGATGAAGCTTCGGTTTTGCATTAATCCTAAATTATTCTTAATTATTCTAAATTATTCTGAGCTAGAATATTCTTCTACACATTACTCTTATAAAAGCGAGTATCGATGTCACAGGGCATGCTAAGCATCGTTGCTTAACAGATAAATATTATGATAATTGAGCACTGGTATACTACACCATGCGTAAGTTGGCAGTAATAAAGGGAATCTGCGCAATTTAACTGATCAGGTCTTTGATCGTTTTGTTCACTGTCACTTAGAACTAAGATGCGCCGAGCATGTAAATGCGACATAATGCCTACTCCTACCTTTAAAATGATCCTCTTGTCTTTCACAATCGAAGGCCTTGCTTTGAATATTTCTCTGCAGATATCCACAACTGCCCGTGCAATATACTGTCATAATGTGAACAGTATTGACCGAGCGCGTCCGATTGTAGTCAGACAAATCGGGCATATAACATCCGGTCCGGAAAAAATCATTTAGAGATCTGGAATGCCGTAGAGAAAAGTGTCTAACAATGGGTTTCTTAAGTGATCCAGCCGGAAACAACTTGCAGCAGAAAGAAACGGTAGAAACATAGAGCCCTTGTGCGAAAATTCACAACAGTTTATTGCACGCAGGTCCTGTCATTCCACGAGAATAAAATAACTCTATCTAATTTGGGTTGTTGTTTATATTAGAAATTTGAAGAGTTTTAAGAAATATATGTAAGAAATAAACCTTAGTCTGGATTTGACAACATATTAAGAAACAGTAAGATTGGATTCATATTAAAAAATGTGTCATCATACATCTGTGCCAATCGTCATATAACCTGAAGCAACAGAATTAGTAATGTAGAACCGAAACTATTTATGTTTCAAGTCCCAGGCTATATGTTTGATATGCGCGCGCATTTTTCTAAAGAAACTGGTTTATAAGAAAGGAATAATACTAGGCTGGTCAAAAATATAAGAAACTCTAATTCTGTACTGTGCTCAAGAAAAATTAAGAAACTGTTCAATTTCAATTTGTATAAAACTAAGTACATTGAATTGCTCCCACTCCTTACTCTGTATGATTTTTGTTTGGAAAAGACGGTAACTTATGATTTTGATCTGCCTGGACAATTTTGCTTACAATGAGCGTTTCTACCCATCCAGAAGCGTTCGACTTTCAAATAATAACGTAAATTCCCGTACTGAAAATAAGAAACTAGTTAAGAAACGCTTAGTACTAAAATTTGAAAATTTTCATGTCGAATTAAGAGACTTTAAGTGCTAGGTGCCCTTCCAAGTTTCTTATAAAAAAACGTGTACAATGGTATTCTAGAAAAGCAGGGACGCAGGGAGCATCAAGAAAGTGGAGTGGGGGTACATGCATTCAGGGGCATCCTCTCAAGCAATTTACATACAAATTTGTGGAAAAGTGGGGGGCACATGCCCCCTGTGCCCCCCGGTTCCTACGTCCATGTGGAAATCTTTTTGCAAAAGCAGCTTACTGCAAAACACAGACTGCAAATCAAAATAGAATGAATGAGCAAAGGAGAGAGTCGTCAATGAAGATGGCTGCTCTAAAGACAAATCCCCATAGCCTCGTGCCACAAAGCGGATGATACACAAAGTCATAGAAATATAGGATGTGGAAAGATTCTCCACTGAATAATATATGTAAATATTGCTTTCCTGTGTGTGATATCACAGGACTACGTAGCATAATCAGCATAAAATACTAAGACTTTGATTCATCCGGCAAGAGTCCATATTGAACATAGACTATTTCATACTATACAAAATGTTTATGCACAAATATACAGAATCAAAAAATGTTAATTGCAATGTATAAAACTACAGAACCTACTAAAAACAACAGATGTGAACCGCAATGGGTGACAAAATATGCGTTCTTAACAATAACCTATGAATTGCACTTATTTTTGGCAGCGTCCGGCAAGCTGGTAAAATAGGTCAAAAGAACCGACAAACTCTATGGCGAATGCTGATTTTCCAGATTGACAATGTAGAGTGACGCCTTACAGGGTGGAATAAAAAAGGTTTTGGGTAAGGGAAACAATCTAGTCTTCTCTGCACAAAACATGTTCCAAAATATTCGCTGAAGGTCACATAATTACAAACATAAATTTGTCATTGATATCCAACGTCTTCATTGAATTCGTAACGAAACCACATATCTAGGTAAGCAAATCAGCAGCCCAAATTTAGTAGAAGGGGAACAGAAACTCAATAATTGATAACAGTAATAGCCCCCGGATGAAATGAAGGCTTTCGGTAATCAAATAGAGACAAGCAAACTTTTTGAGCCTAAATCACTAACTTATGAATCGAGGCACAATATGAGATTGTAAACATTGGGGATTGAGAATCGACGCAAGGAAAAGAAAGAAGATGAAAGGAAAGAAAAGAAGAAAAAAGGATAAAATAAAAGCAATTATGCATATTTGGTATCCTAGTTGCATATCTACCTCCATAAAAATCTACGTCCATAAAACATAGATATAGTCATTTACCAAGACCCAAATCACCTTAGTGGTATATGCTATTTCTTTTTTATAAGAATACCTAATTTTTGTCCTGAGCTTCAATATTCTTAAATTTTTCTGATTTTGAGCATAGAATTATTCCTAAATTATCCTTAAATACCAAAGGTTTAACCTCACCTAAAAATTTAAGGAAAGTATTCTAATAATCTTTGCTGATGCTTTACTACATCATAAAACTAAGCAAGAGTTTATATTTTGTATCGAGAGAACTTAACAACTGTGGAACTCATTGCCACCCATTAATTTCCCTGAATCCTACAATTTGTCATCTTTTAAACCTAGCATCAAAAAACTTGATCTTATCTCCCTCTCTACTTAAACTTCCCCATTTTCTCAGTTTTTCCTTTGTCGGGGCTTTGTTACAGGCCCTACGGCCTTTCCCCGACATAACTTACTAAAAAACAAAGAAAAAAAGAAGTAAATCTGAAAGCAGTATTACAACTAGGATACAAAAAATTCTGATGTCTTGATGAAGCTTGAGGCTCGCTTATTCTTAAATTATTCCTAAATTTCAGCGATTTTGAGACATAATATTCTTATAAACTTTGTTCATATAAAAGAGTGTATCATGGCTAGATCACTGATTGAAGTCAATTCATTATTTTACCATCAGATAAGATATTTAATTATAGTCTAAAAAGAAGCTATATTCGTTTCACATTCCTACTCAAAAGAGTCAAAATGACACATCTCAAAATCAGCTGATTCATACGCTCCAAAATAACACAGTCTAGAGATCTTGTCATGTTGCTAAAGGAGGTGCAGTGAAAACAAATTTGCTAACACACTAAGTAGAACTGCGTACATAAGATTCAATACGATTTTTTGAAAATCATACCTTCCCGAAAATTGCATTTTAACCAACGCTTAAGAAGAACAAATGCAATCAATATTATCTTATCTACCGTAAAAATAAACAAGGCCAGAGTTTTCCATACTTGGTAATTCTTAATTGGGTAGATAATCTGAAGATCAGCTGTGTAACTTAGAGTATGGAGGAAGATATGCAGACTCTTGTTTACATATTTACGCAGAATATTCTACGATCTAACCTCAATGTCAAGTCTTCGCAGCTAGTTTCTCGATGATTGGTGGGACGTCAGCCAGCTTAACTTTCAAACTGCTTGGAAACTTGTCCGATCTTGTGTACCTGATAGGAAAGGAGGAAATATTGCCGTGGAGAGATTGTACGACAACTCTTAATATGTATCACGGGTGCTATGTCACACAATACTAAGCTTCAGTTAAACGGCCCAACATTTCAACCAATATCAACAGTACCGATGTTGGTTGACCAAACACAGTGGTCAACGATCCAATGCCGTAAATCGTCGAAAAAGCCACCACCCGGGAGCTACAAATAATTAGTAAGCCCCACCCAGGCATATAACTGTAGCTATTTGAGACTTTATTAGTGCTTTATAGAGTTGAAAAAAGAAAAAAGTACCTATTAATCAACGAAAAATCGTATGTCCTTTTAGAAAACACGTTATAACTTGCGTTCGTAGCATCAAAAAGTAGCTTATTGGTAGAACAAATTCAAGTGGAATATAACTAACTACCAGAAAAATTTGCTAAGCCCCCTCCCGCTTGAAGAAGCCCTCCCTCGAATACGCCCCCGTGCAATAATTCAGAAGATAAATCAGCCCCCAGGTGTCCTATTCAAGGGGTTACGGTATTTTTCCCACTATGATGTCGGGCGAATTGTAAATGTTGGATCATTTTACCGGAGTTACAGTTGAAAAATAATGAGTTTGCTGCCAGATAAATCCCTAATATATTGAATAAGCTAGAGGACCGTAACTTCCTTAAGTGGTGCGTTAACTTTCAAGTCTTGTTGACAACGGAGTGTAGATAGTGGTCAAGAAAAACAAGATTGACCCTGTACGTGAAGATATTTGTTCCTCTAAAGCGACAACAATAAGCAAATCTCATAAAGCTGTAAAATTTTCAAGTGGATGTTGAAATTTCCTACTTCTCAAATGACGTGGGCCGCAGAGGCTCAGTTTCTATTCTCATCAGAAGAGGTAATGGTGTCATGCATGGTAGAAGTGGTTCCGGTAGGGCCCAATCATTTTCCTAAAGTTTCCATACACTGGGCGGGACTCAGTTCTTATACCTATGTATAGAAGCTAAGGGTCCTAGGGCGTTGCCTGTAATACATTAGGGCGTGACCAGACTAGTAGGAAACAAAGTTCCCTAATCACTATTCAGGACGGAACCATTGAGTGCAGGACAAGCAACTTTTGCAGCTTTGTACTACAACTGAAGCTTTGAATCCTGCTCTGACGGCTAATCAAAAAAAATAAAATGAACATATGATGATAAAAATGGTAAATAATAATAAAAATAATAAAATGGGAACCTTTTATCTCCAGTTTACAAGCAAATAATATTAAAATCTTTCCTACATTCCATACAGTTTGAATGGATGCTTGGTAAACAACAAAACAATCTAACATTATTAATAAGGTAATTAAATTTCATGAAAGGGAGTAGATTCTAGATCAATCCAAAGCTTACTTATGTGGCTAAAGGCATGGTGAAAACACCAGGAAGACAAAAAACAACAAAAGCAACGAAAGTATAAACTTCTCTCTATCGTAATCGAAGGGTCCTCTAAAGGTAGATTCATTTATAGGCAGAGTCAAGTACTTTTGTACGTAGGGGGCAGGCCTCATTAAAAGTATTTTGTGCCTGAGAGTGCAGATCTGAGAAAAATGTGCCTGCAGAAGAAATAGAATGTAACAGATGGTCATAAACAGATTTGGATGAAAAGTGCCTGCAGAAATTTGATGTGTAAGATTCTGTGCCTGTGGGCGGCGCTTACGGCTTGCGCAGGTTCATAAACCCTGGTAAGGGGTGCTGTTGGAGGGCACACTTTGACAAAAGCATTGGCAGATTAGGGAGGGTAGCCAGTTCCCTTCCTCGACGCCTTTCAACTCCTTAGAGTTTACAGCAAGGCATCTATTGTGACTGGATGGGCAAGGTGCCTGTCAAAAGCCATCAGTCAGAGTGTACTTCAAAAGTGTAGAACCTTCCGCATAGAAGACGAAAGATTGGCTACACCACGCTATTGTTAATTTAAAAATAAAGAATATCAAAATATGGAAACACTTCATTTCAAATATAAATGGTAAATAAGGGCAATAAGAGACTCTGTTGTGAGATAACTATTAACAAAAATGACAAAAATAATAAGCATTTCTAATAAAAAGAAATTAATCATGAAGCATTAGGGAAAGTACAGTTGGGTGACAGAATCACGAAAAAGAGCATTAGTGACAATGAAACCAACACAGTAATTCGGGTCCAAGGTCTGATTTACGAAGGCTTCATTGTCTTCTTCTTTCCATACGAACAGAGTTCATTAGTGAAGACGTCACAAAGCTCTATTCTTAGAATTTTAATATTTTGACCCCATGGAGTGAAAGAGCTCGGTAAAATAGGCATGTTTTGGTAATTCTAGGCGAATATTTTCAAAATGGGATGAAATACGACCATTTGACGATCGAAACTTGCTATAGGAACCACTATATTTTGCTTCTGGTTCCAAACGTTTGACACCAAACTAAAAATACAGTGATGTGACAGGAAACAAATCAGCATTCAATCGCCTATATATCGGTCATTATTTGTCAGATCGAGCTGAAATTTAGCAATAGTAGCTATTTCAAAGTGCTTTTTCAGAATTTAAAGGCAACATCAAAATATTCTAAAAATAAAATTTTCGTGACCTCACACTAATGAACCTATGATCATTTTTTTGAGCTCTCCTTTATTGGGGATAATAGAAAAAAGTTTTCTGCAGCCAAATCTGTCTTCTTCTAAATTATTAAAAATGCATTTTAATTCCTCTCTGTCGTCCTCAATGTAATTCAAAATGGTAACACTACTTAGGCACTTGCGAAAAACCAAACTAAACGGCACTGTTTCGACCTTATGGCCTTCACGAAAGCGTCACATAGAGGATTTATTTTTATTTCTACAGCTGGCTATTTCTGCAACTTCACTGTTTACACTAGTAACAAATCTGGCATTAAAGTGCTAAAAACGACCGCCAATAATGTATAAGAGGGAGAGCACGGGTGTGACTTGAGGGGGGCGCAGCTTCACCAACTCTAATTTTTTGGAAATAAGAGCATAGAAGAATCATTATTTGTTGGGAAACTGTCAGTCTGCAAGATACAGGGCATAAAAATACGTTACTTACTGGATGACATTATCATTTTCTTATATACCGTAACTGTGTGAATTAACTTCAAATTTTCCTATACAGATACATTCAAGAAAAGAGCCCTCTAGCTATCAATAGAGCGCCCCTAGCTATCGATTCACTTCTACGCCACTGGCGCCTATGGACCATAATCTTGAGTACAGAAATCACTTAATATGAGGGTTTAGGAGGCAAAAGTCTGTCTTATACATCAAACAACACATACATTCTAAATGGCCACGGAGCAGTGAACAGGTTATGATGTAAACAAAGCCAAAAGATAGCGTGCTGTAGTACCTTGCAGTCTTTCCTGTTGATTCTGTGAACAATATCGCGTGCAATCCCTTTTGGAATTTCAACTCTGACCCATCGTTATACTGAATCCAAACCTCTCCATTTTCAAACTGAAACGCGAGTTTAAATCGTAAAATTGATAGTGAAAAACTCCCTTAATAACGTTTATGAAACTCCTGCAGCTAAAAGATTGAACATAAAATCATCTTTAAAGAAACAACATGTTATCAAAAGTCTACATGCTATCATCTCTACAATATCAACTGCTATAGAAAGTTAGCTATGGCTATCAATGTTCTCGTTGTTAAGGGACAAAAAATCATACGTGCTTTTAAAGACCTTTTGTTGCTTCAAATTCAGACGGTAAATATTAGGATCAATAGTCCACTAACCTACTTGAGTCTTCTCACGCGATTAAAATGGCTATCGCACTTACTGATGCTGTATATCTCGCACTCGGGTACACGTATAGTCAGGGGGGCCAGCATAAGAAAGGGACAGGGGGCAAACTTTACTACAAGACGACTGCAATTCACAAAAAATATATAAGCCGATTAACCACTTAAATCCTCCCTATATGTGGGGTCTTTTCATCAAGAAAGTTGGAGTATAATTTTAGAATTAAGATACCCTTCGGGCTTCCACATGTCAGATCACAGAGATCTAGTACAAATTCATTGAAATTTAAAGGCAGTCTACTCTGGAATAGCCTCAGTGATGAAATCAAAGCTGCAAAGAGCTTAGTCAAATTCAAACAAAAAAACTCAAACCCTGCAATGACACTCATTGCACGTGCAGCATCTGCAGAAACTAGCTAATTGGTGCGCTTATTTCAATTTACCTCACTTTTTTCTATGTAAATTAAGTTGCTACTTTGTTTTTAGTGGTCTATGATTTTGGTTTTAATTAGCTTTTAAAACTATTTTAGCCTACACCAAGAATGAATAAATTCATGAAATGAAAAAGGACACTAAAGATATGAATTTGCTACCATTCTATGTGAAAATGCTTGCTATGAAAATGAATTGCTTCTCTCAAAAGTACACAGCTCACCCCCTCTATCCCCTTCAGATGAAGGGAGGGAGTGGGAATCACCCTAATTGCCCTCGTGTGGCAATCGTCCTTACTTTTAGGTCCTAAATAAGCAATAGCCTCAATAAATAGGGGAACGCTTATTTGAGAACATAGAGTATGTGTAATGAGTTATGATATGTTAAGGAGCGATCCTGGTTAAATACCTAATGGAATTTACTAACCTGAGACACCCAGCCGGTACCTGAAACAAATATGTTTTTAACAGGCACTGATTTGCTCGCTGAAATGTGATTGGCTGAGGGCGGGCATGATGCAGATTTCTGAACAGGGGCGCTAGGCTTGTTTGGCAGATGAGTTTGGTGGCGATTTTTGACGCTTTTGCTGAAATTAACTGAAGATGATGATGAAGCTAACTGCTTCGACCTTGATTTACTGTCAGAAAGCACTGTGCCTTCATAGGAGAGAACTGAAACAGATGATGGCCCATGGGTGGCAGGAGACAGTGGAGACTTTGCATCAGATGGAGACCTAGGCGGAATGAAGAGACAGTATACTTAACTTCATTAAGATGAATAGCCACCAGAGAATGTTCTTCTGATTGCTAAAGCATTGTTTGTGACAACTGCTTGAAGACTATTTGACTAAGTCTTATCGATAACATATAGAGTCAGACACACGACTGCTCAAACAAAGCAGTGCTCGACCGCTCAGAAGTCATGAAATTCTAATACATGGTTGCCACAGAAAGTGAAAACAATATTCCCTGACTTTTCCCTGACCAAAAGGGCAGTGTCAGGCCGAGGGGCTTAAGTGGGCTACACGTGTTAACAACCAAGTCTTCTGTGGCCAACCCATTTTACTGTAAGAATGTTGATTATCTGAAGTAACCCAAAAATAGCTCCCTGAATTTTCCCTGACGTACATCAGGGTTCATACCCAATAAGAGAGTCAAAATTCCCTGCTATTCCCTGACTGGTAGTCAAAAACACCCACTTTTTCCCTGACCCCCATTTCACATATTTACAAAAAGAAGTAAAGAAACTTGAGCCCCATAGATAGATAATGCATATTATACTTGTCATTTCACAAAGAAAAGCATAAAGCTCACATTTACTGACGACAATTAGCGCAACGACTTTGCAGACAACCATGTCAATAGTTAATGAAAATGATATGCTGACTAAATAATGTGTTTTCTCTAACTTTTCCCTAACTTGGATAAAAGTTACAAAATTCCCTGACTATTCCAGGTTTTCCCTGACTTTTCGTAAAAATGGCCTATGTTCCAGGTTTTCCAGGTTCAGTATGAACCCTGTACATGTTTTTCAAGATTTCCCCCTGATTTTTCCAGATTTTCACCGGCTCTCTTAAAAAATGAACATCTTCCCAGGTTTTTCAGGCTCTGTGGGGCAACCATGCAATACTAGATTCTTGAAACATAAGAAAATTGACAGGATCATATATATTTAAAACTCCAATTCTCTTTCTATAACATACTGTTTATGTTATGCTCAATTTTCTTCACCAATTCATCTTTTGCTGTTGAATAAGAGTGGTTATTATTTCAGGTACAGATGCTGCTTTCTACACTGTCCTTTAATATCCATGCGCAAGATATCAGAATTCAAAAAATTTTCGCTAAGAAAGTTAACACGGGACCAACCAAAAACTTATTACAAAAACATAATGTGGATGAGGCTCTATGCTTTCAAATGGATTACAGATTGTCAAAAGATTGTGCTGAAAGACGAAACTCCAGATGTCAAGCAGTTGTAACATAGTTGATCTAACCCTGGAAGAATTGCAATGCACCATCAAAGAATCTCTTACCTTTCCTCGTTTACATTCTTGTCCTTTATACTGCCAACATTCGATGGTCGACGACTTACAATTATTGGAAACAGAGAATCGCCCCCAGTCTCATGGTGCAACTGAGTTATACAGGATTCAACTCTTTTGCAACGTTGCAAGCAATCTTCTGCGTGTTGAATCAACTGGACAACCTCATCACTTAAGCTATGGCTGCTTGTAGAAAAAGGAGCTTTTAATTCAAACATCTTACCATCTGCACAAATGATGTTTGTCTTGTTAGATGACATGTGGATCTTTGCACCTAAAAAGCAATTATTATGTTGCTTATGAGGTTGTCCAGGAGTAAGGCCAATTGTCTGCAATACACTAGCGGTGTCAAATACAGTAGTTTCTTAAATATAAGAAACAGCATTTTCAATTACAGGTCTGATGCGTTTCTAATAATAAACTCTACATCAGGGAAAAGTTTCTTATCAGAAAACCAAGCCATACCATTTGTCAGCTTAGTACTTTTGTGTATACTGATTACTATAGTGCAATAGGCACAGAGATGCACACAGCATTGATGTATTGTTATGTTTTCATAGGGTTGATATATAGAAAAGTTTCCCAATAAGCAACAAGCATTCCTTTAGACCTTTACCAGTTCCATATAAAAGAGGGTAATATTTTGAGAATCAGGGTCGGTGTTTCTTAACATTTTGATTCGTATATGCGGGACACTACTGCAATTATCCAAGCAAAGATAAGGTAAAGATTAAGTATCATGTACGCTTGTAAATAACGAGACTGAATGGTTGAAATCTTATCTTGGGCTATTGGAATATGAGGTAAGGTGTACAGCTTCTTTCCTGACCGTCTTTACCCCTCCCCCCTAGGATGGATAGCAAAAAAGCGTTCAGTCACTAATCAAGGTAAGTCTGAAAACATCAAACTTTACACTTAGATGCCCAAGCTCAGGTTTTGTGCTGTGGGAAGCAGACAAACTTCAAGGTCTTTTTTAAGGAGTTCTTAAGGACCAAAAACTTGATTTTTAAGGAGTGGTTTTTGCGTGCCTCTATGACAAAAAGCAATTCATTTCCTAAATAAATCTGTTGCTGAAAATCCTCTCTCCTAAGAGGTTTTAAGGAGTTTTCTCTAAATTGCACGAATTTACGGAGTTTCTAAGCATCCTCAAAAACGCAAACTAAATCTATGGAGTTTTTAAGGGGTTTAAAGAGTAGCATGAACCCTGCAAGCAGGCTCTTTTATGACCCAAGGGCTTTAAAACATGAAATATTAGCATGTCTTAATGCATTCTTCTCCAACATTATAGTGCTAAGATGATGTGTAATGGATTTGATGTTTAAATATTTAAAGTTACGTCTTCTTTGGTCATAGCTTCCAGGGAGTCAGCTTGGGCATTTATACCATGGAAACAGATTTTACTGTCAATAATAACTAGAGAACCATTCTTGCCTGCTCAGGAAATAGTCCTATTTTATCTTGTGTAACCTTGGTGCTTACAAATCCCTTTGTATGCTTAATAGTTATGAGATCAACATCAACAATGATATTCAAGAAATAACCATTGTAATGCTACCACTGCCCTGAAGTTCGAACAATTCTAGACTGTCTCTTCTGTTAAACATTGAAATAGTATCACTGTATAACCTGTTTCATTCAATTTTGACATGTTATCTCATAAGATTAACTCATGGAAGGAGCAGTAAACATGCAGTCTGAAGAAAATCAGATGATCATCGCATACAATGGCAGATAACAGTGATGATTGAGCTGAATCAAATGATAATGATGATTAGGATCTTGATCATGATGAACATTTTGCTGTAGAGAAATCATCTGATGAGGATCATGATAATATGGATGGTGTTTTATGAAGGATAGAGCACAGAAAGTCCTCAAAGCCTTTTGTCTCACTCTATTATAAAATGTTTTAGTGTTTAACAACTGTCTCTAAGAAATAATGGGGTAGAAAACTTTAGTGGGACCAGGGTCTCAGATCAGCAGAAGTGAGAACAGAGTAAGGAGGACTGAGTTTTTTTAAACTTTTGATGAAACATTTGAAAACAGGGCAAGCAAAATGTGGAATATCCAACACATCTGGCTGGTAAACAATTTGGTTTCAAAATCTTAAAAATACATTTTGCCTCTCGCACTCAACACAATGAGAAGCAATATTTCACTAAGATGCTGAAGAATTTAATTTCAACAATGTGAATGGGTACCTTCATCAGATATCATGCATTAGTGAAAAGCTGAAGTATTGTGCTTAAGCTGCAAAAGTTGCAAAATGTATACTCAATATTTCTATAGTACAATTTTTCAAGCACTTCAAAACTCAGCAAAATTAAGAGGCAAGGCAAGCTTTCACATTCTAAAAGAAAATTTAACGTATAGCTTCACTCCTGCATATCACATCAGAGTTAAATTTCAATTTTGGAATGGGTCCCAGATCACCCATCTTGAGCACAAACAATCGGTGAAACTTTGGGCATCTGAGGGTTGAGTAAGGTCATTTGCTCCTTGGTTATCGACACAAAGATGAACAATAACATGAAAATAGGGAATGCTCCCGTTTCAATGGAGCCAAATGCAAAATTTTCAAGAAGCATTTGCTAATCAGAGAAAGCAAAAGTATTTAACTACACCACATCAATCATTCAAAAAACGCTTTTCATCAGGTGCCGAGCAAAAAATTTCTTATCATAAGCTCATATACAAATTTTTGCAAGTAATAAATATATGCAGCTTATATCGGAAGGAATAAAACTCTCAAAGAAAAAATTAGAGCTCTGAGCTTTTGAGACAGTCTGTTGTACATGGGGATTTCAATTCTACACTGATATGGTAAAAGCACAAAATATAACCCCAAAGGCATACAACATAGTAGGAAATGAAAAGAAGCAACAGGAAAATACACACCATTGTAGAAAGTTGCTTCGAAGTCTGGTTCTGGGGAGTTCTCCATCATAACACATTTAGCGAGTTTCGAATAGAAAGTAACCTGAAATTGAAATAAAACGTAGTTAAATGGTAATAAAATTAGTTACTCTAGTGTCTCTAATAGACGGGACCCCGTCTATTAATGTCAGGATAATTTTTCTCCCTCCCGGTACTTATTAACACCCCCTTCCATTAAATTTTACAAATCGATCACGATCAGAACACGCAGAAAATTAAATTATCTTTTAATAAAATAATTTACCAGCATTAACCACCTTCTCTTAGCACTCCTGTACTATTGAAAAGCTGCCGACATGCATACCCCCTTCTATTAGCACCCTCTTCTTATTGAACACTAGCTAATATTAACACCCCCTTCTATTAAAAATTGGCTGGTATGTGAATACCCCTTCTATTGCCTCCCCCTCTATTAGAGACACTACAGTGTAAAGAGATGATAGAAATATTGGGTGCTCTTTTCCCTTGCAATTAATAAATCTTCATCTTTCAACTGATGACTGAAGTCAAACGACAAATAGAGCTGTTGAGAACTTTACTATAATTTGCTTTCTTGCTGCAGGTATCCACTACGTATCCTTGCAGAAATTAAATGATCAATGCAAACGAAAGTATTTTACATTGTCTTTATCTTCACTTTGCGCCAAAGAGCAAGACCTAACACGCGAGTTTCCAAACTAAAAGCATTCATACAAATAGGAAAATTTACTGTAAAGGTTTCTAGTAATGTTTGGTCACTAAAATAGTTACTAGGAAATGTCATGATAACTAGGCCTTGCGCGTATCCTGTTTATTAATAAACTGCAATGAGTAGAGTCTAGTAGGAATGTATTTCCAACATGTCTTTCATCCTCTACGTCCAGGGCGTACAAATAAGGAAAATTTACAAAACTCTATATAGTAGGAAAAGTAAATTTTTTCAGGAGCACACCCATTTCGCAAAAGAACCAGAAAATGAAAATGCTCAATTTTAAGTTATGCTGAACGAAACATTGCAGTTACAGTTGGCAAAAATTTACAGGCTTTATGTCAAAACATGCTATAACCGTAATAGAAAATATTGTCAACAAATTTGTTTACACCCTTAATTTTCATTTACAAGATCATCAGTCAGTTGATAGTGGACAAGGCCGCTTTTTTATTCTTCAATTCTTTTATTGGTCAATTGTTGAAAATAGGTAATTTAAATGATAAGACTAATCCATTTGAATTAGCGTACCAGTCACCCAAATGGCTTCAACTCAATAACTTTATTTAAATGAGAAGTAAAAACATGTAGGAAACTCCAATAATTTAATTCAATAAATTTATTCATATCACTTGAAGTGATCACAATAACATTGTTTTGACGTGCATGCCTAAAGAAAACACTTCCAAGCATACTTTTCACAGGAATAATCCTTACTAGTGGGGAAGCAGTTGGCGACCAATTCAAAAATGGCGCTCGGAAAGAATAATCGAATTCAAATTGTTTTAGTTCAATATTCAATCAGCGTATAAGCTCCTCCAAACTAGCCCTTGTACAACCCTTGGCAAAACGGTTCGAAATAGCAGGATTTACTAATTATAGCTTCACAAAAATGATGCTTAGAAAGCTCCTAAAATTTGATTGCTAGCTTAATTCTTAACTTTATCATGAAGCAAAGATACTGTCTATTGAGGATTGACCCTCCAACTATTAATAGCCCCCCAAGTATGCATTCTTGGCGAAAATACCAACTCCCCTCCTTACTATACCCTCCTTCCATTCTGTATTCTGTTGTTGATAAACCACGTGCATTCCAACTATTCCATGACACAGTTAACTTATCTCCGAAAATGTATGAGGTGTCCAGATCGAAAGCTGGGAGTTTACATACACTGATATGGCAAAATATTTCCAAAATACCTGACTACAATGTTTAGAAATACGCATGATCGTGACAAGCATATATTTTACACCCCGTCTACACTATACAATTCAAACGAAAACGGTATGGAAATTTTGTTTTAGTCTACCGTCTACACTGAACCGTCTTCCTATCAGGCATCAAACGAAGACTACACTTGTTTTATTAGGAAACAAACTGTTCATCTTCAGCCTGGATGTTTTCTAATATTTCGTCAAATCCAGCTTTAAATGTTTTTTAAATATAAAAACTTCCAATGACAATGAAAACCCAGATTAGGCAACTGTAATGAAAGAAAAAGGATGCTCTGATTTTGTGAGACATGCAAAGGCTGTTCATTTTATTGTCTGTCTAGTTTGATAAAAAATTTACAAGTAAAAGCAGTTTTTGCAAGTTATTATTTTAAACTCAGCCTGCCTGTGTTTATTAGATTTTTCTTACTTTTTGCCTAATTTCAGCTTCATGTTTCTTACGGACAGGTTTCTTATAAAAAACGTGTATTGCATAAGAAAATACTATAGCGTTTACACTATGCCGTTTCCATACGAAAACATTTCCATACTGTTTTCGTATGAAAATGGTATAGTATAAACGGGGCCTGAAAGTGTTGTCTTTTATTAAATATGTTTTAACAAGGACATGAAAGCATGTAAAGAAATCAGTCTGCTTTAGTTCTTATTACTGGGTGCTTTTTTTCTACAAAATTAGTCTGTAGGCTCCTATTTCCCTATGTTCGTGCCTGCAGGGTATTGCTGTACAATCGATTAACTAATGGAATATATTAATGATCAGAAAGTTTATTTTCTTGTATGATATACCAGGGTTCAAACCTTTTCCAAAGCCACATACCGAAACTTCCAAAACCATGAAACTCGTTTTCACTTGCATTTTAAACCCCACAATAGTAGAACAACGCTATTTTCGACGATATATTTTATAATTTTTTGGAGGATTATGTTCGGTATTATAAATAGTAAAATGAACAAACATAACATATACGGTGTTTAATACGACATTCAGTTATATCCATTTTATGATATTTTTAGACTTTTTCCATACAAAAACCGAAAACTTTTCCATAGCCATTTCGAATATCCTCTCCTTTCCAAAAACTTCCAGGTCCTAGAAAACGGCATTTCTAATTTCCATAACTTTCCAAAACTTTCCATAACCCGTACGGACCCTGATACACAAAAGCAAAGCTCAGGTAAAATTGAATGCGGAAAACTTACTTTTGGCGATTTCATGCGAACAAGTCTAATGAACTTGTCAGCGTATTGATACTTTTTCCATAGTTTTCTGGGCAGACCACTGAATGCGTAACTGACAGCAGTTCTTGGAACTGGAGGTGGTTTCTCTTGAAGAACTACACCTTCTCGACAGTTGGTTGTATATGATGTAATCTTGTTCCCATCTGAAGAAATGCGTAAAACCTCTGTGACGTAGATATCGCTTCCTTTCGATTTAATGAATTCAAGACACACAGTTTCATCTTCTAATATGCTCAGGACAACATTACGAGTTTTTTGTCGTATCGGTCGCAATCTCCGGACATTTAATGGTCCCATAATATCTTCCAATCTACATTGGCCATTTTTCTCACCTACCATCATCCCAGAGGACGGCTGGTCACATTTCTGCCTATCAGGTTGATTCTCTTTATCTTTGTTCCATTCAGAAGAGCGATTAGGAATCTCACTTTCAATTCTCTGACGATCCCTGTTTGTCATATCGCTGAGGACACGATGACTTGTGTCACTGTGTTCCACAGTTACTTCGTATTGATGAGATGTACCTAAAACTTTTCGATTTTTAACAGTATCGCAACTAGGCCAATTTCGAAACTTTGAAGATGACTCCAATGATTTGTGAGAAATGCAGGAGTTGGTACTGGATATGTTTGAAAGGCAGACTTTCTCATTGCTGGAATGGCCTCTGCACGACTGATTGTTGCAGTTGTCACTTCGGTTGGTGTCACTTCTGCTTGCCTCAGGGCTTCTGTATTGAAAGGGACATCGAGAACCTGAGCTCACACGCTGGGCACAACTAGACTGACCAATGGTTCGCACATCAGAACAGACTCGTCTCTGCGGATTTTGCTGCACCTTTCCAACAACACCATCCATGCTTTCTCCACAGCATGATTCGTAGTCACTTCGACTAAAAGAGAGACAAATATGTAATCATAAATGCGGTTTGACCTTACATCTCACGACCAGGATGGTATCCTTGTTTAGATGTGCAATTATATGAGGCTTTCCAAAACATTTGAGCTATTTGGTGAGCTTCTGCCCGGGCGGTTTTTTCTTATTTCTGATAAGCTAACGCAACATTAAATATGAACATGAATATGTCACGCAGTGGTTTGTGGGGTCGCATCTATCGTGCTCTCTTTAAGAGTCACCTACTCTATAGAAGCGCAGTATGGGGAAGCTTATCGTCAGCTTAACTACCAAATCTACAGCGTTTGCAAATAGCCCTATGAATCATCGAAAGTGCAAGATATAAAGACCCGTGGCACAGAAATTGGCTAAATTTTGAGAACCTTATTCTCTTTTATCGATCTACTTTGGTTTATAAGGTTCCCAACAAGCTGTACCCTGAAAGCTTTTGGAATATGTTTCAACTTAAACCACGTTTGTCTACTTATAATACCAGAAATGATAAGGATATACATATTCCAATGGTAAAACTTGAATCTACCAAAAAGCGATTTCAATATATTGATATTAAAGCTTGGAATAATATACCAGTTAACATAAGAGAACTATTACTGCTAAGTCTATTCAAAAGACATCTGAAAAAGCATCTTATGAGTAATGAAAATTAATGTATCCTCCATCAAAGAACGATTCTCTGTAAAATCAGCGTTCAGTTTTTACTCTTATTGTAGTTAACTGTATGTAATTACTCTCAAGTGCCAAATAAACGGGGGGTCCTAATAGACAGGGGGTCGGAAAAGATTCCAAAATTTAATAAACGGGGGTCAAAATAAACGGCGGGTTAGAATTTGAGAAAAGGCTTTAAATGATTATACAAGGACGGGAAGAACAAAAACAGGTTGTTCTAGAGCATGAAACTAAAATATATACAGCAGTACGCTATTTTGTTATGAAAATCGGGCGTAAATAGTACTAGGAAAGAAAGGAAATGAAATGAGGGGTTTGTAAAAAAAGTCAATTTCCTTAAAATTAATAAACAGGGGGGGTCCTATAGTATACAGAAATACTAATTAAAACCAACTATTCAAAACATGACCTGACATGACCTCATGGTAGACCAGTTTTATATCTTTTATTTGTTTTTTTATTGGAAGTAAATTGATGTAAATCCTTTTTCTGTATGTATCACTACAGAAGGAGTATCATTATATATGAATAGCTTTTAGGCCCCAAATGTGCAAACGAAAAGGAAGTTCAATGGGCAAAGATTCATAGCCATGTTGGGGAAAAAACTAATTTAGTTAGAAAGATGCCGTAAAACAATGGATTATATATTAAATGCTACTACCAAAACAACAACAACAACAAAAACAACAACAACGAAAGCGAACTCAAAAGATAGCATTTGAAAGGGGAATAATTTTAATTAAGTAATTCACTTAAAAAAAATCATTGAAAGCTCCACACGATACAAACTACAGCAACACTCCCGGAAACTCGAGCCCCCGACAATTCGAACATATGTCAACTCTAACTGATTTTGCATTCCCTTTAAACATTACGAAGTACGATCATACAGAAATGTCCCTGGACAAGTCGAACTCTCGATAATTCGAACAATTTTTATCGGTCCCTTGAAGGTTCTAGTTACCGAGAGTTTACTTTAACATGCAAAGAAAAAGAGCAACCTTTGGTTTGAGCCAAAAGTATGAAAAATCTCTAACTATTGCAAACATTGAATGCTATACACGTTTTTTTTTATAAGAAAAATGTTTATAAGAAAATGAGGCTCAAATCATCAAAATCTTAAGAAAATCGTAAGAAAATCACAAGGCTCATTTTCCAAAATTAAGAGTTTTTATAGGCCAAAAATCGGTAGTTCGTCGTTATTGCCTTCAAAATGTTAAAGATGGAATTCAAATTCATGTATACAATATTAATAATGAAATTTTAAACCACTGTAGCCAGCTTATTTCAGTAAAAGTTAAGAAAAATTTAAGAAAATCTGAGGCTCAATTTCGGGAAATGTTAAGAAAATTGAGGCTCAGACAAAATAATGATTTTCTTATAAAACAAAAAACGTGTATAAAAGTAATGTCACTTAAAAGAGAGCAATAACGGCCGATCACAAAACAGTTATAAATGAAGTCTAATACAGGCTGTATCCTATGAATTAGTCTTCAACTAACACCATTCTGCCACCAATTTTACTGTATGATTTTGATTCTTGTAAAATCCCCCAAAATATTACTGTGATAGTAGATCTTTCTCTGATATGCTCTTGAGACGATGGGCTACCCAGTTGCTTTTGATATATTCAGACAAAATTAAGCCTCAAAATAGTCTTAAATTTCGCCAGGCGAAGAAGAAAATATGAAAGAGAACAGTGATATTGAAGGAGAAACAGAAAGGTTGAGATAAAGGACAGTAATAACCAACAAAATAATTTAACCACCAAAGGATTTGCTACGCATTGTTAAGATAAGACCTGAAACTCTGAATAGAAAACTGCGAAAAAGCAAGCAAACTGTCAACACGCCCCAAGGGGTTTTGACTCACTGAACTGAATATGAAAACAAGACAGAGTCATTAAAATCATCGGCAGCTAGGGGGTAGGGAATCTGCCTTTGAGAGTTGGTCACTCTGTACTTAGATCTAATAGAACTGAGTGGAAACGAAAATTAAAGGACTGAAGGGTTGTGAGTATAGTATATACACAGGCATAAAGTGTGTCACTTGAAAGAAGGCTGATAATTAATCGAGTATTGTAATAAACGATTTAGTTATAAGCAGCTCGTTTATAACCAACAGAACTCGATTTGAAAAATTATTAAAACAACAGAGGTCACAAGAATCTAAAAGTAGGAGAATCTAAAATCAGATTATCCATATAAAATCATAAGAAACTGAGGGCTCAAAAGTCTGAAATGAAAAGAATATGAAAACTATGAGCATCTGAGGTGAAGGGAATCCAAAACAGCTAGAGCTTTAAGTCATTATCTTTGCTCAAGGTCATTGAGAAAATAGGAAGAGGAATGAAAAGTGCTTTAACTTGGCTTTGGGTCAACATTAGTAAAGACGTACGTCTGATTGCCATACCTCCCATTGTTCTGGTTTATCATAGTTTGTGAATAATGTAGTACTTAGAGAAAGAATGAAATTGATCGTGGAATTAGGAGTGGAGAAAGATTTTCAGAATTGATTGAAATAAGACTGATTTCATCACAATTTGTAGCTGAGTCCGAACTTTTTCAACTTATTCTATATAGATGTTGCATTTCATTTCAGTTGGGGGGGGGGGG
>WIPJ01000643.1:179677-210329 GCA_018155075.1 Cassiopea andromeda
ATCAATGAGTACGCTTGCGGCGATCAGCTATGATCGCTTCGTCCACTTGTCTAAAACGGTCAACTATGAAAAGCACATGACGAAGACACTCATGGCTTGTTTGATAACGCTGTCTTGGCTTCTGCCATTCACGAGCACGTTCTTTAAGTATATTGGTGAGGATGAATTGGTCTACAGTGCGTCTATCTTCGTATACTCACTTATCATGGTGTCAATTATCCTTGTGTCCTACGCCAAAATCATGAAAATAATCGATTCCAAGCGGAAATCGCTGAGCGCTTTAGCAAGTGATGCTATGAACAGACACGCAGAGCTGCGACGAGAGCAGAGGCTACTTAGAACCCAGGAGAAAGCAGCAAAGGCAATTCGCCTTATATTTCTATGTTTTGGCCTGTTCATCATACCCATCACCGCGTACCATGGGATAGCTATCGTATCAAAGATGTCGGCGGGGAGATCTCAGCCTTCGGAGAGTGCAGAGAAGAGACGATGGATGATTATAGTCTACGCAGTAGCCATGACTATATCGATGGGTAACTCTGCAATTAACCCTGTTATCTACTACTTTCGTATTCCAGAATTCAAAGACACAGCAAAAAAGGTAATCAATACTATTTCTGTGACTTCCAACCGCGAAGAAATGGTAAATGGAAGAGCCAGCAAGGAGATCTCTGGTATCAAAAGAACGAATGAAAGCCAGCACAGGTAGACCAGTACACAAGGTTTGAGTTAATCAATAAGTAATGGCCAAACAATCTTGCATCTTAGCAGCAAGTGGACGTCAATAGTACTGCTATTGGTTGTACTCAAGCCAATATTTAGCTATTTTCTGCCATGCACCACTTAATTACACATTTTTTAAAAGTAACCACTTCATACGCAACCTAGTACTAGACAGCCTAAAATTTAAGAAACTTTTAGAACTACAAGGAAAGAGCTAAAAAACTTTAGATAAATCACCCAATGACATCGTTACCTGGTTCAACGAAAAGCCGTACCAAAACAATGTAAATATGACATTGCTGTAGAATTTAACTCGTACTGACACATTTTGTTTGTTACAAGACAAATGGTTTGCTACATTCAGGTTCTGCGTACGCTTTCACAGCAATTCAGTTCATTAAATTAAAAAAGTTTTAAAGAGACTTTAAGAACTAAAATGTGGCCAAAAATTAAGAAAATTTTAGTACTAGGCCTTGTGCCTGGTATCTAATAAAAAACGTGTATAGGGTCACTGCAGAGATTCTACTCTGCCAGGTAGCAGATCAAAGCACCCTTCTCCTTAGTCCTAACGTTCTATGTCTTTTCGTCCTAGCTTAGGTAGATCCGTCCTAGCTTAGGTCTAACCTCTTCTTATCCTTGCAGTTGGTGCCATTTCCATTACTTTATACTTCTAATATCTAGAACATGTTATATTCTTTAATGTACCTGGTGGATACTTCAGACAAAGCTGAGATGAAAAAGGAAGAGGCAGTACGAAAAGATATCATCCTAGCCCTACTCTCCCAATACTGTTCATCAAAATCAAACATCGAACAAAACTTTGATATTCATGCAAAACCTTTACTGAGAGAAACACAAAAAAATTAACAATGTTTGTCTAGTTGATATAGTAGTATAGTAAATTCAAGGTTCGTGCTGTGGTGAGTAGATGAATTTAAGGTCTTTGAAAGGTCTTTTAAGGATCAAAAAATAATTTCTTCAGGAGTATTTTTGCTTGTTTCCATGAAAAAAAGCAAAATATTTTGCAAATAAATCTGCAGCTGAAAATCCTCTCATCCCAAGAATTGATTAAAAATAAGGACTTCTAAGGATTGCTTCTAAAATAAACGAATTTTCCGAGTTTCTAAGCGCCCTTAAAAAGGAAATTAAATCTAGGGAGTTCGTAAGGAGTAGCACGACCCTTGAAGTGGTAATTATGTATTTCATTTCTTCACGCGAATAGAAAAAAAACTACTTTTCATGCGAGTGTGGGATCTATATTTTGCTGATAACTAATTAATGCCCCTTCAAAGAACGACTCCCTGTAAGATCAGCGGTTTTACTTCTTTGTTGTTTTAAATTTTGCTTATAGTACAGATTTAAGTTTATATATGTAAGTATTGCTGAAGGGATATCGTTATAAAAGAATTGTTTTATTATTATTATAATATAATGGGCGTAGTTTTCAGTTTACACCATGTTTCTTTTTCGTGGGATCCTAGAATGACAAAAAATCTAAAAATCTGTCAACGAAATGGGAAATTTGGGTATCTGCTAATAGGATTTTTGACTGTGGGATGCAACATCTCTCCAAATCCTACTATAGGTACGGGCCTGATCGTACATGCGGGAGGGTGAAAGTAACTTCACAAACCAGTTTCATAGTTGGTGCATATGAACAATTGTTGCTTCAGGAAGTTTTGCATTTCAATAGCACTTGATTGTCAAGGACCCCCATCCGTTACGAATAAAAATAAATTAGCCGAGTAAAAGGCAAACTGATTAAGTCAGCCCTTGAAAGACGTAAATGAAGTGCTTGTAGCTTTTGAAACAATTTTGGCACAGAATTCATCATATACTGACGGCAGTGACCACAAGCTATAGGCATTTTTTAATGCTATCTTAACGAATCTTTTTATGTTGAGCTTTTTGCTGTGGAGGAAACTTTGCAGTAGCTATCTTTCCTTACATGGAGATTCATGAAGACAATCCCTGGCGGATATCTATATTTTCAATAAAACATTGCAGTGCTCACATCATGGCAACAACAAGACTGATCAATGGTTCTTACATCAGAGTAGATTCGTCTGTGTCGATTTTGCTGAATTGTTCCATTGAAGAACATAAAAATTACAGAGTCCCCTCCCTAGTTGCTTTCGCATTGAGTCAGCGCTTTCTGCAAGCTACACACGTTTTAATTGACAAGGAGAGACATAAATTCATACCTTGATCGGAGTCGCACAGGTGGAGAAGGTGGGTGCTTCATATAAGGTGGCAAAGTCTCTTGATCGGTCTCTTTGATGCCTGCCAGTACATTCATTAGGCCACTCTGCTTCGTTCCATGGTTTCCAATGTGGCCAGTTTCGCAATGCATTGCATCGGTTCCCATGGTTTCATTTCCGCTATCCAAAGAACGATGTGCTGGCTGAAGAGTAACAAAGGGAATAAACGCAACAACATGCATTAGACACGCAATTATCCCGCACAACGTTTATTATGTATTAGGAATACTGAATGAACAATGCAACAGTAGTACTATCGTTTACTGCACATACGAAAGATAAACTTAAGGAACACAGACGCTGATTCTTAGAACTATACCCTCTTTCATAAGAGACTAGTGAAGGTTTGAGAGATCCAAAGTGATATGTATGACTAACTGTTTGAATTTCGTTTTTCGACCAGAGGGGTGCCTTAAAGGCCAGTGGGTAGTCATGTTAATTTACACCCCCCCTGGTATCATCCTCGTAGTGTTGTAAAGTAGATTTCTTGGGTTGTAATTTGTTAATATAAGTTCTTATCTGTATAGAAAAAAAGGTTTGAGAGAATGATTGTTTCTTAGTGAAAAACTATGTATATATTAACACTTTAAAAAACTTAACCTGTGTAAACTTCAATGGTTTTGCACTATAGTAATCACTCTACAAAGTACTACCAAGCTAATCAATGGTATAACATGGTTTTCTAATGAGAAGCTTTACTCAGACTTGAAGCTTCTATCTCCTTAGATAAGAAACGCATCAGACCTGAGATTGATGACTGTCTCTGCTTCGTTATATACAGGACATTACTGCATAATAATCTTCTCGTTGATTCTTTCAGGCAGAAATGAAAAATCATGTAAATAAAGTACTGAAGTGTGACGTCACAAAAATACTATTTTTAGAATATTTCAATTTTACTTAATTAAAGTAGATTTATCATGTCATCACATTTGATAAAGTTCAGACATTGGGGTCATTCACATACGCTCTAACTCTCGAAAACATTGACACCTCAAGCATCTTGTGCGCAAGAATGCAGACACTTCTTGTGCACAAAATTGTGCTTTTCCGAGCCCCTTGGGTCTTTCATGCGGTTTTTTGTGCAATAACCACCCCTTCCCCTTCATGCGAAAGTACCACATAAATCAGCCCTTCTTGAAAGACACGTGAATGATCACAAATACTGGCTTAACAATGGCAAATTTCACAGGTCCATCAGATTAGAATCCCTATTATTCAGTGGAACTGCTCTTTGGAATACCCTCAATGATAGCATAAAACAAGAACCGACACATGCCCGCTTCAAAAACAAAATAAAAAGCAGGGCAGGTGAGCAATTTTTGCCAGTAACTTAATGCTGCAAACTCGGTACTACAATGTCAGCCAAAATTTTTGGAACACTTCCTGTGATTTATGCTGTAGACGAACTACAAAATCCCCTCCCCAGTAAAACAATGTTGTTTGCAGGTGATAGGAATGGTGTCTTTCCACATAGCTAAGGGCTTTGGCTATCGATTCAACATTGTATGAAGGGGGAAGGGGGCTCACAATTTCTGCTGCGAAAATAGGACGGGGGTAGAAAATTCCTAATAGTGTATGGGTGTTCTAAGGACTTTTGGCAGACATTGTAGTCATTTCTTTCTTTTCTTTGTATCTAGTCTATTGTTGTAAAAAATAATTTTTAGATATGCATGTAAGTTGGTTGTAATTAGTATTTAAGAATTCCATTAGCAAACCAATAATTAGTAGAACAATAATATATAATGAAAATTTGATATGACATACGATGTGCGCTCCTTCAAAACTCCTGTATGCTTCTAGTTATCATTCTCATTCTTAATGAACTTCCACGACAATTTACAAACAATAAGAGTAGAAATGTAATGTTGAATACTTTAGTGCTAAATAAATGCATAACGGTAAGAACTAACCATTTTGCTTTCAAATTTCTCCTTTACTGTCATGAAGGGATGATCCAAAATAGCTAGCAAAAATTGGAAATTGATACCAAAGTTAAAGATCGAAAAGGTGTACAGCTCATTTATGAGGATTAAAGAAACTGAAAGCTCTAAGCCTTTCCTATGTCATTTATAGCCTTTGGCAGATAGGTAATGACACAACATGACATATTAGCAAGACTGCCTTGGCAGTAAAATGTAGCAGCAAGGAAGGATCCTGCGCTTTCTTTGTCGAGAGAATTTACAGCAAGGAGGCCATGAAGTTGAAAAATTTGCTAGTCTTCCCAAATTTTCTTTGATTCGCAAAAAGACAGAAATAAAAACAGCTCTGTATTTTTATGTCTTATCTATTCCTAAGATTATTCCTACTTAATAATAATCTCAGTCATATAAAAGCATCTTTTTTAAATTCTACAAGAGGCATTTGAGCTCGAAAAATCTCCTATATGCCGGTATATCTATAGCGAAAAATCCAAGGACAATTTTGTAGTCGCGTTTTGCAACAAGGAAAGCATAAACGGAGACACTGATAGAAGTCTACACTAGAAAGACAAGGACATTCTAATGACGCCAAAAAACTGTTGAAAAAGTGTATATGCATATCATTTACATTTTAAAAAACTTGCATAGAAACTCTAAAGAACCCCTAAATTCATTGACAAATAAAACATTTAAAGTCGCAGCAGGTGACCACTAACGCTATAATCAAACCAGCGAAAGGCGTATAAAAATATTCATATATTTCTATGGTAGTTAAATGATTTTCACTTGACTTTAAATGGCGAGCGTAAGTAAACACAAACTCACCAGCTAATGTGATTCGCTCATTTGGATCCTGTGTTTACGAAAGGAAAACAAATGCAAATGAAATAAAACTTTTTTAAAATTGAAAAAGGCAGGCACTGTAACAAAAGCTCTGATAGTAATATAGTGAAGGTGCTGGTTGTAAATATTTCTATTGCAACAAATGAGATAATTGCAGGCCTGGCAGACGCTGATTACACGTTTTTTTAAAGAAAAAAGTTTTTAAGAAAATGAAGCGTAAGTGGCCAAACTCTTAAGAAAATCACAAGGCTTAATTCCAAAATTAAGTGCTTTTATTGGTCAAAAATCGATACTACATCATTACTACATTCAAAATGTTAAAGACAGAACTCAAATTCGAGTATACACGATAAACAAAGAAAGTGTAACCCATTTTAGCCAGTTCACCTCAGTAAAAGTTAAGAAAATTTTAAGAAAATCTCAGGTTCAATATACGGAAAAGTTAAGAAAATTGAGTATAAGGCAAAATGATGGCTTTCTTTAAAAAAACGTGTATGTGAAGAGATGAACGTAAAAAAGAAAAATCACTGCGGTGAGGATGATGCTAGCGCCCTCATAACTGCAAATGCTGCAAGATCAAGAGGTATTCATCAAGTAAGACCAGCAGTAATCAATGACTAGGCCCTCAAATTTTTCAACTAGCTTCGCTCGCAGGGGGAGCTCATTTCTCCCATTTGCTCCAGGGCCTCTGAACCCTTTCAATGACAGTTAATAATGGTGATTTATGAAAAAAGGTAGTACTCAGTGGCTCAGAACAAACTAAGAAAGTTCATTACTGAATTTCTGGTACCAAACAGTTAAGCTATTGCTGTTTATCAAGATTTATCATCATTTCAAGTGTGCATTGGGCTTTTTCACATTCCACAAATCAGCGTGCACAAACATTTGAACTTAAAAATCTGTGCTAAGAATGTCCTATGAAAGTTTTGATACTGGAATTGTGAATATGCTAGGAACGTTTCAGTACTAGGTCGATAAAAATTTTGTTATAAAAGAAAAAATATGCATATATATTTACGACCCTAACTTTAGCGTAGAAATTAATTGGCGTTTGAAAATTACATGAATGTACGTCAGTGGAGTAGCGTGACCTTTATTTCTGGGGGGAATTGTGATTTGTGGGGGAAGGGTATAAAGCAATGATCTACCGACAGAAACTGATAATGGTGTGAATTTACCAACATAAGCGTTTTCTTAGCAAGATCTCCTTATTTCTATGGGGTTTATTGATACTACAAGGAGTATTTTCAACATTCTTTTGACTATGTCATGATAATGCAGTCATGTACCGACTAAAGTCATTGAATCTAAATTTGAGATCACTAAAGGTTGGGGGTGTGACACCCTTCTACAACCCCACTAGCTACGACCCTAATGTAAGGACTTTCTTTGAAGAGCCCCTCTCCCCCTCTAAGTGTACGTACTTTGTGAATGGCCCATAGCAAAGCTTTTCTACGTACGCAGTAGCAACTACCCTGGTATAAAACTCTACAGATTGAAAACATTATTAAAACTAATTTCATTTGTCTGTCGGCAATTGAGTCCATACAAAGAGTGCTTAACAAGATTAATGATTGTTGAGTGTAAGAACTGTAAATAATAAGAGTAAGAAGAAACATCAAAACGTAAAACTAACAGTGAACCAAAACAATCTAAAAATACCAGTCAATATGGCAGATGGAATTGCAAAATCCAAAAGAGAGTAAACAACTATCTTGTTGCTATACACACATTTTTATATAAGTAACCATTCTGGAAATTGAGCCTTGTGATTTTATTAAGATTTTCTTAAGATTTTGACCATTTGAGCCTCATTTTCTTAACAACTTTTTTCTTATAAAAAACGTGTATAAGGAACCAGTCTGCAGGAGTGGAAATAAGGAAATATATGATGTCGGACATTTTGGGAATTGAGGTTTGGGGGCGTCCTGAGCTTTCAAACTTTGTTCTGCTTTAGTTGTGTTTCTGGTCTTCAGTTCCAGCCAAAATTCAGAATTTCAATGCTTTCTTGTGTCTGTACCGTTTCCATGGCGCCTGATGTACAGTGAAAATTAAGGAACATTTGTTGAAGTACTACAATTCTACATTTAGAGGGTTAAGAATAAGGAACTTCTGGAACAAAGCCTTGAGCTAGGTTTCTTATAAAATAAAAAGCGTGTATCACTGTTTGAAGGAAACTTTGATCCGAAGCATTCTTCCGCCACACCATCATCCCTTTTCTATGTGTTCTACGTGCCTGATCATAGAATATCACCGGATTGCAACAGAGGCAAGTAGATAACAGCAAAGTGACGATGAACTTACCTTTCTGAGTAGCTTTTTAATTAGGTCGGCAGCCTCTGTTGACAAAGATCTGCAGTTAAAAAGAAAAGAATGCCGTTATGCTTCCTAAAATGCTTGCAAACGTTAATGAATCCCTTATATTTTTGTGACCCAGTAATACTCTGAAACGCTGTTTGTTGTAAACTTTGCTCTATGCGTCCTAATCTTACACGACTACACACTGGATACAGAGCAATTCAAATCCACCAAATGAAAGTAAAAGTGAAGCTCGAAGTGAAGCCTAATTCGCAAAATCTTTTTGTATAAAGTGGAAATGCGCATAGGCTAAAATGTTTCTAGAGAAAATATTTTCTAGAGGTTGGATTAACTGGACTTCATGTCAACTTGTCTATAGTCTAAACCAGAGACGTCGGAACGAGATATGACAAGAGGGCCAACAGGAGTAAAATTAAATTTTCATGGGCATGACAACGAAAATATTAACGAATACGAAAACGGCAACGAAAGCGACAACAAAAACGGTAACGAAAACATTAATGAACACGACAAAGGTAACTAAAACGATAACAAACACGAAAACGTTAACGAAAACACCAACGATAACAACAACGATAATGACAACGAAGAGTAACGAAAATGACAACGAAAACGGTGACGACAGTGACAACGACAGCAGCAACGAAAATGACAACGGAAAAGATTATGTTTCGTTATCGTTGTAGTAACTTGAATTCAATTCAACTTGTCTAAAAGCTTCAACTTTGAGACGTTGCAATGATATTATGGCATATGGAGTTACCAAGCAGCAAATCTAGTCTGCTATTAAACAATACCTGTAATGTTTTAACTAGAACATGCTATACTAACTTTGGCAAATCATAATCAGCCAGTACGACTTTGTTTAACGTGCTTCTAACTGCATCGGTCTGGAGGAAATCAGAATAAAAGGCATTCATAAAGAAACAGGTTATCAAAATCTATGCGCTTCCAGTCAAAACACAAAATCTAGTATACAGTTATATTATGGAGAATACCTAATTTCACACTGAACTTAAAATGTTTGATTTTGAGCCAAAGATTATTTTTATATTCTTGGGCAAAACAGGTGCAAATTTACCTGAAAATTACAGGAAAAATTCAACTTGGTTCATCATAAAAAACAACAACAGAATAAAGCAATAAATGGGAATGGGTACCTACTTTAAACTAAACTGCACTTGAATTTCAGTATTTAACATTGCTATGGACTATAGCCTTATAAAACAGTGAGTTAGGGAAGCGGTTACATAAATGTGAATTGGTAGAGAGTTCTTCACATATTTGATTAAATACTTTTCCATAGGAATAACTAAATTTTAACTGAGCCTCAATATTCTTCAATCTTTCAGTATTTGAGACTAAGATTATTCTTAAATTAATTTTAAATTTGAAAGGTGTAACTTAGCCTGAGAATGAAAGGAATGTATTCAAATCTTAGTTCATGTCTTACGTCATCATAAAGTAAATCAAAGGAGGAACAGAATAATAAATATTGAATCAACAGTGCAAACGTTAATCTACAAACAGTGATATAACTCGAATGCACAAAATTTCAAGTTCTTGATGAAGCTTTAGCCTTTCATTATCCATAAATTATTCTTAAATTTGAGCGATTCTGAGCCTTTATATTCTTATAAACTTTATTCTTAGAAAAAAGAGCGGTGTGTATTATATCAAGTATTCAGGGCAATTAAATATGCACATAGGAACTGGTCAAAAAGTCATGCAAGTTCATCCAACCTAATAGATTGACACTGATCTATAACCAACCACATTTTCATCTGCAATAAAAACACTACCACGCGAAGGCGTGGTATATTTGTTCACAGGTCTTTGACTTTGAAAACAAATACGAACCTACAGTTTGAATCTCTTCTACTAGCTAGTGAGAAAATCCATAATGGGCTGTTGCTAAAACAGCCAACTTTTCCATAATAATAGCTTCCTTATCTTACAAAAAGAAACTGAATTTCTTCCTTTTAAACCAGCGTCATATTAAAGTGATAGAAAAGAATGTCTAAAATATTCCTCTTAAGAAGTGATGGTCACATGGAAAGCTGGATGTTTGGCTTTCAAAGAAGCAGGCGGAAATTAAAGAGCTTTTTAACGAGTGCACTTTGGTGGAGATTCATATGGGAAATTCAAAAGAAGTTTCTAAATTACTTGACCAGATGTCCTCGCGCAGACAATTTAAATTTATTTCACAACTGTTTTGGCTTCAACGTGATATTTTGTGCAGGCTACTGTTTCAGACAACTTAGGCAAACTTAATGGACGGAAGACTCAAGAAATTACAGGAGATAGCCAAGAGAAAAGCAGCTGTAGGGATACATAGTCATATCACCTAAGTGCATATTTCTTTCATTCTGGCAAAATATAAGATAAGAAAAAATGATGAAAACTACAAGATCAAATTCAAATAAGCACGTCTGATCTTATTTTTCCATTCTCAGAAGACTTACAATAATAATTACAAAACAAAAGCTAAGGGAGCATGGAAATACGTAGTAACCCTAAGACGTACGCTTAACATAGAGACAAAAGTTTACTAAAATTTCTACCGACTATTTTAGCTACAAAAATAGTTAGAGTGGTGTAGCCCATAGTACCCAGAGTGTTGAACAAATTTGAAAAAAACCTCGCGAAGACATATCTCACAAGGAGAAAGCAAATTGAAAAAAACAGATTTTTGCTAATCGGCCAAGTTGGCGCCCAGGCATGATGGACGACACCACTCTGATAATAAAGGAAAAACATTTTGCATAAAAGAAATGGATTTACAAGAGAGAGGTTTACACAAGAAAATTAGTAACTTATTGGAACCGTTCTGTGGGCTGAATATATTTTAATGTCTGATCTTACATTGTAGATCTGTTATGTTGACTATACATATTTCATAAGAAACCAGTTTATAAGCAACCTAGTACTAGACACCTTAAAAATTTAAGAAACTTTTAGAACTACAAGGAAAGAGCTAAGAAACGTTAGATAAATAACGCATTGAAATCGTTTCCTGGTTCAACGTAAAGCTGGACCAAAATACAATGTGAATATGACGTCGCTTTAGAATTCAACTCGTACTGACCACTTTGTTTGTTATAGGACTAAGAATTTGCTACATTTACGCTCTGTGTACGTTTTCATAGCAATTTAGTTCGCTAAATTAAGAAGCTTTATGAAACTTAGAACCAAAGTGTGACAAAACATTAAGAAACTATGCGTTCTGGGCTGTGAGCTAGCTCTCTTATAAAATAAAGTGTATGTCAATGCTCCTACATTTTTCAAACAAAAAATTTTGAAGAAAATATTTAAAATTGAAGGAGAGCAATGGCTTTTATAGACCACATCACTACTATTCAATTCAACGTGTTAGAGAACACGACTTCATATCAAAAGAACAGAAATGGAATTGTGATAACGAGACAACACATACGTCGAATGGAGGTCTCCCAACGAGCAAAGCGAACAATAAGCAACCTAAACTCCAGACATCTGATTCAAGACCATGTGGACTTCTGGTGGCAATTTCACTAGAAAAATTAAAATGATCAACCATCGTACTTCTAATTCATTTAACAAAAGTCCTTTGTAAAAAGTGCGTTCCAACAAAACTTTATTGGAAAAGTACACGAAATCTATACAGACCTGGCGTTTTCAATTGAGAAAAACCGCTTCATTCTAAATTGCACAGTGAAGAGGCAAGCCATTTAACGTATTAAATTTACTTAAATCTTCCGTGTTCATTTGGTGGTAAATGGCCGAGAACTTTCAAAATTCAACACGAGCGATTGCTCTTACTCTATTTGGAATTGCACGTGCGAGGGAAAATTTGTGTGTTCGAAATAGAGTTTCTTGTTGCTGAAGCATGTCTAATGTCTCATTTAGGATAAAACAGGATAAAGTAGAGTTATGAAAACAAAATGGGACAGTCTCTAGTTTTGCAGTTGCGACAACGAACTTCCTATTTGGCATGAGTGGCTGCACTGTTGACAGTGATGTTGGCAAGGGCGATATCTCGCTCGTGCAGGGGATTGTGCACGTGTATGGAAACGCGCACGTGCGATCGCGCGTGTCAAAGGGCATGGACTGGAAAAATATTCGCGTAGAATGTAATAGATCGCCAGATACAGGGTTGGATGAAAAGTGCCTGCAGAAAGTTGAAGTGTGAGAATCTGTGCCTGGGAGTGACGCTCGCAACTCACGCAGAACAATGTGCTCTACTGCCAATGCTCGCTAGATTCTACGCTAGAGTCTACGCCAGAGAGCGATCAGTTTTTGAAAATTGAGAAATATAACGTACTTGAACACAGAGTCGCCAGACTTTATTATTATTAGTATTACAAATATTTATACAGGATAAAAATTTCAGCCATATTGCTGTTTTACAAATTGTCCTGTTCTAACAGTAATAAAAAAAACTTCTAAGATCTGAAAAAATAATAATAATAACAATAAAATAAAAAGTAAAAAGACCCTCGACATTCTAATAGATCTACAATCACTCAGTCAGTGAAAAAATCTAGACCTGTATCCATCTCACTTGATCTTAATATTAAGTCTATCTTTTAGCAATAGCCTGAAGGGATCCAAATACACGTTTTTTGTAAGCAAGTGGTTTATAAGAAAGTAGTACTCAGCTGCTCAAAAAGTTAAGAAGGTTCAGCACTGGGTTTTTTGAGACTTAAGAAAGTTTTTTGGCGTTTGTGTATTGAAAATTCGATCTATCTGCGTACAAAATGTCATGTACATGATGTTAGCTACCCTCTAACAGTTTAACTTCTGTTATACACTACGACTTATCATTATTCCAGATGTACATGAAGTGATTCTCATTTTCCATTCATGCTCACGTGCAAAACATTGGAACTCAAAATTTTTGCTAAGAAAGTCTTAAGAAAGTTTTGATACTGGAATTGTGAAAAAGTTAAGAAAGTTTCAGTACTGGGCCAAAAAAACTTTCTTATAAAAAAACGTATATTGAAAAGCCAGGTAAAGCGTGTGGATTTAGCTGTCCATCACATGCACATTTGGCAAGGAGCCTGTTCATTGGCCAAGGTGGGAGCCCGGACTTCGGGCTTAAGAAAAGGGTCAAAAAGCTCAGGCAACCAGGCTCAGACAAGCTCCGCAGGGCGACCCTAATATTGAACCAAGGATTACTTTATAAAAGTGTTATTAGGAGGATCACTTCATATCAGTGATAAAATTGAAAACAGAACCCTTGGAATCTGGCAGTAAATATGTATCTAGATATTGCAAATTATCACCAAAAGGGAAACCCTCAAAAATACATACGGAGAGATAAAATTTGGCGTTCCACACATGGTATAGTGCTTCTCAGTTGGCAGTTTTAGTTTTGCAGCAAGACCAAAATCAGCTATTTTCTACAAGGAAATGAAAAAGAAAGAGATCATATTTAACCCTTGCAACATATCACCTTTATTGCACACAAATATTTGCTTTCTCAGCCTTCTATTGGTATAGTAGTTGATAGCTGGGTAAAAATTCATTCTCAAAGAACCATCAAATTATACACAAGAAAAAATTCCAACAAGAAAAGCTTGAGCAGGGCCTCTAAGAGGGGGCAAGGGGGCAAATTTTCCCAGGCCCTAAAAATCCAAGGGGCCTCAGAGCATTCAATTATTCAATGTCTGGGGACCTCATAGAGTAAACCAGCAGTAATTTTGCATAGCAAATATCTAGACCCAAAAATTTTCTGCTCGGGTTGCTAGCGTTATTGGGCTATTGCTAGTGTCTTGTCTTTCTATTTTGCCACAGGGCCTCTGCATTCTCTCAGCAGCCCCGATCTTGAGACATCAGTTGGAAAGCGCAGCTTCATTAGGAACTTAATGACAATAGCCACGACACGCAACATTGAAGGCAGATTAGAAAAAAATAGCCAAGATCATTTGTAGATTGCCATCGACACATTCATTAAAGCAGTGTTTCTCAATTATTTTTTGAATAGTCCCTCATGGGAAGGGAGAGTTTCTCGAGCACCCCATAAGTTATAAATAGGATCATTATCCATAAATCGTTTACAAGCATACCTGCTCCCTGGAGTCGTACGTGCTTCCTGTAGGGGCTGCTCATTATTTATGGCTCAGGTTGGGGCTGAAGAGAAATAGGTTGGGTAAAGAAATTCTCAGGTAGCTTTAAGGTTGGGTATATCATTTTTTATCCTATAAAGGCTGGGTAGCATACTTTTAATAGCTCTATATTGGTTGGGTAGCTATTACTTTTATAGTGCACAAGGTTGGGTAACAAAAATAATTACCCAAATAAACATCTCTCTTCAACCCCAACCTGGAGCATAAATAATGAACAGTTCCTTAGCATTGCATTGTGCCCTTGAAGGAGGGGGGTGCTACACTATTTGAGAAACGCTGAATTAAAGCTAATCATTGACTGATCTGTTACAACTTAATTATTGACAAATCTACAGTGACTTAGCCTGAATATTTTGGGATGAGCTTGCCCTATCCTCAGTTTACAAATGGGAAAACATAGGGATTTTTATAGATAATCATGGAAAACAAGGTCATCATGGACATAGATTATAGGAATAGATTAAAATCACTTCTTGAGATGACAATTGACAATAACACCAGATTTGATGAAAGGGCATTATTCTTGTAACAAAAGAAGCTATGATCAGTTCATTGAAACTACCTTACTACATGAAATTAAAATCATACATCAAATAGCAGGCATGAAATTTATGCGGATCAAATAAACGCAAATTGGCTAAAAACAATGCTTCATGAACATTACTTAACACCAATGGAATTGTGTAATACCAAGTTTCTCTTGGATTTCTCTACTTATTAGAAAGGGAGAAAACAGATTTACTACAAGTCACATTGCACATATGATTTTGGTTTTCAAGAACTCCTACAATTGTATAATGATGATAATTTTCACATCTTTCATGCTTCTTTGTCATGTCCACATTAAAGCTAAGTCTTAGGAATATTTTTTGGTAAAGTGTTCAAATTAACATTTAGCCTTTTCATTAAAATAAATCTTTATTCAATATTACTGGGGCTTCTTTCAGAAAGAGCAACCCTCAGTTAATCTTGCTCTGCCACCAGTTGACTGACACAAGACTATTGAACAGCCCACACACAGGACAACTGTTTGAGCATGGCTGAATACTGTTGTGACTCTGAAACCTGGGCATTTAACATCCAATACCGCATAAACATTAACACAAAAAATTAAAGTTGATGAAGACAAAATCATGCTAATTAATGCATTGCTTTAACTTTGTGTAATAAGGTAGTTCAAAATTATACCAACCATACAAGAATACTATGCACATGCAACTAGTGTTAAAAGATAGCATACTTTGAAGACAACAAAATTTATTGTCTGAAAATCAATCACAATGCACTGTACATTGAAGGAGAGGAAGCTGTAATACTACAGATGCAATTGACTAATAATTCCAATGGCAAAAGTAGCAACTCACAACTTGCATGTCTTTTGTTAGCAGTAAATTTCCCATCGTAAGATCTCTATGCAAAATGCCATGTGAGTGTAAGTAAAGGACACCCATAAGAACTTGAAGGAGAATCCTCTTTGCTGCAAAACACAATCATAGCTTGGGATCAGGCAACTTGTAAAAATTAATTGCTGCACCACTTCTAAATCTAAATTATCCAAAGCATAGCTAGATTTGAATCTTTATATCAGCTTCTAAGACATTTACCAAAGCCATTTGTGGATATGTTTCATGTATGGGGGTCTATTCCAAGGATTTTATTAAAGAATAAAAAGATATCAACTCTAGCATGACAATCCCTTACATGGGAGAGGATGGGGATCACCATAGCAATTTCTGCATTACCTGCCTCTTGAATGATCCCATATAATGATGCATGTGTTAAAGCTGAAATTATATCCATGATCTAAACAAACCCACAATATTATTCCTTGAAAATTTCTCTATATTTCATTGGTTGGAATGTGAAAAATTCACCTCCTGTCCTTGCACAAAAAAGAAGCAAGCACAGCGGAAAAACTAAAAAATTAACATTCAAGACTGGGTTTATGGACATAGTTTCCTCTGCACATGGATGAACAATGATATAGCCTCAAGAACCAACCTTCCTTTTCATTCATTGGACCTCCATTGCTCTTCAGGAAGCTTTGCAAATCTCCATTGTGACAGAGTTCCAACACAAGATAGACATAGTTTTCATCCTCAAAGAAGCTATACAGCTGGAAGGGAATGGCACTGTGTAAATAAAATCTCACAAAATCATACTGAATACTCCTCAAAAAATCCCTTCTGCCTATTTGCAGAACAAAAACTGTTACCTCTTCTCCAAATCAAATTCAAAAAGTTGAGGAATGAAGTATTCAAGCATGACTAGATATAAGACAGTTAAACTAAAAACATTGTAAAAATTTAATTGAAAGGCAAAAAACATAATCTTCTAATCTGACACATTTTTCCTGAAAAGTTATAAATGCACAAAATCTTACCTCAAGAATTGAAGGGTGCTTTAACTGACAGTGGATCTCAACTTCATTTCTTACCCTGCTTGCCATTCCATTCTTTTGCAAAGCTATCTTGTCAATCTATTGGAACAAAGTTTCTCATTGTTGAATGTCTGTGGCTATCACCTGTGGTAAAAAAAGGGGGCTACAACCAATCCCCATTCCAAAGTAACATACCCTTTGTGCTACAAAACAGGGGTCTCCAAACTTTCAGGCTGAGGGCCACATCAACTACTAAACAGCAGGTAGTGGCCTAGAACACACTTGAGGATTCAAAATGAATCAAAACAGATGTATTGTTTTCAATTGCCTATATTTTTAAAGACAAAAACCCCTCTGTGGGGCAGATGATAAAGCCTTTCAGGAAAGGGTGGTGCCAACCATCAAAGACTGGCAGGACATGTGGGGGCTACACCATAAAATTTCAATGCCATTTGGTGCGCAAATCCTTCTCAATCTCTTGCTAGAGGTCCCTCATCCCAACCCTACTTGCAGGCCACATCTGGCCCACAGGTCCTAGTGTGGTGACCCCTACTATAAAACATCAGATGCAACAGGGGTCCCTTTAATACACTGAACACTAAAAGTTATTATGCCACAAAGTGATAGAAAGCATCTCTAATAGATGATAAAATACAAATAGAATGTGAAATGATTACTACCATCTTTATTCCTACTTCTTTTCCAGATGTCTTGTGATAAGCTCTGTAAACATGAGCAAAACCACCCTTTCCTAGCATCTCTGATATTTGATAGTCCTGTGACACAAAAAATCGCTACTGTAGATCAAAATGGCTTAGAACATTTCACATTTTGCATACCTTAAGGGATAAAAAGCATCTAAACAAACACAAAATTTATGGGCTTTTGCTTAGGATATCAGGAATTGCATTGCATGAAATCACATATTTTAATAACTTCCAAGTAGGGCTCAGTAATCTGCACAAGTGGTAAGTGCCACATGCAGGCACAAAATCTCACATTTCAAATTTCTGCAGGCACTTTTCATCCAAATCTGTATATGACCATCTCTTTTTCTCAGATCTGCATTTGCAGGCACAAAGTACTTTTAATGAGGCCGGCTTCTAAGCAGGTTTGTGTAATAATACACCTTAATGAGAACTCAATATGACTAATATGCAAGAGCATGCTGCAATTGTGCAGCTACACCAATGTTTCAGACATAATATATACTTAAAAGTTCAACAATCATAGAGCTAGAGGCAGGGGTGATTTCTAGGGGGGCTCAGGGGGCAGAGCCCCCTTGTTAAAATTTTTGCTCATTTTGGGGGGCTCAGTCCCCCTAGAATTCTTGCTTTGGCTTAGCTTTCAGAGTTTATTGGCTTTGCATCCAAAGTGTTATGATCAATTGTGCACTGCCACATGGTTATTGACACATCTCTTATTGTTGATTATACTTTATCAGTATTAAACTAAATTATCATGTTTCCATCTTTGAAAATATGGGAGTGGTTGTAGCTGGGCTACACCCAAAATATGGGCGTGGTTGTGCCTAGAGCTCCTTTTAAAAAATTTTTAGAAATCACCACTGGCTAAAGGTCCCTCAACTGACATTCTCAAGGTAACATTTTTAGGTAATAGGCTTTGAAGCCAATTAATCTACCAAAAAATGTAACTGATGTTTTTAACTCACTTTGATAGAACACGTTTCATCTGTTACTCCAGGTGCCATTGCTGCACAGATTAGCTCAAAGCTGTAAAACAACAAGTTTCAGCAAATTGAACTGATGAGATGCATAAATACATATATACATTCAAACCTTTATTTAATAATGCAGGTTAGGCTAAGGCAGCTCAGAAGAGCTGATCTGGACCTGCAAAATACAGACTAAAATGAATATCATAAAATAAACATCCTAAATATGTTGTTGCCTATCGAAAATCCATAACAAATGAATGCTGCTTCTTATCAAAATTACATCTCAATAAAATAATCAGTGAAAAGACAAAATCGCATTTCAGATGACTTTGAATTCACGTTACTCATGATCCTTATAAGGTGTAAGATAAATAAACTGTTAGCTAAATTAGATATGATTTCCAGGCACTTTGGACCTCTCCAAGCAATAGGTTACACAATGGTGTTGGGCCTATCGTACTACAGCCCGAGCACCACTGGGTTACTGCCTACAAAAGATAACATGATAAATGATGATATAAGTACCTCCACATATAGACGCTAACTGTTTGTCGTCAATTCGATAATTTTCTTAGCTCTGGGTTCATCTGTCCATCTTTGGAAGATAAATGAATAGTATCGATTCTTCTGTATTCGAATGGCGGGCGCCAAACCGACGACGCTAGATCCTAGTCCCCCATGTTATTGGTATGGTAGAAATAGAAACGAGGGATTGGAATAAGGGCACTGCTAAATGAATATCAGGGCATACCCAAAGATGCTTGCAGCACTTGTAGTGTTGCATCACCCCCTGCCCTCCACCAAAGGGGGCGAGATTTTCCCCTTTGAGAGAAGAAGTTTAGATATTCTATTTACAATAAATACTCCCAAGATTGCAGTTTCAGGCCATCTGAGAACCCTAATATTAAGCATTTTCCTCTGGGCCCAACCATGGTGGGCACTTTGATTAGACACTGGGCATGAGAGAGTCACATGAAATTTCTTTATGTTATACAAGTGTTGTTGTAAGCTCTCGAGCCATCCCTCTTATAAACATTACTGAAAACTTGAGAAAGTACAGCAATTATTGACATCAGAAGCAGCCCAACAACGATGGTGTTTTGGTAAGACTAATTTCCAAGTTGCCCACTTGAGGAGCCTGTCCAATTTTGCTCAGAATTGGCTCATGCACCTTTGAATAATTCATTAACATGAAAGAGATTTATGTATGGTAGTTGAAGTAGGATCTCCGGTGCTTTTTGGACAAATCTCCCTCCCCCTTTCCTTTACTTGTGCAGGCACCCATGGACATACTTCCATATATGTAGTTAAAGTTATTTAGTTGTATCGAGTACTGTCTGGAATTCCTAAATTAGCTGCAAATTTTAAGTCGATTAGCTGTTTCATTTCTCAAGTGCAAAACTGCTGTTGTACGTGGCAACGTGCAACAACAACACAAAACGAATGGAGAAGCAAATATGACCTTAGTCAAAGGTCATGCTGAACAAACTCAACATTTGACAGCAGGCTTTAAATAGTTTCATATTATGCCATAAAGACTTCATACTGTTTTGGTTGCCTCTGAGAAGGAAGTACTTGAGTCTTGTATTGCATGCTCGTTTGCTTACGTGGCAGTAAACAATAAATGCTCGTGCATTAACTATGGAGTCTACCAGCATTTTACCGAGTGACATTAAAGAAATAGTAACAGCATCTGTTAATGCAAAGCAATTTTCTTACTCGCCTTACAGTCATTTTAGAGTAGGTGCTGCGCTTTTAACAGAAAATGGCAAGATTTTTACCGGCTGCAATGTTGAAAATGTCAGTTATGGTCTTGCTATATGTGCAGAAAGAACCGCTTTGGTAAAAGCAGTCAGCGAAGGACATAAAAAGTTTAAGGCACTTGCTGTTGCAACTGACGTGACTTCAACATTTACCTATCCCTGCGGAGCATGTCGTCAGTTCATGGCAGAATTTGGTAATTATGATGTTTATCTTACTAAAGCAAATGGAGAGACACGTAAAACAACTCTTGGGGAGCTTTTACCATTCTCATTTCAACCAGACGATTTAAATGAAGGCCAGCGTAATAATAGATGATGTACAGATTCAACATTTTCCATATGCAGGAAGTCGAATCTCCGGTGTCATTTGATACGACAATCTTCAAAATTTTATGTGTAGCAGAATATCGTAATTGAAAATAGATATTTTTGATTGAGATTATTTCATTTTTAATAAACTGTAACTGCAGTGACTAGTTTTATTTGAATTCCAAGCCCTGCAAGTGTTCTGGAGGAATCTTGGAGACTTAAACATAATTCTATTTCTTTTTTGCCAAAGTCATAAAAATCTATAAGTATGTTAGTAATTTTATGGTGTGATTGTTTTGTTGAAGCATACATGCATGAAGGGTCAGTATCAGCTATCGCAGATTGGGGGTGGGATTTTAGGTGCCATGCCCTAAAATTATGATGTAATTTGTTTGCCACACCCAGTACAAAATCTTGCTTGAGGACCCTCGCCCTCTCCGTAATATTTTCTCATCAAATTTGGACAAATTAGACAATTGATCTTGGTGAGAAAGTGGGGGACAAGCCCCCCAGTGGTACCACCCCTGCATACACATTGTATTTACAGAGTACTCAAATTTGAGGAAATGATAAAATGCTGCAAAAAAACTAGCAGAAAACTCAAGCCTATAAAAAGGCTGAGCTATTTTCATGAATTTTGTATCCAAACAATGGTCTCCATTCTTCTAAGTTCCACCTTTGTTTTTTCTACAGCAATTGATTTATGCAATGTCAGTGCTAGTTAGTTGTAAAAGATCAAACAGCTAGCTCTCAACTTGACCTTGTTTTGCAAAACATGAATAAAACAAAAAAGATGCTACTGATTTCAAATCATTACTAAAAAGCAACCCCTTCAGTTGTCTCATTTGCAATACAAAAAAGGAGAATGAAGTCTGTGAGTCTCTTCAACTTGTAGCCACAAAATTTTCTTCATGGATCATGATTTACCTTGGACTATGCTGAAAAACATTAGTGACACTCATAACTATCTTGGCTTTCATATTTCAATGAGATATTCACTCCATGAAAACAATCATGTACATCTAAGATCAATTAGGATTCATAGTTCATATAATTTTTACATGGTCTGGAATTACAGTCCCAAAGATATAGAAAAGTACTTTCTACAAAACTTTTATAGTTCCACTATTCTCAGATTCTTGCATAACTTGAATAGTGTATTATAATGTGCATGCAATAAATTTTCCCTATCTATTCCTTAACCTCTGGGCTTATTTAGCACCCTCCCCAAATATCTCTGTCAAACACTTGCTTTGCTGCTGATAAAGGTAGTTTCTATAGTTCAAATATAGTTGCATACAAACATAGATCTTAAAAAAATATCAAAATATGTGTTCACACCAGCTTGAGATATTTACAGTTTATGGGGTAAGCTGGATTTGGTGCCCAATAGTCAATAATTAGTGAGCTATGTATTTCCTTGTTCACAGCCAATGTACTACTGGTTAGTCATGTATTGGTAGGCCATTTATAACAGTCATTTTTGCTGAAGTTCTTGCCTTAGTGCAGTTGACAGTCACCAACTGAAAGGAAAGAATAGGATATTTACAATGCTGAAAGAAAAAAGTAATAAACTATTGAGCATGGATTTCTATGCTTTTCAGGAATCTAATTCTTTGCCTAGCCCACACTCATTCCATTAAAACTCTCTTGCTTCAGGGGAAGATCATAGAATAAGCATTCTAATTGTTTGCAAGTCCAGTAATAGTAACATTAACAAAACACTTAAAGACCTATCTATGGTGAACTAGCTTTAATATTAATTGTCACTAGATCCATCTTGCTATAATTTGAACATAGAAAATGGGTATATCCTTTCACCAGAAATAGCTATTTTCATAATTAAATTTGCAAAGCAGATACCTTTCTCCCAGAGTGTTGTCCTTTAAAGAGACAATGAGGGTACTTGTATATTGCATGTGCTCTCATTGCTTCCTTGAATTCTTGAGATAAGCCTTCTTCTGACCATTTGCTGCGACTATGTTGTGTATTTCGCTGATTATAAAATGGAATGAAAAACTATACCTTGGAAAGAGACATGGTAGTGATTCATTTGTCTATAGATAACCAACTACCATTGATGACTAACACAAAATGTCTAAGACTGCAGATTAAAAAGCTGCTTTGGCCTTAGGCCTGTAAAGGATAAAAAAATATACCAACTACTAACTATTGACACTGGCTACCTTCATCTAACTTATGAAACTACCATAATGTTCAAATAAAAACATGATATAGTTTTAACCAATAGATTTTCAAAATGTGACTTAATTATTCATAAATATACACTGTTTGTTAAAAGAAGGTGGCCTCCCTTCAAATTGTCTATGTTGTAGACTGCTCCTAATAAGCATACTATCTATCTACTTTGTTATGTAAAGGAATTAGCAACAAAATGTAAAAACACAAAATGCACATACCCTAGAAACTAAAAATAGAAATAAAAGTGTTACTTTTTAAAACTTACAAGGTCTGCTAGAGCATAAGAAATCTTTTGTGGGTTGAAGAAGTTGACATCTCTCAAAGGTATGTGTACATCTCCCAGTCGAGCATCCTTTCCAGTTGTCTCTTTATGTAGAACAGCAAGCACGAGTACTCTGGATGAGGAAAGGAAGGAATAAGACAAGGTTACAAAATTAAAGTAGTTTAGAAATAAAAAAGGTTTTAAATTATGGAAAGTCAAAGAGGGGGCAAGCTTACAACTTCTACTTCACTAGAATCAGCAAACTGGGTGACAAAACAGCCTATCTGAAATTGATCTCCATGATAAGCAAAGTAAAGGTGGAGGAAGATGCATACTTTAAAGGGTGAGGGGGTGTGACATCTCCAAAAGGATCACATGCTGATTTAGTGTCTTCAACACAGAGGAATTACTTACTAGCTATCCTCTATTTCTCACCAACTTTGATATAGCTCTATGGTGATAATATTAGTATCTACTTAACAAAATTGAAAAAGTAAGGTGATTGACAGAAATTATTGACAAAAGCCCTTAATCTCAGGCATCTCTTTGTTTTCAAAAATCTTTATCAACCTTTAAAAAGCAAAATAAGCAATGCTTCAATACCTTTCATTCAAATTTTCTGGCAGTATTTCATACTCAAATGTCTCTTCGAAAACAGGATCTAAACTCTCCACGACAACCTATGAGACATGCATCTCAATTAAGCTCGTAATACAAAAACTTCTGCAGAAGACATTGTCAATTGCAATTAAATTCCTAGAAGAAATAACGATTATAAATTCACCTAAATAATGCACTTGTATGGCTTTGGGCTCAAACCCTGGCTCTAACAAAAAATAAGCCTTAAATAAATTCATAAATCACAGAAAAACTTTGTATACAGAAACTTGTCAAAGTGAAGTACTTTCATCAAAATCTCACCTGAGTCTCTTCCCTGTTTGGTACTCCAGTAACATAGCATCTAACATATGGATTTGACAATCCATTTGCTTTATCAGCAGATTTCAGCTGAGATGCTTGGTGGATAAGTACATAAAGTTTGGTGTCATCATACTCAAGAGTGACTTCAATATGACCTGTGATGTCAAGGTCAATCTACAAAGAAATTGAAATTATAAGAAATTCAAACATCATATATATAACAGTGTTTTCCAAAATTTATGGTTCATGATTATCAATATTCACTATTAAGAATAAAAGTCTACACTATTATCTTGTAGGGCAATTGGATCTATCAAATTTGTAACAGATTATAGATGAATTCCTTATGCAGCTCACCATATGAAGAAAAAAAGTTATTATGTTGTAAAGCACTATTGATTTTATAATAGCAAAAGCAAATAAACTAGTTATGAAATTCTAATACTGATTGTCCATGGTGTGCAACTGCCTGCCACAACAGCTTCTGTTGATTTTGCATTTTACAATACTCAGGCATACAGTAAAGATCAACACAACAGCATTATATCTATCACTGAGAGTAGTTTTCATAAATACTTACATGCGGTCTCAAGTTATGCCATGAAGCAACACCACCATTTACTTCCTCTTTATACAGCTCAAGAACAGTTTCACCAAGAAAGTCATCTTGTGATATGCTATCTTTGTTCCACACATCAATTGTAAGTATAGCATCTACTAGATCTGCTTGAAGCAAATCAAAAGTAAATATCTCTTGAAAGAGTGGGTTTTGAGTGCCAGGCTTTGTTCTTGTCTTATTGATTTGAGCCATCTGGCTACCAAGTCTGCAAAGTGAATAGTAACATGATCCATAAAAATATAGCCCTAATAAACTAAATAAAAACAAGATAAATAAAATCCCCCACAACATATTCCAAAATATTTAATAATTCCAAAGATAGTTCTATACATAAGATTTCCATAGTTCAATGGACCAAAACCCTTAACTATATAAGGAAAAGTGGAAGAAGTAACTGTAATGTACTTTAGTTGTGGCATTGGTTTTTCATGATAGATAAGAAAAGAAGCTAAATCACTCCTGAGTTTCAAGTCAAGCTGTAAGGGCTTTGACTCAAAATAGGGGAGAATCTGGGGGCAGGGGGCCATGGTCTCCAAAAAGCAATTTTTCCTATAGCAAACATAAATGTTAAGAAACTTTTTACATCAAAAAGACAATTAAGGCCCCCTCCCAAAGTCCAACTCTGGATCTGCCCCTGACTCAAAACTCTCTAAAATTTGTTTTTCTCTGTTGGCCTCCAACTTCCTGTGATGAATGGGAAGCAAGCTCTTTATTTATGACAACAAATATGGATCACTGAAAAAGCAGACAAATTAAGATATCATTTTTACATATTCATCATGATTTTTATGGAAAAAGCATGTTAATGTTTAAATGCAAAGAATTTTATTAAATAGCAATAATGACCAAACAAATTCAATTATACCTTTTTATTACAAGGGCTGCTTGGACAAATGGATCTGGTAGTTTATGGACATCTGGGGTTGGGAGATTTCTGGCACGCCCAATTTTTACCAAAAGTGTGGACTCATTAGACTTGTATTTCAATGCAACTTCAATCTCACCAAAATACTTCCCGTAAGACCCTGATACAGCTGATGGGTCTATTCTACCAAATATTTCTTTTAATAAAGCATTGTTATCCTAGAAAAGAGATCATAATGCATTAAATAAGGCTTTTGCTTGCTAAAAATGGGAAATTTTGCATAGGCATGTATGCATCCCTGCACACCTAGAAATGAGCATGGCAGTGCTGAAAGGCTTCGCAGGGCAATGTGTGATTGTTGGATATGAACTTCATAACAACTTTCTGTGTTTGATATGAACTTCATGACAACGATTGAGACTAGAGTCTCAATGGAGAACAGACGTAAGAGAAAACATCTAACGTTATTTTACTTTGCAAGCCAAAAATTCAAGTGCAAACTTGCACACCTGGCTTTCTGCTCGGGTACCTGAGGTCTGTCGAAAAGGTCATGCTCTGCCACCATGGCTCCACCCAGGGATTCTTAAAGCTGAATAACATATTTATGCAAACTTTAGTTAGACAGCCTCAGGTGTTTACTAACATGATAAATGAACCACCTGTCAATTAATAACACGGATTTCGGCAACTTTTGGCAGGGTACTAAATAGCCTACTTACTTTAAGAAACATTCAAAACAGACGTGCATCAAAATTGGAGTACAGCATACTGGCAATAGCACCACTATAATCCCTGCACAAATAAAATGACACACACCTGTTTCTTTATTACGTTTGCATCCTCATTGCTTTCTCTACGTTTGCCTTTGGTAATTGATTTCATGAATGCGCCTTTTGCTTTAAGCACAGACGGCAAAGTCGTCATTCCAATTCCACTCATATCCTCATTATCTTCCAGTACAGCTCCGTCATCACCATGATACTCATGGCGTAGTCTCTCTCGTACACTGTGAGCTGTAACAGGTTTTCTACTCTTCTGCGAGCTTTCATCTTTCTGTAAACTTGCTGTTGTACCCATCTATGCATCTACACTGCAATCTCATTATTTGCACCCATATTACTACGATTTATTCTGAGATATTTTAAACACATTTATTGTTACCAGTGTTACGTGGGTAGCTTTTTACTTGGAACGTTTCCTTAACAACAGTCTCGTTTCGACTATGTCTCGCATAACAAGCTCGATAACAGAACTAAAATGAAAGGAGTGGATATAGGGGGCTTTAGGGGTGGGGTAAACACCCTCCTGTAGAGTCAGACTGCCATTTACTCACACAAGTCTTATCTTTCGGTAGATAATCATGTTATATGTTCAAAAAATCATGAAATTCAAACATAGACTATTTTTTCTGACGGAAAATCTACATAAATTTTAGCGCTTAATTTTGCAATTTTTCAATGACTACATCTTAAATGGAACCAATCATGAAAAACCACCGTGAATAATAGTTATTCCTTCATAGAGATTCAACCTTGAATCAGAATAGGATTGGTACACGATAGAGTCTAGAAAAGTCATGGCTCCATGGCTGTGAGCCGGTGGAGAGTCTTCTTCTGCTTATGACAGTTTTGAGGAATGCTTTGTAATTTTGTAAAAATTTTAGTTTGAGGATAATTCTAATACATGCAAATAAAGTTATTTAGCAGGAGGAAAGTGGCGGGGCAAACAGGAAGTGTCATTTTGACTTCATGTACACAGTTTTTTTTCAAAAGAAAACCATCATTTTGCCTGAGCATCAATTCTCTTAACTTCTCCTAAATTGAGTCTGAGATTTTCTCAAACTTTTCTTAACATTTACTGAAATAAACTGGCTAATACAGATTGCACTTTCTTTGTTAATCATGTATACAGTAGAAACCTAAATAAAAGAGCCTGTTTTTATAAAAACTTGAGGCTGAAAATTCATTGCTTAAACCCCCTAAATTAGAACCCCAAAGAGATTCTTATATAATGGATTTCAAGCTGTTCATTTAAAAATTCATGAGTAGAAATTGTCCTAGACTGTCTGTACTTTTCAAGTTGTACAACATATGACAAGATTATTAAACAAGAATTCTGACCTAATCTGTTCTCAAGAATCATCAAGAATTCTTGCGCTAAAAACAGTGCCAATCTATGCATGGCATGTGCTGTATGTAAGAAACGTGTTAAGAATCTTACAGGCTGGAATTAAAAATACCAATCCACTAATTAAGAACGCACCCAGGCTGCTGAGGAAAAACCTAGGCTCTTTGATGCGGGTTTTTACTGCACTCGAAATTGAATTCCATCTTTACTATTTTGAATATAATAATGATATGCTATCGATTTTTGGCCAACAAAAACACTTAATTTTGGAAACTGAGCCTTATCATTTTCTTAAGACTTTCTTAAGATTTTGGCTATCTGAGCCTCATTTTCTCACAAACTTTTTTATTATAAAAAAACGTGTAGTTAGGAAAGTTTTATGTACAAAAATGGCTGTCGGAGGAAGGCTTGACATTTTTCTGGACTCTGGTGCACGATACTCAAACATGTGGTAGTAATCTTAAAATGAGTACACAGGGTTCATAGAAAGTTCTTTAAAAATATTCCCACAGCTTTTACAAAACTGTTCCAAGCCAAATCATCAAATATCCAAAAACATGAAACACATTTCTTTCGCATTTGAAACTCCATAGAAATAGAAAAACGTTACTTCCAATGCTATATTTTATTATTTTTTTAGTCAAATGAAAAAACATAACGTATACAGTGTTTAATACGACAATAAGTTATAAACGTTTTAGGATACTTTAAAATTTTCCCAAAGGAAAATCCAAAATGTCTCCATAGCCATTTTGAAAAACCTGGAATATGGCACTATCAATTTCTATAACTTACCAAAACTTTCCAAAACCAGTACGACTTCTGTTTCTGGTTCAGTTTGCAAAGAAGCGTACAGAGGGTTATTGATTACCCTCAAAATGCACAAGCCCAACCATAATTTATTCTTTACTTAAACTTGTCTTCACTTTTTCTTTCCTCGTGGTGTCATCATGTAATTTTCTTTACATTAAATCTTTCATACCCCATACTCCTTTTTATACCCCACACTTCCTTTCATACCCCACACTCCCTTTAATACCCCACACTCCCTTTCATAGTGCCCCTTTGCTTAAAGAACCTTGAAGTAGAAACAAAACAAACCGAAAAATTTTTTCACGATTCTTAGGTTTCTTTTTCAACTTGATCGAATATCACAACTCCCTTACCTTAAAAAACACTTTTTCTGGGATCTGTCTCTCTAAAGCAAACTCTATAAACAAGTTATACAATGAGCTATCGGGCACCTAATACTTAAGTCCACTTATCAACTAGAACATTGTCTGTAACTGTCAATTGATACAACAAAAAGCCATTTATTGGACAGACATACTTCTTCATTTAGTCTTCTCAACGCTTTCAATGACTGATCCGTCACAAGACAATAGTTAACTAGTACCTCTTCCTTTTCACCAGGTCTGGCCTCCAATTTACAGGATGAGTTTCTTCACTCTGCAAAAAATTAAAATCACCTCTGTCTTAAGTATTGCATTGTCTGTACAAATTTAAATAATGAAAAGAAAATTCCATATGCATTCCATTAATGGTGCAACGTAAAATTATATAATCAAAGCCTCAATGTAAGAAAGCAACTGTTGCAATATAATTCGGCCAAGAACTCAATGAAAAGTTACACGTGCACTCTCCACGTGACCTCTTCCAACCAACTGAATACCTATGACTTTTACATAGCTAATTAGCAACCCAAAATCTCATGCACTCTCGTGCTATGTAGATATAAAAGGCAAAAATTTCTTGGAGTTTAAAGCTGGCCTTGATGTTGTTGCCTGGGGATTGGGAACCAAAGCGGTAGCTAAGACTACTTTGAAGCAGGGAGAAGAGGCAGCCAAGGGAAGAAATGGGAAAGAAAGAAATTGGGGAGGAAAAAGAAAGAAGTAGGGAGGTCACCAAGTATTCAAGTTTGGGCTTGGTTATTTAGTCTTTGGTTACTGCAAAGGCAAAAATACACCTCTCAACAATGGCCCCCCACCTCACCGCTTCTCCACCAAAAGTGGACAATCTCTACCATCAGCTTTGTTGATATCTTGATAATACTAATTTAAAGGCCGTTATACAAAATGCACTGCAAATGTGAGAATGTGAGTACAGAGCAAAAGCCCCTCTCGCCAAAAGTGTCTGGGTATGAGTTCTTCAAGCATAAATTCACCAAAAGTGTAACTCACCGCACTTTCATCTTCTTTGTAAATCTTAATTGTCTTGTCAGCCTCGGTCGTGATGAGTCGATAACCGCTCATATCGAACGTCATTGAAAATATACCAGCCTCACTGTCAAGTGACCCTGGCTGAACGGTTGCTTGCATCCGCTGGAAGTTATAGCCCGTTTTCCAGTCCCAGAAGTACATGCTTCCATTGTCGGCTAGAAAATATAGTATTGATACTACAACAACAACAACAGCAAAACAACAACAACAATACTTGCTTTAGGGATGCAAATATGGATTTAAATAGTTGCTGATTTTTAAGAAAAATCAGGGGGGCAGTGGTGCTGAATTTGCCGAGTACTTTGAGGTAGCCGAGAATTTGCGCTGCCAAGAATATACGCTGCTTTTATAAAAAAATTGACAACAAAAATGAGGCTCAGGCACAAGCGTTGTTTTACTATAAAAAAATATGTCTACTTAGCCTTTGGTTAACTAAGTTTGCTGAGAATTTCCCGACTCGAGAGCAGCTGTGGGCACTTTGGCTCCCCCCCCCCCAACGAATATCCGCTACTAGATTTAAACGCTTCGATAGTAAACACGTTGAACGCAGAAAGATTTCCTTGTAAAACTGGCTGTCACAAGCTTCTATAAGAAAATTTGTAACACTGAAGGCTTCACAAAAGCAAAAAATAACTAGAAGCAACGAAAACACTGTAGACAAACTGCTAACCAGCTTAACGATGACTTACCTCCAGAAACTAAAACATTATCAGAGTTGATGGCGAGGCAGTTCAATATTGCATTGTGCCCAGTTAAATTCTGGATAAAATTGCCGTCTGGAAACTTCCACTGTTTGATGTTATCAGCGGAGGCAGACGCCATAGTATACCTCAAATGAAAAGAGAATGTTCGAGTAAGTTGCTACAAAAAACAAAAAATCTTACTATGACTACAATTGTTTGACTATCAAAATAACAGGTTCCCAACAAACTGACCTGTGATAGAATGGAACTATAATCCCTATTGAAAAGCTAAACATACAAGTATAATTCTATACAAAATAGATAAGCGTGTCTAAGAAATCTTTGACAGCTGCTGTAATATATTCATCCGGGTACTTTTCTGCGAAAGTTGTAGCTAAGGTCGATCGTCGGCTCAATACCATATCCTACATACCACACCACACCAC
>WIPJ01000643.1:220142-241593 GCA_018155075.1 Cassiopea andromeda
TATATCCATAGCATTTGAATCACTTCCTTTCTTAAAAAACTTAAGTGCTTTACCGAAAAGCTACTCAAATAGGTGAAGTGCATTGTAATCTGCCAGAGATGTGTGTTGACAATTTCCCATAGCGGAAATGTTGTGTCAACATTTGTCCAACCATGACTAAAAAATGGTTGAAGAAACACAGCTGGGAATAGCTAAAGGTCAATAATGAATAAATATGTACTCAAGGAAAAGGACATTTCTAGCTTAAGTATACCTTAATTGTTCTGTCAGCAGATCCAGTGCAAAACCAAGTATTTCCAGGCTCAACAGCAGCACATCGTACCCAGCCAGTATGACCACTAATTACCTGATGAAAGAAATAAAGGAAACACAAATATTGGACTAGAAAATATGCAAGAACATGGATTTAGCAAGGAATAGAAGTGTATGTCAAAAGGTATTTGAATCAGGTCGGTTCCTCTTGCTGGTTAAACTGATCAGCCTGCAAAAATAACACCAATAACCTTTTCAAATATCAATTAGCGCTTCTCTGTAACTATCACACATCACACAGTAGAAATATGCTCCAAGATAATCACATATTGAACAAAAAAATCTAAAGTGATAGTATTCCTATCAATATCAGGATGTTCTTATGATCTTATGGAAATCAGGCTTAACAAACAACAAAATTACCCTCATCAGCTTCCAGGGTGCATGCCAATCTGGTTTGGGCATTGTTGGGGCTTTTCGTGGCACAATTCCTTGTGAGAAGGGAACTTTGCTCTCACCAGTTGCTACCAATGCTTTTGACTTTGCATTGAGTCTTTCAGGACCACCAGATGATAAGGCTTTGTTCATGATATCATTTATCCCATGGGAAGCCTTTGATGCATTAATTCTGCAATGATTATAATGTTGATCAGAGGCATAAATACATCAGTACTGAATCCAGTCCATGTCCAGAAAAAATTGGCACAAGAGTGGTAAGTTCTATATGTGTCCTTGTCTACATGAGTGATTGCCTTTAAATATTTGGAATGGCATGTGCAATCCAAGATTTGTGTATCCAAAATACATAGTTTATTGTTACTGAAGGAGGCTAAATGTCTCATTTAAGATAAAACAGGATAAAGCAGAACAATGAAAGCATGACATTCATCAGTGTTACAGTTGTGACAACAATGTTCCTATTTGACAAGTACAATTATACAATTGATAGTGATGTTCACACAGGCAATTTTTTGCTTGTGCTAGGGGTTTTGTATGTATGGACATGTGCAAGTGCAGTCACATGTGTCTCCTGGCATGCACTGTGAATTTGGGAAAAAATATACCAAATTCTTTATACAGTTTCTATCTAAACCACTTTAGAGTACCAAATAATTGCGGGATAGGAATTACTGCAGTGTTGGACATTTTCCTGAAAATCAAAGGTGCTGGACATAAATGGGGGGTTGGAAAAATAGCAGCCATTTTGTGTTTTAATGAGCAACTTTCATACTTTCTCTCATATACTAAGAAGTCTGAAGCAGAGAAGAATAAAATAATGTTAATTTTACTAAGTAAGCCTCAGAAGAAACTTTCTATCTAGCACAAGAACCTCACAATTGATAATTGGGGAGGGGCTGAACAAAGAGCAGGGGGGCTCAAAAAAATTCAAAAACTAATCAGGGATTTGGCACTCAAGAGTAATTCATCTGACAACAGCATTCATCATAGCACTCCAGTTCACTTTAATTTGGAAAATCAATGCTACAGCACCAAGGTATTACTGAGCAATACTACTTAAATTTCCAACAGAACATGGTGTTCAATATTACTTCACTGTATCCACAATAATATGCAAAGATATAATGTGTAATATAATGTAAAACTAATGAATTAAGGAAGTCACATACTCTTCTTTTGATGGTGGAAGAGCTTGTGTCAGTCTACTGATGGCCATTGTAGAAGGATCGGGGCCTTTCTCTGCAGTATCTTCTGATAATGTAACACCTGGAGATACCCAAAGAGAACAACTCAGTTCTAAGAGCATATGTGCAAGAAATTCAGCATTCTGGAATTAACAATTTCCCCTTGAACTCTTATTAATGGGATCAAACTTAGACATTCAAATAACAACATGGACATAAATTTGCCATGAATAATTATTTTTGAGTAATATTCAATAGGCCAATAATTCACAACACACAGCACAGAGTAATAGACATTGTGTGCTGATAATTATCCAATTAAAATCTAGACTGACACTAAATCCAACTAACTTTTGAACATAAGAATAAGAAATCCAGTAGTTACCTGGTGCATTTGGAAATGGATGAGGACCTCTGATTTCAATAGGTTCACTTTCCCCTAAGTTTAAAAGTTCTCTTTTAAAAACATTAGTGTGAAAGATAAAATTGTGGCATTTTCTCTAAATGTCAATTAAGGAATTCCAACATACTTAATGATTTACTGTTGATTACAAAAGCAAACACATGTTCTTAACAAAATGGACATAAAATCATTAATTTGGAATTGATAGAAATATAAGCAAGTATGCGAGAAGCAAAATAAATGTAGGTCATAAACATAGAAGGCAGGGGGCAGGGGGCAGGGGAGGCTGCAGCCCCCCCAAGTTGGGCAGAAATCTGTTTTATTTGGGCAAATTGTCTGAAAGAACAATAGGAAGTTTGTGTAACTTTCTTCCTGCTCTCCAGCTCTATTTGATATTTCGGGCAGAAAATTTACAGCATCCCCTAAAGTTCACATCCTCCTGATGTATATCTAATGAGATTCATTCCATAAAGTATTATTCTCCACATCGTTATGTCACCTTTTGATTTCACTATAGTTGGTATGTTATCCTCACTGTACTGAAGATGATGCTAATTAAGTGTCAAAACATTTACTGTCTTATATTGGATTTATCTTAAATTGGCTAGTCTTCTATAGTTATATCAAAGTAATGGATTTGTTGAAGACTGTTACCTCCTTCTGTGATGGCCAATGGACCAGTAACATTTTGATGTTTTGCTTGAGCATAACTGCTTTTCCCAGAATGATTCTTTACATGTGAGTATTCATCTCTTATCTTACAGGCAACTTTAACATTAGTACTAGTTGAAAAGAAAAAGTGGAAATCCTATTCAAATGAGGCAAGCTAACATTGGTACAAACAAGAAAAACAGGGCTCCCAAGCAAAGACAGCTGTAGAAAACAAGTGATGGTGAAGCATATTTGACACCAAATAGGAGGTAAGTAGTAGTGGATTCGCAAACTCTTGTTCTACACAACATGGAACAAGTGAAAATTGCCATTGGTTGTCACTGAATTGAAAAACATCAAGAAAGACCCTTGTAAGTACCAAGAACTAATAGGAATCCTGTGTATTTGCAGCTCCAGCTAATCCAAAGTAAATTTTATTTCCTTTTGTTTTTCCTCAACAAACCCTTCTGATTTTGTCAATTATTTTAACTTACATCTATCTAAAATTTTGTTTATTTGAAGTAATATTTCATTCTCATGGACAAAAGAGCATCTCAGCTATCTGAATTTTTCAAACATCCTGAATGCCACTGAAGCAAAACTCAAGAAACTGACAATTTACCATTGTACTTTCTCATTATACATCAATATATGCAAGGAATTCTCGTTTCCTTAAAATCAACTAATTGCAAAAAAGTTCCTTTGCATACTCTACCTTCCTCCTCTTCAAAAAGTTATAATTCTAGGTTGCATATTAACTTAGCACAAAGAAAAAAGTATAATGATTGTTGTAAGTGCTTACTCTTGTTCATATATAACTTTGCAAAATAAGCAAATTCGAACAAAATCATATTTATTCAAACTCCTGTGTAATTGGACCAATTGCCAACTTCCTTTGGAGGTTCGAATAAGTACGTTGAAAGTTATATGTACAGGAATGTACCTCTTCTACACTCAACTGACATTAATACCAGTTGAGTGCAAGAGAAGTAAATTGCTGTGCTGTGCATATAATTTATCCAAGTAGGCCGTTCCTTAGAATAGAGCAAAATGCTTCAAACCTCTTTTCATCTTCTGCCAAGGGAAGAGTATTATCTGCAAGGAACATATCATGTGTTCTTTTGATGGATCGAAACACCAGAGTATGCACGGAGTGCCTTGGAATCTCCTATCACAAGAAAAGAAATTTTTGGCAATAAAGATCAACAGAGAGCAGGATAGAGATTCACATAAATGATATTCACATTTTAAGCTACATAGTCGAGAATGTGGTCTGCAATGTGTCTAGGGGAATCAAAATTCACATCTCTAACAACAGAAAGTAAAAATTTAGTTTACTTCCTTCACTTTTAACTAGAAAAAGTTGGTTTCAAGTTTTAAAAGGAAACAACACGAGAAATCCTGATCACAGTAACAACTAGATCTCCCATTTTCATCATGCACCGGCGTAGCATGATAGCCGGTGTGAACGCTGCATGAGGGAGCATGGCGACTGTCATTTACCCCTTTGAGTTCACTAGCTCGACATTTACTTTGCAAAATATTCTGCAATGCAATTATGTAGCATTATTTGAGTAACAACAGATAGCGTATTCAAGATGTAAAGAAAGCCAAAGAGCATGCACTAACCTCTATAGCCGCCATCTTTATGCCAACTCTTTTAATAAAGCCTCTACATCATTCAGAGGACAAGTTGTCTTGGCGCGTTGTGTCAACTTGCAATCGCGGGAATTACTAAAATCTGTTCCTGTTACAATTAGGAAATGGAAAGTAGCTCTTCTGATGATGAAGTTTTGTCAAGTGTTAAGCGAAGCAAATCTTCTAAAGACAGATTCCTTGATGCTGAAGAATCAGATTCCAGCATTGGAAGTGGCAGTTATGGAGAAGGTGTTGGTAGAAACTCCGATGTGGGAGAGGAAAGCAACGAAGAAAAAGGCTCACCTTCATCTGAAAGTGATGAGAATGAAGAACGAAACCAGAGTAATTTTGACAAAAAGAAAATTAAAAAGCATCCAGGCTCAGCTAGTAATAACGACCAAACGCTGAATCAAAAAAAGTCGCCAAGCTCAGAGGCGTCAGATGAAGAGGATTTGAAGGACGAAAAAAAATACATAAAAACAAAGGTTGAACCAGAAATGGAAAATTTGTAAAAACTGTTTTGTTTAGTCTAAAAAAACCTATTTGTTTTATTATTTAGCTCCTCCTACTGATATATCAATACTTAAGTGACTCCTAACTGGCTAATTAACCATCAATGTATGAAATAGCCATAGTAGGTTGATTTACCGTACTGCATTGATAAATGAAATTCAGGATTTTTCATATGCCATGTTTGAGGATTTTCTTATAGTAAAACATTGCTGGAAAATGATTGACGAAGTGATTTCATTTCAGGGGAGCAGAAGCAACGGAAAGCAGAAAGATGGGGAAAGTGCAAAACTTTTGAGATTGAAAAAATATTTAAAAGTAGCTGGTATAAAAATTCAAAATTATTCAAAGCTCTTTGAAGATTGTAAATCAAAAAAATCAAAAGAAACAAAGTTGTTAGAACTTCTTGAAAGCAAAGGCCTCAAAGGTATTATTACACTTTCCTTCTTACATATGTATTGTGATCACTTCAAATGGGACAATTTGCTTGTATCTTGCCGGTAGTTTCACAATTGATACTGAAAATTAGTAAATATTTCTACCAGCAAAATAGGTAAGAGATGATCTATGCTTGATATTATAAGTTAACTCTTTCCAACAGGAAAACCAACTCTGGAGAAATGCAAGAAGCTCCGCAAGAAGATAGAAAGAGAAAAAGAGGTGGCAGAGCTAGACTTGGGCAACATCATTGGTTCAAATGGCAAGTTCAGCCTGTTTCATGTCTCCTAAGATAGCACTTTCTTTTCCTTCTTTTAGCAAATAGCAAAAAAGCTCCTGCAAATAAACTCATCTGAAGGTACCATCATCTGAATTAGATTAATGTCCTTACTAAGAAACATAGAATTAGATTTCCAGCCTGACTAAGAAAGATACCATTTTATGCAAACAGAGAATATTTGAATAAAAGTACTGTTTTTATTTGCTAGATGGTGGAGGCTCTTCTAGGAGTGCAAGAAGCCGCATAACAAGATATCAAATGAACTCTGTTGAAGGAGAAACAAAAATGAATGTCAAATCACACAAGAAAGATCGCAATATATTTGGAAATCTTCATGGAATTATTGATTCAGAAGGGAGTGAAAATGATGAAAGTAACGAAGAGAGATTGCATAAACAGAAAAGGCTAAAACTGATTGAAAGTGATGAAGAATCTTAAGAAACTCAAAAGAAAGCTTCCAGAGTTGCTTATTTAGTAATCAGGCACTCTTGCTCTAGGCCTTGTGATAATCACACCATTGTTGGGGGAAGTGGTCAGCTGTTTTGATTTTTCAAGTAAAGTTTCAAAATTTTCTCCCCAATCAAAACAGACCAGAGCTGGGTATTAGTTGCAGCAGTATGGTTTGCCACACTACCAGCTGCCAAGCTTGTCATATATTTGTTATGCAATGCAGCTCAAATTCTCTCCAAATACAAAGTACATCTTATCTGCAATTTAGACCTTTACTACAGTGGAAAATATACTTGTCCATAAACCAGAGAATAATGATATAGCAAAAACTGGACAATTTTACATCCAAATTAAGTCTTCAGATGAAAGATCTAACATGTAGCATAAATACGACTTTAAATACTATCTATAAACACAGATGAAGTTTAGCGCAACTATATGCATTATCATGTGCAAACTACTGTTAACTTACAACAAATTTCATTATGTCCTCAAGCATACATTCATGAAATTGAAACTGCTTTAACAACTACTTTGTATGTTAAAAACTAGATGGAAAACCTGAAACACACACACAAACTTAAAAATATTGTAATTGACATAAAAGTTTAACATAAATTAATAAATGGTGAAAGGGAAAATGAGATTCAAATTGCAAAATATAAACAATTATTCATGTAAGACAATGAACTGTTGGTAGTGAATGGGAGGTATAATAGTTATTGTTAGAATAATTTGCATGTGTTAGTGAAAAACTGTAAATGGAGAACAGGGTAAAGGTGTTTGAAAAGAACAATTACATATGGGAATATTTTTACAGGTGCTAGAGGGTGGTACAAATGCAAAAGCTGGTATTAAAAACTATTTCAATTTTAAATTTACTGGATTTCAAAAGAGAACTGTCTGAGCTTGTATGCATAAATGGTGTGAAAGTAGCAAAGCCTTGAAAATTTAAATATTGCAAAATAGTGAGGTAGCTCAGTTTTCAGAATATGTGGTAAACAGAGATGCATAATGAGTTTCAAAAGAAAGTTCAATAACAAGTCAATATGTAATGACTAGTTATTGAAGTAAATAATTAAATATATACTATGTGAAATCACCAGAAATGCCAGTCAGAAGAGCAAGAGGGTAGATACTCGCAATATTTCAGTACACTTTCATAAAATCTTGTGACAGTGATTGGAAGTGGTTTTTATTGTATGTTCTTCCCTGATTTGATATGGCCTCTTTCTTAAAACAAAGTCTAACGGCAATTCTGGGTATCACAGAAAGTTTAACAAAATACTCTCTTCATTATCACTTGATCCTGTGGCTAATAAAATGAACAGTCTTTACTGTAAACAAACCCATTCTGAAACAAAGTTATCCAACATGAAAATCTAGCTTGAAAGCACGTAAAAGAATTGTCAACTACATCTATCATCACACTGATAGCCTCATATCCAAAACAAGAAACAAGAAAAATGCAAGACCTCAGAAACTTTCTGTACATGGGCGCAGCCACAGGGGGCGCGAGGGGTGCCTTACCCTCCCAAACATTTGGCTTATCGGAAAAATTGCAGTAGATATTAAGCTTGTCGGCAAATTTGCAGCACACCATGAATACTACTCGAAGTTGGAGCGCGAGGAAAGCCGTAATTGTCGGCAAATTTGGTTGAAGGAACTCTTCTTTGTTGGCATATTGGGGTTGGTACCCCCGAAAATTTCCCTGATCTACCCCCCTGTGACTGTAGTTTGAAAAACGTCCTTGTTACGTGATACATAGCATTGTTTTTAACGTGGTTTGAATTTTCCTAAGTACGATAGCTAGCTTCCAGAAATAATGCTTTATGGAAATAAACGAGCAGAAATGAGCAACTATCACTAATAAACGGTGTATAAAAACTGGTGACGACAAAGACAGCTGTTCGTGAAACACGCGGTGACTAAAAATTTAACATTCAAAGTCAAAGGCCAAATCAAAACCATATGGCAAACATAGCTCTAATACCTGATCCCATTGGGTCAGCCAGAAGACTAGGATGCAGCTGTTCTGGCATGTATACCACAATACAACTTACTGTTAATAACTCTAATTGTGCCTACATTGATTGTTCGTGAACACATGGAGCATTTTGCGCAATTCTTGTGCATAACATACCCGTCTACGTCACACCTCTCAAATTGATAAGCCGGCTTCGTACAAACAAGGCAGGTGCTTGTAGGGGAAGTTACCCTAGAAGATATTGTGTTCCTTGACTTCAAATTAGTCGAAGGTGCTTGAGAAGGACTCGGGTGCTTTAATGATTGACTCTTAAATGCAGGCTTAGGAATCCTTGATGACAACGTGCTTGGCTTTCCCTTTGCTTCAGGAGATGAGGTCTCGTTCCGTGCGATCTAAATAAAATCAAGGTAAAGAAATGAAGTTGAACTTGTTGGGGATACTAATCTTTCAAGTTTAGGAGCTAACAGTTATTCCCCAAAGAGAATCTAGGAGCATGCGTAGAAGGTATGTTATCAGGTTGCTTGATCGTGGGCAGTACATCGCTCGCACATGACACTAGGTTCCCCGGCCAATGATTGGCTTTAACTTCAACTGCTAAACAATAGGTCTTAGCAATGTAAACAGTCCTCTGTACAAGTTTTTTATAAGAAAAATGTTTATAAGAAACTGAGGCTCAAATGGTCAAAATCTTAAGAAAATAATGAGGCTCAATGTACAAAATTTGGTGTCTTATTGGCCAAAATCGATATTTCGGCGTTATTGCATTCAAAATGTTAAAGATGGAATTCAAATTCAAGTATATGATATTAATAACGAAAGTGTAAGCCATTTTAGCTAATTAATTTCAGTAAAAGTTGAGAAAAATTTAAGAAATCTCAGGCTTAACTTCGGGAAAAGTTAAGAAAATTGAAGCTAAGGCAAAATTACGGTCTTCTTACAAAAAACGTGTTTTCTCAACAAAACAAATCAGTGAACAAATAGTAAGTTGATACAGGACCATCGGGTATTGCAACGAAAATATTGGAGAAGGGCAGGGGTGATTTCTAGGGGGCTCAGGGGGGCGGAGCCACTGGAGAAGGGACAAAAGAAATATAAGTAGGTGTAAAAGTTATCACGTTGAAAAATTGGGGGATAGCAGGAAAATTTTTGAATATCTACTAAATCAATAAAACATAAATGTAGAATAAGTAAACATAGTACAGAAAAATAAACATTGCATAAATAAAAGTAGGGCAAATACATATAGCATAAGCAAATTTAGTACACTAACGTCTATAAATATGTGCCAACTCCATATATGATGCATCACAAATCGGAAACAACCCAACAGCATTGGCCCATTAATTCAACACGACATCAACACTACATAGCGCAATTCTTTTTAAGTATGTAATGACAGGGAAAGGCCTTAAGGTGTATAAAAATGCGCCAACAAAAGAAAACCTTAAAAAGTGAGAAAAGTTAAGTAGAGAGAGATAAGATCATGTTTGTTGATGCTAGATTTGAAAGATGATAAGTTGTAGGTTTTGGGGAAAGTAGTGGATAACAATGTGTTCCACGGTCGAGAAGCTCTTGGAATGGAAGATGATTTATGAGCTAGAGTTCGTGGATCAGGTAGCATAACTTGGAAAGGATGAGAATGGGTAGAGCTTCTGGTTGTTTGAACACGCCTAACTGGATCAGAAATAATATTCTTGAGTTCCAGAGAGCAATGTCCATGAAAATATCGGTAAAAAATGGAAAAGATCTTAAACTAGACGGCGATAGGAGAGAAATTGAAGAGAATTAGTGAGGTTTGGATTGTTGGTGAGATGGATTGCTTTAAACTGGACTCTATCCAGAAGATGGAGAGAAGATTGAGGAGCACCGCCCCAGACATGGGAGCAGTACTCCAATGTTAAGCAACAAAAACCATTCAGAGCTCTAATCAAAACTGACCTGTGCAGCAATCTCTTGAATGTCTTCCATCGTATCTTCAAGTGATTCGTCGTCGTCAGGGGCATTTTTTTGGTGCTTCGCCTTTGCAATGGCCACCCAGTCTGGTAGTTTACCGCTCTTGGAAGCTGTTTCTGTCTCTTCCACAATTTCATTCTCTGCATACGTCAAGCCACCATCAATGCTAGTGGATTTGACCAGCGTAGCATGAGACAATGGCTTCTGTGCAGCGGACATAGACTTGCTACGTTGAAACTGTTTCGGCTGCATGTCAGCACTCCTCATATCATCAAGCTCATATAATTGGAAGCTCCAATTTTTCTCTGTGTTACTCTTGCTGATGCTAACTTGTTCAGCATGAAATTTCAAGCTTGGTTCACTTTCTTCAGATTCATTTTCCTGTTCTTTACTAAATCGCCTAATTTTGGCTAGAGAATCGTCATCTGCAGCCTTTTCTTCCTCTTCTCTTGGTGATGAGAATCCGTTTATTCCAAATGCATCTGAGCCATTCACCTGCAAATTTTCCTTTTCTTTCGAAACATTTGGTACTTCTGATGACCTTCCAGTTTTACCCTCAATCAAATCCAATATATCTTGTCCTCCGATCTTTTGAACGTCAGTTTCATTGGATTCCTCCTTTTCATCGGAGTCCTCCTTTTGATTGGATTTCTCCTTTTCAGCAACAATTTTCGCAGTACTAATTGCTGTCTCCATTCCATCCGTATTGCTTGCTTTTTCCGAAGCATCTTCTTTTTCACCAGGGTCTTTTGAAGCCAAGGCTGATTCATTGCTGGGAGAGTCCTTATTGCCATTGGCACCAAACTCTTCGGTCGAAACAGCTATTTCGCTAAGCTCACTTTGAGGTTTCTTATCTTCAGAAGTTGGGGTGCTTTGAGTTTTGATAGGATCAGGCCTTGGAGACTTTTTAATTGGCAACATTGGTTTCTTCGCCACTATTTTTGGCTTCTCAGCTGTGGGTGGGTTTTTTGGCACAGAAGGTGTCACTTTCTTCACTTCTTCATTCTTAGCAGGTTCTGCTACATTGCTCTTTACAACTTCCTCAACAGCCATTGATTCCAACATTTTTGTAGCCACTGCAGAATTCTTTGTCGAAACTTCTTTCTCTTCTGTTATCTTGTCAGAAGCATCAGTGCTTGTAGCAAACCTAGTAGGCTTTCTTCTCCCTTTTGGAGCAAGGCGAATTCGATCTTGAGCAATGCTCTGCTGACTTAATCCAGAAGTATTTGCCTCAAGGCCATCAAAGTCACCTAAAGCCACAACTGCATCTAAAATTTGATAAATCACATACTAAGTCAAAAAAAACAATTAAAAAGGGAAAGGCTTTAGGGCCAATAACAATGCCCCGACAAAGGAAAAACAAAGAAAAGGATAAAGGTTAAGTATATAGAAAAGTAAGATCAAGTTTGTTGATGCTAGATTTGAACGATGATAAGCTGTAGAATTCGGAGAAAGTAGTGAAAGGCAATGTGTTCCAGAGTTGAGAAGTTCTTGGAATGAAAGATGGTTTGTGAGCTAGAGTTCGTGGATTGGGTAGCGTAACTTGGAAATATATACAGCATACTCTCCATAACTCGAGCTCCCGCTCATTGGGACCACTTCTCCATTCCCTTTGAAAATTCCTATAAATCCTCATGCATTTTTCTCTACTTAAATGAGGCCCTAAACAACTGGGACTCCCGCTAAGTAGGACCAATTTTAGGATCCCAGCAGCAACTGTGCTCCGCTTAACCGGAACTGAGGCCAAACTTTTACACAATTTTTTCCAAAATCAAGAATTGAATTGTTGAAACATGATTCCCTACACAAAACTGAATAATTTCATAAAATGTAATATGTAAAGGGAAGGGAAGATACTTTGGACAGACAGATGCCTATATGAAACTTATATAGGGGGATGTCAAAATGGGCATATACTGCAGAAGTTCTGAGATGACACGTGACCAACCAAGTAGTCCTTTGCTCAAGTAGGACTAAAACTGCATTTTAGGCATAAGTCTCAGTTATCAACAACTCCACTTTCTAGGACTCTCGCTAGCTGAGCCTGATTTCAGATCCCCCTTGGGGGAGCCAGTTAATTAGAGTATGCTGTATAAATTCCATTTTCTACAGATATTTGCATGGACATTGCTCTCTTGAAATCAAGAATATCATTCCAGGTCCAGTGTGGCGTGTTCGAAGAACCAGAAGCTCTACCCAATCTCATCCTTTCCAAGTTACGCTACCTAATCCACAAACTCTAGCTCACAAATCATCTTTCATTCCAAGAACTTCTCAACTATGGAACACATTGCCTTCCCCTTCTTTCCCCGAAACCTACACCTTGCCATCCTTCAAATCTCACATCAACAAACTTGACCTTATCTCTCTGTCTGTCAAGTACTGAGGTCTGGGACCCAATAGTTTGTAGGGGATTGGACCCGAATACCAATATATTATGTTAGTGACTCATAGTTTTAGTTAGTAGCTTTTTTCGATACGATTTACAACACGTTTTCTGCTTACTACGATTTATGCTTCATTGATATGTATATAGTTGTTTGAATATAATCAAGTTCTGTATATATTTATCTACGAGGCTTCTTTCTGGACTTCACACTGTCCACTTAACCTTTCTCCCTTTTCTAAGTTTTTCCTTTTTCGAGGCATTGTTATAGGCCCTAAGGTCTTTCCCCGTCATTACATACTAAAAACAAAAAAGTAAATTTAACAAGACCTTCTCATTTTACATGGGCTGCCAAAACACAATTATTGAAACAAAATAGCAATTATCACATTCTTTTATAGCAAGGACAAAGAAATTGTTGCCAGACCCATATCTAATCACTGAAGCTCTAGGGGAGTTACTTTCAAAAAAGCAATGTACAATACCATCTCCTTCCTAGGCTAATTTGCATGGGGAAATGTACCAACCTGGGAATAATTTATAATGTTTTCATGTAAAATCTGATAAATAGATAATACCCTACCAATTAATAGACATTTGGGTGAGGGTGTACAAAAATTACAGCACCAGCAAAGACCTCCCAAGTCTACTTATCCAATAAGGATTTCAGAGGATATTCCACCAGGGACACCTAGACACCTACACTGAAGAGGTAGCTGCCCCCTCTGCCCTCATCCATGGGGGGCAGAAGGGGAAGGGATTGCCCTTCTTACTGAACTCTTTCCATCTCTCCTATCTTCTGAAGGGGCACAGTTTGGTTCAAGAGAACTTTTCTAGGGGCAAGCCCCCAGACCCCTACATAATCATAGTATTACTAGGAGGCCAATAAACTAAGCATTGTCCTTCTGGAAAAGAGTTTGAAGACCAAAATCTGCTCCTGTGGAGGAAGATACATATACATAGATGTGCCCTCAGAGGAAGCCTTGCCCTCCTGCCATAGGTACATGCAGGCATCCCTGTATTCCACATATGTCTTTTCTCTACTATGTCATTTTTCCATTACAGTAAAAACCCACATACAAGAACCTTCATACAATAACAATCTACAGTCTGAAACTGTATATTTTGATTTCAGAGAATTAAAACCTTTTCAGCCTGATATTTTAGCTAGGCTCTTATTAGTGGTTCATTTTTTCTATTGGTAAATAGACTAACCATGCTTGCCACTCAACCCCTTTCATGGATGTGCCAAAAATAGTACATAAATTTTGTGATAGGCAGGTTCACACAATTTTTTTAACCAAAAAGCATTAGGTGGCTAACTAGATATGCTCCACATAGATGCAACAGTGAGTTAATATAAATATGGAAAGACAATGAGACCAATAACTGGACATAAAATAAAACATTACGGATGCAGGCCTGTTGAAAAGAAACGCACAGCCTCAAGCCCTTCTAGAAAACCTGACTGCCATATGAAGTTTGTCGAGGGTTTGGAATTTTTGTTATTATGCCACAACATTCTGCCTCAGCACAAATCAAAATATTCAAGTGGTATCCTGCCAAAATCATAAAGCAAGGGAGTCACTGATGCTTTCATACATGTTTCTTGGAATCACACAATCAAATAACATCATACAAATCATGACATATCAATGAAGGAAACTCTTTTGCAATATGGAAAATTCTGCATAAAAACTTCTGTGCCAAAAAACCTCTCTGATTTAGCAAATCACAAAAAGAATTCATACAATTTTTGTGAAGTAGCTTGCCCCTCATCATAAATTGCTTGTGCATATAATAAAAGATACTGGGAGACCACCTTACCACTCAACGCTGATGAGTCCAATGTATCATTAGTAAGTGAAATCTGGAAAAAAGAGTCATCAGCCAGTGTTTTATTGATAGTTGCAAGCTCTTCTCTTTCTTTTGAATCTATCTGTTTGGCTGAGCTTGATGGTAATTGATGGCTATGGGCAGGAGATCCAGGTTCACTCAAAGCCTCATCTTTCTTTAGCATTTTCTTTTTCCATGAGGTTCGAATCTTCAACTGGCGCCCAAAGAGACCAGCAATTCCATGCTAAAATACAAGTGTGAGATTCACCAGATAAAGGACTCAATGCTAGCTAGGTACATGGGCAGTAATGAGAAACTCATGCTCATTAACTCATTTATCCTTTGTCATTTCAATTATTGTCCTCTTGTTTGGCTGTTTTGTAGCAAGGACAGTCAGAAGAAATTGGAAAAGGTAACAAAAGAGCAATACGCTTGATACTATCAGATTATTCCTCATCTTATGATGAACTACTACAAAAGACTAAGTTTACTACAGTCTACATTCATTCAATTAGACAATTAGCCCTAGAGGTTCTAAAACATTACACAATCTGAACCCTGTCTTCATGAAAGATTACTTTATTCCAAAACCTTCAGACTATGACCTTGACATGAGAGATACTCTCTTTATTCCTAAGGTCAAAAGCACTAGATATGTAATTAAATCCCTCAGATTCTTGGGGTCTAAGATTTGGAACTCTCTCCCAAATGATGTAAAGCTGTCAAACAATATAAATCAGTTCAAAACACTCATATAAAACTGGTTCTCAAACAACCAATGTGCCTGCATGGCTTGAAGCTAGTAGCAGTTATTTGAATACAAGCTGTATTGCAGTATGTCAGTATGTATTAGTATTCAGTACTATTGTAACACTAACACATTAAATAAGGTTATTATTATTATTATTATTATTATTAAATGACAAAGTAAATCTACATACATACTAAAATATGCTGGCTGACTGAATAACATTTCTTTAACAGGCTACTACTTCAAATAATAAAAATCCATGGATTAGTAGAAATTCAAGGGAAGACTTTACAGCAGGGGTGTCAAATTTGTTTTGGCATAGGGGTCACATAAGGCATAATATGACATCACAAGGGGTGGGTAGGTTGACAAGCTCCAAGAGGGCTAGGAAATAGGTACTGTAAAGTATAAATAACTAATTGCATGTTTCCTATACAGCACATTTGACAATACTAGGGAACCAACCTTGTAAATCTCAATACTACAGGTGAGAAATATAGTGCTAGGTTTCAGTTTATTCAAAATTCCTTCAAGGGCCACATTGAAGCCCTTGGCAGGCCAGATCTAGCCCATGAGCCATACATTTGATACCTCTATATAGTAAATGTTGCTTGGTCAATGGCTTTATTAATATTTCTTCAGAAATTTGAATATTAATAAAAACCATTCATCAAGCAACATCTACAGTATAATTGTAATCAGAAACGTAATGAATAGAAGGTACATTAACAAAATCTATTACATTTTAATGAGAATGACAGTCCCAAGCAACAAGGAGTAATGAAAGATTAATGAATAAAAACAAGTACAAACAAAGGTATATTATCATTTAGGAAGCAATACATGTAGAGTGGAATTTACCCACTGACAAATTGAACAATAAGTTGAATCTATGATATCCATTATACCAATAAATATTGCTACCAGCTATTCCATTAGGTAACAGTTGATAGAACACAGCTATTTGTGCAGAGCAGGGCAGTTCTAGGAAGGGATGTAACTTTGACAACTTGTGGGGGCGGGAGAGGTTGCCCGGCAAATACTTTTTGTCTGTGACATATATTTCAGTAAGTTGCCCTGCAGAACTACATTTTACCCCATCTTACTACCATTCGTGCCTTGCCAAATGGCAAATTTTCAAGGTTAGGAGTGGCTCACTCCCATACCCCCCCCCATAAGCTTCATCTCTGGCTCTAGGATAACACCATAGGTGCCAACTGTTTGGGGACTTCACGGCTTAAGCCATCTCAGGTCCCCCCAGGTCCAGTTAGGGCTATTGCAGGCATTGCTGCACTTGGCCCACCACATTGAGATCGCGAATAAATCCTCTCCATTGCTGAAGTCTTTATTTCTTGTCCTCATGTGGATACGCGGCTGAATTTTACAGGGATCGCCACACCCCAACTCTCCTCCTGTGTGTCCGGGCTTGACACCCACCATGATGTCCCCACTTAGATTGGGTAACAAACAGAGGTGGAGTTTCCACCTCAGGGTAATGCTATGGATGGCTGAGTCCCCCAAAAACTTTCCTGAGCAAGTTGTGAAAATCCCATCTTCAAGCTGTGGCCTTAATGAATGTTCACAGAGACATCATGCAGAAGATTACTATTGATGATCTGCTTGATATATTCATTGGAAGGTCATTTGTAAGAAAAACAGTTTTTGGTTGTCCCAATCACAGAAACAAATGTGATAATGAAACTGCATTGACACTTCTGTTATACATCTATATATACATTCTGCTTGTTTGGATAGCTTTTTCTTTTGTTATCTTCAGTAAAGTATATTTTATAATATATAACTACAAATTGTATCCATCATGGGCAATTTTCTAAATTCTCTAATTTGAGCCCCCCCCCTTAAGAAAATCAAAAGTCAGTGCCTGTAGATAACACATTAAGTTTACTGAAAAGCTAATGTGCCTAATGACTGAAAATAATCATTACTCGGTGTTAAAACCACGTTTAAAACTCTAAAAAGCACCCTAAAGCTGCATTGTACTTCACAAGAAAGTTTTTTCTAGTAAAACTATAAAAAATAATTGTCTCTTGCACTAGCAATACAAGAATTTTTACAAGAAAAAGGTTTGTAAGAAAATGAGGCTCAAATGGTCAAAATCTTTAGACAATCGTAAGAAAATCATGAGGCACAATTTCCAAAAGTTAGTGTTTGTATTGGCCAAAAATTTATATTTTGTCATTATTGCATTCAAAAATATTAAAGATGGCATTCAAATTCAAATACACAATATTAATAATGAAATTGCAAACCATTTTGGCCTGTTTATTTTAGTAGAAGTTAAGAAAAACTTAAGAAAATCTCAGGCTCAATTTAGAGAAAAGATAAGAAAATTGAGGGTCAGGCAAAATTATGGTTTTCTTATAAAAAAAACATGTATCAAAAAAAAATTACCTTTGCCTTTGAATCATGCTCATGAGTTGCTTCTGTGTCATGCTCTTCTTGTGCATCAGCTAAATCTGATGTTGATTTTGTCCTTTGTGAGCTCTTTCCATTCTCACGCACACCTGACTTTTGCTTTCTTCTTAGTGGTGCTTTTACTACATTCCTAATCCTCTTCAAGAATCCTTCTTTTCTTTTTTTCGGCTTCTCTTTTTCTCCATTTGACTCACACTTAGCTGCATCTACATTGCTTTCAACAACACTTATTTTGTCTGCCTCAGATGCATCATTGTTGCCTTTTGCCTTCAACTGAGAATTTAGCTCCTTAGCAATGTCAGCAGAGGCCATGAGAACACCTCAAAATTGACTTCAGGAATATGACCACTGGCTCAGCTCCCTTGTATATTTATTTGAATTGAAATTTGAGCAGCCCTGCTAAAGTTAAAGTTGAAGAATGATGAGTGAAGTATCATTAGTTAGGTTGCAAGAGATACATACATTAAAAACCTGTGATTTAAGAAACCATAATGGATGAACAAACTATTGCATGGAAACTTCTAACACAATAAATACCAGGTCTTTTTGATTCCATATACCTGAACACAAAAGTTTATATACAAAGAAGTAAAGGTTAAAACACTGGAAAATAACATTTGCAAGAATGACCTGAAGTCAATTTATACATTTACCTAAATCTGTATAAATTGGTGAAAATACTGAACTGTATTTGGTACAAAGACTTCAACATGAAAACAAGATCAATGGAATGATGACTGTGGAAAATCCTAAGATCACTCACTCATTTTGGCATTGCCTAAAGTAATCTTTAAAAGCACAAAATCTCATTGGCAAATTCAATAAATGTATTCTTCAATGCAAGAACTAAAAATGTTTTACTATAACTCTAACAGTGTGAATTCATATTAAATGTTGCAAAACAATCATTGCAAGGTCTTGTACAATCTGCCTGACATCAGGAAAAGATAAAAGCAAGTAAGTTTGGCTGGTTTCCATAGCTTCTTAACTAAAGCTGAATCTTCATGCGTCCTTATTTAGAAGCCATTTTAGTCGTGCACTCTATAAATTTACAAATATCCTCTTTGCAACTACCGTGCTGAAAAAACCTATCAAATATTAACCACGTTTTTAATGAAATGTAACGTAGTACTAAACAGGAAATCCTTATACTTGTAGTTAATTTGAAAGGATAAATGACGTTTCACCGGCCTATTTTGAGTTGACAATGTAGCAATGGAAATTATCAAGCAATAGGAATGAAAGGAATGCAGTCATCACAATAACGACAAGCAAAGTCCGTTCTTCTCACATAGCATCCACTAAACCCAAATATGGGCCACAACAAAAAATACTCTTAACATGGCTCTGTACTAAACAATATCCCGTCTAGAGATAACGGTTCAAACACTTAACAATATAAGTACCACAGCCGGACAACGGCAAAACAGTGTCGCCAACAAAATAGTGCGCAGAAAGCAAATTCAGACTCTAATCACACACCCAAAACCAGGTGCCGGCTTAGAAATCCTTGCATTGAGTCATCTTTCCTTCAACAATAAGTTCTTCTAAACAGCTAGGCCATACACAAAGCGGGTACTTTCTATTGGAGTACCTGCGCACATTGTGTATTTAAGACCACCAAAAATACAAAAATATCATCTGAAAATAACATTAGTGAATTCAGCATGGCCTACCTTTAGAGCAATATTAAGCTAATTCCATGTAGACTTCTCCGAATTCACCAGCCGCATCTCAACCATGTTGTCATTGACAGGCTGCTGGCTAACTGTCGCTTTCGCTTTTCCTTGGCCCCCTGTGCGATGCTAGGAAATGAAGCAACAAAACATTTCCCTTCATGACCCATGTGCAGGTGCGTGACGAAGGAGGGAGTGTGAGGGCGCGGTCGTAGGAGGACGTCTACTTTAGGAGGCTGGAAACCTTCTGCCCAAAAGGTCAAAGAGATCTGAAGAGAAGTTAGAAAAGTCGCCCGAACCTCCTATTGTTCTTTCAGAAAAGTTGCCGGAGAAATCTGGCTTGTTTTCCACAACCCTCACCAGTGGTGTAAAGGAGACATTTGGGATTCTTATGAAGTTAAAATAATTGGGGCCCTACCCTAGTTTTCACACCAAATAATACAAATGACCTTCCTCTCCAAAACCTCTTGAGGAGCCCTGGGGCCTAAAAAGCGTTGCCATTGGGAGCTGGACTAACCCTGAACATAGAGGCGAAACTTAAGCGAACAATGGGGAGTGAGTCAACCCCAACCTTGAAAATTTGCCGTTTCACAGGGCAAAAACAGTAATAAAATGCACTTCTGGGGAGCAATTTACTGGGCCCTGGACCATTGGTGAACTACTGTTAACTAAAAAAAAGGCCACAGACAAAAAATGTTCGCAGAACGTTATCTGTTACACCACTGCCAGAGCTTTTTAAAGAAAGACGTAGAACTGCACATGGCATCCAGCAATTTTGTTTAGAAGAATTAGCTTCTGGCTGCAGGTGGGATTGAACTCCCTGCTTTTAGCGAAAAGGGGTAAATAAAGGTTACTACCTCTAACAATTCCATTTCTGGTTGTGTTTCGCCTATCATTTCATATCTAAATCTATCGCTTTACTGTCACTTACTTTTTCACACCTTTGGGTCATAAAACAACAAACTTTTGAACTAACCCTTCCCCCTATTTCTAATAGGAAAGCCCTCAAATATCCAATCAATAAGTCCATAGAGAAAAGGACTGTAAAGAGTTTGAGAGACAGGAAAATAATCTTAGCAAGTGCTTTTTAGCACAGCAATGAAAGTTGTTGCCATAAACAACAAAGTATGATAAAAGGGGCTTTTTTGCGTACGTACTTAGATGTGCCAACTCCCCTCCCCCTTGTACGAATGGCATACGCTTTTGCTCGGCCCCCTCCCCCCTTCGTGCGTATATACTAAATGAATAACGCCCAATTGAACATAAAAAGTCAAAGCACCCGAAGAGGAAATGCAATTATGCTTGAATTACAGAAAACAGACTGTATAAGTACTTGTGGGTTTCCTTGTTTACATCTTGCTAGCTGTCGACGCCGCATTTGTTCATAGTCTTTAGCATCATTAAAAGTAATTACAGAAAATTAGATTAAAGCAATAACGGTAGGGTGACGTGAAGTTCTAGAATGACAAATGGAGTTCCTATTACCCATCATAAGAAACACATTATTCGGAGTTTTGTGTATTGTTGTTTCGAAACAACTATATTGAAAGCAGCACTTCATGGCACCACAACAGACTCGTGTATAATTTTAATCAAGGACGTAGAAAGCACTCAAAGAGTGGGGGCACATGCATTCAAGGACATCCTCACAAAGCAAAAAAGGGCAACTATGCAAACTGAAAAGGGGCACTTTACACTAAAATTTGTGAAAAGTGGGGGCACGCACCCCTTATACCCCCCGGCTCCTACTTCCACGATGCAAATACATTAAATTGTGAGACAAATTATTCAACTGTGGTGTCTTGGGAAGACTGCATTTCAGCAAGTTATGATGAAATGAAAGGCAATTGAACAGGCTTGTACCCATGGGGTGACATGAGTTGGCAAATGCCACCCCTTGGCAACAGCATTTCAACTTCTTGCCACCCCTGGGAATTTTTCTGCAATTTTGTATTGTTGCTTTACCTTTATAGTATGGATAGAACTCAAAAACTTTAGCTACGTTCAACCTTGGTCTTTGTAACATAAAATAAAGTTCTCCACTCTTTTCTTGCACACACATTATCCGTTTGATTGTTGTAACATTTAGCATGAAATAAGCTCTCAGATTTTGCACCAAGAGAATCCTCGAGGACAATTTTGACAACTGGCTTGCGAGGAA
>WIPJ01000643.1:246499-268297 GCA_018155075.1 Cassiopea andromeda
TATATATATATATATACATGTATATACAGTATAATGCATACAAGGAAATAGCGCAAAAGAACCTAACAATTGGTTACATATTTTATACTATAACCTTGATAAATATTATAATGGTTTACTTTTTACATTGCCTTCATAAAATCGAGTGCGGACAATAATAATCATCAATGAGGAAAAAAATAGTGAAAATACCATTCAATGGTGGTCCAACTATCTAGCTAAAAAAGCACTGTAAAATTTTCCATCAAAGTCTTTGAAGGTACGAGGATGATTTTTGACAGGGGTGGATCCAGAGCTGGACTATGGGGGCCTTAATTGTCTTTTCATTTAGAAAAGTTTTGTTTACTGTAGGAAACATTGCTGTTTGGGGGGCCATGATCTCCCCAGCCTCCCCTGAATCCGCCCCTGGCTATTGATGATTTAAAACATATACCTAGTAGTTCAATAATTATTACATCCGTGAGGAAAAGGCTTGGATGCCATGATGTACTATTTAATGTATGCACACTTGCTTTTTTTAAACAAATATATAATTCTCCGTTGAGTCTCATTGTACTTACATTTTTAGTTTTGAGTCTTAGGTTTTTGTTCTTAAGTTATTCTTAAATATCAGACCTGAAAATCAAAGGAATACTTTCAAATCTCGGGTGATGTCTTACTTCATCATAGTGGAAAAATAAAAATGAAGCAGAACAATAACCATTGTCTCGATGGTGCAAAAGTTAATCTAAAAGCGGCATTGTGATTAGAATATACTCAAATTCAAAGTCTTGATGGAGCTTGAGCCACGCATTATTCTTGAATTATCTTTTATTTTAAGAAAATTCTGAGAATCAAAACTGTTATAAAATTTATTCTTATAAACAATGTTAACAAAAGAAAAGTTTTGCTTCTTTCTCAGCTGTTATTCTCTTTGCCGCAAAATTAAAAAAGATCATCTCTTTTGTGTAATGTCCAAGACATTATTTTGATATGTTCATATGGCATTGCGAAGGAGCCGTAATTATGGTTGCCATTAGTTACAGTTACAGTTAGAAGTCTGATACTCGCATAGTTTATAGGATGAAATAGTCCTTAAAAATTACCATTATAGTAGATTTCAAGCTATGAGTCGTTGATCATTAGTTTATTAAGGGATGGTACTCTGTTGAGACCAAGTAAGAGAAAGTATGACTATGACAAGATTCATTGATTTCCATATAAGGCGTACCGGATAAACTATTTTGATTGGAGTATGCGAAATGAAACAGAAGCTTGTGGGTAGAAAGTTGGCCTTTGACGTATTTGCTACAATACTCAACGGGCGTGAACAGAATTGTGGTTTAAATGTAAAGGAGACTTATCTAGATATATCTCTACAATAGCATCATAGGGAGAACTCCAATTTTTATTTGTTCAAGCAGAGAAAAACGCATGTATTTTGAATCTAAATAACATGGTGTACAGAATACCCATATACACAGTAACTTGAATCCTAGCAGGCATATATTGACCAGTAAAGCCAATTGATCTATGATAGTTAAAATCAGTGGTTCTACACCGCTATTCTCTCTTTTGATATCATGATCATTGGGATATCTCCGTTGACAACAAAGGAAGCTTTATTCTCACTTTCTACTAAAAGGATATCACCTTCGTCTTTATCATCCTCCACAGCCTCTTGTTCATCCAGGGAGTCATATCTAGCCTCCCTTTGTATCTCTTCTTTTATCGTGTTCAATGGCTTACTGACTTCCTTTCTATTTAAAATTTCTTTTGATTTTCCATTCCAGCTTTCCTGCGCCTCATTCGATACTGCTTCACTCACACCATTGGCTTTATGGTCATATTCCGTATGGTTTTCCTATTACAAAAAGTAATTTTTAGCACTAAGTATATACTGTATTTTTTTGTAATAATTCCTACTATTTACTGGGCTTCAACATTCCTAACCTTATGTGATTTGAGCATTGGATTATTCTTAACTAATTCTTAAGGTCCAAAGCTGTAGCTTTACCTGAAAATCTAAGGAATATATATAAATCTTTTTTGATGTCGATAGAACGCATCAACAAATATTAATACAACAGTCTCTTTTAACAAAAGCTAGTCTAAAAGCAGTATGACATTCAAATGAACAACAATTCTTAAGTCTTAATGAAATTTGAAGCTTGCATTCTTCCTAAATTATTCTTTAACTCCAGCGATTTTGAGCCTCTATACACTTATAAACTTTATTTTTATAAAAATAAGTGTATATGATTTGAGCATAAAAAGAAACTAAAAAGTTGGAGAAGAGCGAGTTAAGCAAGATATAAACTTTACATCTTGGTTAACTCGCTCTTCTCCAACTTTTTAGTTTTAATGATTAAGTCAATTTAAGATATGGCGAAAAGGGAGTAGGCAACTTTTCATAAAAGTGAAGGGATGCAACTCCCCCAGCGTCTCCCATTCCACATCCCAGCCTTTCTCGCTTGATAGTTGAAGAGAGAAATCAGAAACGGTCAAGAGACTGGCTTCTTTGACCTCATAATATGTATGTAATGTTGGTATTAGATTAACATAGTTATGGTAATATTAATCATTGTATCTCTTTGTACTGTTAGATATACTGTGTTGTTACTTGTGAATGATTGAATAGAATGATTAACACGTGATTAGTGTTGGAGTTCAGTTGATTATCAGAGATAGAGAAGGAAACACGCGTTGTATTTATGAGAGTTTAACTGTTACACGTATCTACCTAGTTAAATATTGTTTTACAACTCCAAACCCCTCCCCGCCCCTTATAGTGAAAGATTGAACACGTTTGTGGACAACGAAAGCCCCCACTTTTCAAACTTGTTTGTTGGAGATGGCTAAAAGGAAATTTACAAAGATTTCAATCATAAACTGAATCGTACATCGTTATATGAAAACCCTTTCATATAATATAACATACCAAGGCAGGAAACTCTTCACCGCTATCATTCTTACTAAATGTTGCCCACTCCGGATGATCGTAAGACCGTGATCCATCACTGAATTGAATCAAGTTCACAGGGTACCTCGTTTTGAGGAATCCATCGCCTGCCATGTTGCCTACCTCCAGACCTAAAATTTGCAGATTATGACTATTTATCACCTTGCACAGCATTCTTTTTGTGTGACAGTTTTTGGGAGCTACATGCATACAGGGCCGCAAATAGACATCTTTCTTGGGAGGGGGGTAGCAGGTACATTTTACCAACAAAATTGACATGGCCAGCAACTTTCTGTTACGTCAAGACTCCTACGTCTTCTTTTTGGGCTTCTTACTTACAAAGTATGGAAAGAATTGCCGACAAGTTTGACGAACTTTGGCAATGTACTAAGAGAACTTTTATCTGGGGGTGTGACACTGAATCCCAATGCATATGAAACTCACAGGGGTCAAATACTATTGCAGCGATTTAGGTACTCCTACCCAGCAGTCGAATAGTTCGGGAATCACTGTGAATAAAACAAATAACGCGATTCATGGATGCTCCAAACAAAATAATCAACAATGTCTATTTCCCTAACCCTAACCCTAACCCTACCCCTACATTACTCAATGTAAAAATATTGCAGCCTTCTTCTCTTTCGTGTGCTTCTGCTTGCAGCCATTTTAAATTTTGCTCTTATCTGTCGCACTGCGCATGCGTTTACATCAAATACCATTTGGCCGCTTCACTGATGAAATCGTTTCATATGGTAGCGACGGACCTGTATACATTGCCATTAAAATACGTTGTTAGCATTTTTCCTTCATTGTAAGTCACAACTAATTGCTTGATTAACAATATTTGCAAAGAAAATAGACTGAAGTAATAGCTGATGCTGACATGTATAGCTATAAATGAGGTTTTGACAAGAAGCAATAGAAGCTAAACTGTATTGAGTTTTCGTTTTCGCTACTTGATGTTTTGTAAACTTTGAATGCGTTGAAATCAATTTAATGCTGCTTCAACCTTAAACAGTAGCAAATAAAAGCATTCCACTTCAACCTTTCGATCAATCTACATATTGTTTATACATTCAATATAGAATTCGGAGACAATTTCAGCTGGCTAGGTATCCAACATAAGACAACATATATAAATGCATTCATAGATGACGTGTATACGAATCTTTCTGCTATGTGACATCTATTTGGTTATGTTGTTCTACCACCAGAACCAGAGCTGGATTTGGGGGGGGGACATCTGATTCATTCTTTGTTCTTTTTCATGAGAAAAGTTTCTTAACACAATTATTTGCTATAGGAAATATTGCGGTTAGGAGAGGGTCAAGACCCCCTGCCCTCCTTGGATCCGCCCCTTTCTATCACTGATCAGTGTGCTATACTAAAAATCTGAGCCTAGCCAAATTGATTGCATCATTACTACAGTATACATTTTGCCAAATTCATTTGCTATTGTCATGAGTCCACAACCAGCGCCCTACAATCAAAATAAAGCATTCAATATGCTTGCATGCATTTGCATTAATCTGCATAAAGCCAACTTCCATGGAAAATAAAGTAGTTTTGGACTAACCATTGACTTCTTCCTTCATTGGTGGAAGTGCCATTCTCTCTAATGCTTCGAAGTTCACATATGGGTTGCCAGCACTATTCATTGCCGTAAGAATCTCAAACAGCGTTCTAAACGTTGGCCTGTCTTCTGGAAAATGTGCCCAGCAAGACAACATTATTTCATAGCTGTGATGTAAAAGTCAATCTTAGATGCATACTTCGCAGAAATTGCACAAAAAGAATAGTATTAATGTACACGTTTTTTTATATAAAAGTTTTTTAGCCAAGTGTACTGAAACATTCTTAACTTTTTCACAATTCCGGTATCAAGTCTTTCTTACCAGAATTTTTGAGTTCCAATGTTTTCTGCATGAACATTAATGGAAAGTGAAAAAGATCCATGTACACTTGAAATGATGATAAATCTTAGTAAATAACAGAAGTTGAGCAGACACATACATGACATTTTGTACACAGATAAATCGAATATTAAATACATAAACACTAAAATATTTTCCTAAGTCTTAAAATCCAATACCGAACTTTCTTAACTTTCTGAGTAGCTGAGTAATGTTTCTTATAAATAACTTTCTTATTTAAAAAAGCGTTTAACTGTTTATGTTTGGAATGTGTCTATCAAATCATGTATTTAGGGACATGTCCTGAAGTACATACTACAGGGGGCAGAGGATATAGGCCTGGGCCACTAAAAATTTTTACTGCTTCTCAATTGGCCACAAAAAATGTTTGCAGATTCTTAATGGGCCAGAAAACTTTTTGAGCAAATCCAACTAAAAGTTTTAGAATTATATGATGCTTTCATTGACTAAAAAGGAAAAGTTCAAATCGTTAAGAACAGTCAGAATCTGAAGATGAACTTTCACAACTGGTTGCGATTTCTTAGGTGTCTCCATTTTTCCTTGAAGGCTTAAAAATATTGTTCTCTCTTTATTTTGTACTTTTGTACTTTAAAAAGCCAGCAAAAGTAAATCTCATTCAAGGACATATTGCAGCAACACTTGTTTCAGTGAATGAAGCAGGAGATGATGCTAGAGACAAACCAGCAACAGCAATGAAAGATGATATTTTAGAAAATGAAAGCAATTTTGGGTATGGTAGCAGCAGCACATAGGATGATGTGATTCGTGCAACAGTCAGTAACGATGGTAACATGGAAGAGGGAGATTATCACATTTGTGGTGAAAGTGAAAATAGTGATAATGACCTTGCTCCTTGAAAGAATTTTTATGAAAACTAAAAGTGGTCGTGTGGCCACAAACTGCAACTGCAACAACTGAAAAAACTTATTTACAATAAGTCAGGGTGAATTAGTGTAAATGATGGTTCAAGATATTCATGGCAACAATTTTAATAACATGATGGAAACATACACAAAAAATAGAACATCTAGATAGCTAAATGCAATCAGCACGTTGAAAAGCAAGCCATAAAGTTTTGACATGGGCCATGAAAAATTTGCCTTTTCACAATGGGCCATTGAGCCTTTCTGTCCGGTTTTATAGGGGCTACGAAAATTTTTTGGATAAAGCCACATGTCCTCCGCCCCCTTGTCGTAGATACTTTATGACACGTCCCTTATCATAGGAAACGCTAAAGAACTACTTTCACTAACAAAACGAAATAGAAAAAGACAAGTCATAACATACTCGGATTTGTATGGCAGGTCAGCAAAAGATCTTTCAGAGCAAAAAAATGTCGTCAAAGCTGGTGTTACATGATAACAAAAAATCTCTTCAATACAACGAAAAACTCTACAAACTATATAGAATGTAGATGAAGGTACATGTAGATTTGTAGTTGAGTTTTTTTATGATGAATCATAATCTTACTTACATTTTATCGTTGCAATTCTCAGGCTTATCAAGACGCTGTCCATTTAACAGGAATCTCAAAATGTCTTTATCAGATACGGTTGGGTAAGGGTATCCACCTATCAAAAAAAATGTGCTAAAACTTAGAGCATTATTCACATCTTTTAAATCAAGGAAACTTGAAAATAGCAGAAAAGCGTTTTATACAACATCAGATAAGTAGACTGCAGCCTGATTAATAAGTTATCTTTGCATTTGAATCCCTCAAGATAGGTCTTGCAGCAGTTTTTAGAGCGTTAATGAAGATATTCAACCGCCCAAGATTATCAATAGATGCCTAGTGGCTAGGAACAACACAAAACACTTCGTTATAGCTTTAAATAGGAAGTAAAGAAGCATGAAGCTTCTGAGACTCTGGCCAGATATGCGGAAAGTTGGTGTGCCAACACATTCCAAATAGGCTACAAAAGCTGTAAACAAAAGTACTGAAAAGCAAGCATGTTAAACATTTTCAAATTCTTAGGAAAAACTGCTTTGCACAGTGAGGCATTCTGCTGGTAAATACATTATTAAAAAATATGAATCTTTTGAATTTGTAAAAGAAATGCTTTCCTTTTTGGAAACTTTAAGTTTAAGAAAATTTTGGCATCAAGAACAGAGATGGACTTGAAAGATGATTATCGAGAATCGTGTAGTATTATGAGAAGTGCTGGCCTCCACACTTTGCAGATATTGAAGTCACGCCCGTCTAGCAATTTGCTTTTTTGGTGTAGAAACCACAAGCCTTGGCTACTTAAGGCCGATCCTATTACTAAAATAGCAATTATTTTTTTAAAGTTTACCGACAATATTTTAGAAGTTCCCAAATGGTTTTAAAATATTGGGATTGTTGCACTGCCTAAACCCACACCCCCCTGTAAATCAGTCTATGATCAAGAGAGAGAAGTTGGGAGCATTATAAAATTTCCACTGTTGCATCTTTTATTAGATTAAAACTCATAGGAGTATAATCGGAAGCATACATGATGAGATATTTTGCTATCATAAAATTGCCACCGCTCTACTTACCAAGGGTGCATATTTCCCAAAGAACGATTCCAAACGCCCATCTGTCGATGGAAATAAATAATTAGAGTTTGCTACTTGGTTAGCATTGAAGCTTTCCAACGATGTAGCCTAAAAGTTTTCCTAAAATTGATTTACTGAAAGTCTACCAATGTTAGGCTATCACAAATATCTAGATGTAAATTGAAGTGAATTGAATTTGAATATAACCCCGAATACTTAACTATATCTATATGAATATTAATGCATATATGCTCTAGCTATTGTGCTCGATCACACCACTGACAAGCAGAGAATTAATTCAAACTCGATATTTTACAGCTTAAGGTATGAGACAAGGAGCAGAAAGAAAACACGCAAAAATATGAAGGTGCTACAGGAACTTTGCGTTCGATGTAAAATAGTAATTTCCTTCTTTGTTAAGGAAAATTTACAAGCCGTAATTTAGAAGCCGTATGAAAGGGAAGTCGGATTTCTAAATGCTAGTTGTTCCTCGATGTAACGGGATGGTTATAGCTGTCAAAGTAACCTTATTTAAATATTATAGACTTCAAATGTTAAGCAACTTCACAATTCTAACAGGAAGCATTTTCAGAAAGCTATTTGCACCACGAATTTTCATTTCATACTAAAAGGACAAATAGTTTTTAGGCCATTCAATAGAGAATTATTGTCACAAAATTTACTTTAAAAAATGAAATATCAAATGCAAGGCTCGTTCTAATAGTCGTTAGTAAAAATTCCCTCGAGTAATTTAGAGTCTAAACTGATAGTACATGATGACGTAGTAGCTATGACAGACATTTGTCGTTTTGATTTCAAAAACTGCGAAGGTAGACATGTTGAAAATGACTCATTTGAAAGCATGTCTTAGCAAAGCACTATGCGACAGAAAGCGTCAGTTCAAAGATAAGTATTCAAAATTTAATTCTCACATATCACTCTCCCTTGTGTAAATTTGATCTTTGATGGCTTCAATCGACATCCACCTTAATGGAATCTTTCCGTGGCCAAGTTTAACATAAATTTCACCACTTCTAGATAGGCCAAAGTCAGATATCTTCAGTGTTTTGTTGTCGCCAACTAAAATATTCCTTGCAGCCAAATCTCGATGAACGATGCCTTTCGACGACAGGTAATCCTGAAACGATTGGTATCTTCAGTACATTGGCCTGAGGCATGAACAAACATTGGATTCATTTCCATGTATGGAGTATCAAAATTATGCAAATTTGTTCTAATGTACTCATCTATGCAGACATTGCATAAATTACTTTTGGTGTTTCTTAATCGATTAACTATAACAAAAACTATGTATGTACAATGTATTGTTATTGCTAAATGCAATGATAATCAAAGCTACTACTTAGCCATGATGAATGCTTAGAGTCAAAGCATTTCTCATCATAATCTTTCAATAATTAGTAAAAAAGTTGATCAAAGGTTTCTTATAAAAGAGAAGATGTACCATTCCTGATGCAATTTGGCAAGCAAACATTTGCAGATCCTGGCAAGTAAGAACGTCATCAAAAGAGCAAGCTTCCTTGGCTTTTTCATCTTCTAGAACAGAGACCGTGTTTACTACATTTCATGCAAAGGGGTGTGATTACTTTTAAAAAAGGCTATATGGTAAAATGGTGAAAAGTTCACCTTTGAGAAATTGGCTCAAATGTGATGCTGACGATGCAAAATCTGCATCGGGAAAGTGATGGTCTTAATGATGGAAGAAGAAAAAGTCCTCAATAAGGTAGTACAAGAAGCAATGGGCAAATGATGGTCAATAAAAAAGGAAGACAATTGGTATTATGAAAAGAATATTTTCATTTTGTGCATTGGTCGTTGGCAAATGCATGCTTTTTTATAAGAAACATGAGGCTGAAATTAGGCAAAAAATTAAGAAACATTTAAGAATCATGGGCAGTCTGAGTTTCAAATAATAACTTGAAAAAATATTTTTCTGTTTTTACAAGAAAACTTTTGATCACACTAGAAACTAGATAGAAACAACATCCACTACATGCCTCAGAAAACCTTAGTGTCTTCTTGCATCACAGTGGCCTAATCTGGGTTGCTATTATCATTGAAAGTCTTAAGAATTTAAGAAAAATTTGAGAAACATTTAAGGCTCGATTTGACGAATTATTAAAGCTGAAGCCAGAGGGCTTGTTTCTTATAAAAAAAACGTGTAATTTTCAATACAGTAGTAAAGTTTTTCAACGTAGAATATAAAAGCTGAAGCATAGTTACCTTTTGGATCTGGAGGAGCCTGTGCAGCTGACTGAAAGGCAGCTTGAAGGGAATCTTCCTATAAGAACAATTGTGCATGGGTACATAGGGGTACAAGGGAGTTCCCACAAGTACGTAAAGACGCTAGATTCTGTTTACACTATTATCATTGTTAAGTGTGTTAAGTGAATCACTTTCTTCCTTTCATTAAGCATAAACCAAAAAATATAGACCATTGTAAACAAATTATTTCTTCACTGTGGATCAAGTCATCTTATTCTGATCAATGTGAAAATTTAAGACATAGTACTATTATCAGTTATATTATATTCAATGCTAGATATGAGCAGGGATGTGCCCACTGAGGACGTGGGGGTGTCTCGGCATATCACTTGATATAAGCAACTCACCATAGACTCCTTAGGTAGTAATGGCCTGGCCGAGTCGTAATCGTAGCTTGGCCTAGGTGAATTTGAAACTTGAGGCGGTCTTTGCTGCACAGATTCTAGGTATGCCCGCTGCTCTTTCTCATACTGCAAAATTAAGACAACCACGCCATTAAGCAAAGAGCTACTAGTGAACCTGAAGGAGAGGCTCTACCTAGTTTGAAAATAGTGCCACTCCTAGGCCACTAAGCCATGAAGCATAAAATCAGAGAACTATTAATGAGCCTGTTAGAAAAGCTAAGTTTTCCTCTTTAGTTATTGGTTTGTATGTAGTTTGCAATCGTATTTAAAATATTTTCGTTTAGTTCTATGTCTTGTACGTAATGGCCCTGTGGTGGTCAGGGTATTTTGCTCCTCAAGGTATCGTCTTTGTAATGTAGTTAAGTGTGTTTGCAAGTCCCTAGTATTGTATGTAGCTCGTCCTTGTAGCTATTCTATATTGAATACGAAAATAAGAAGCTCTACCTAAATTGAAAAAAGTGTAACTCCTAGGATATGGTCTGAAAATTATCAAGAGCATTAAAGCCAACCTCCTTTCTGAGCTTCCTCAGATACGACTGCAAATCACCATTTGGGACATACTCCACAATCAGACACAATGGAAGCTGTTGGGTACAGCAGCCAAGTATTGCCAGAATATTTTCATGATAGCCAATCGCTTTCATGAATTCAATTTCTTGCATGAACTCGTTTATCTCTTGATTCGAGGGACTTTCTGCAAGAAAAATTTGCAATATCGGTGCTAGAAGCATACTAGTAACTTTGAAACAAAACTCATGCTATGATTCTATTTTAGGAATGCAGCCACCCAGTAGTAGAAACATGAAAAGGTGCTTATTTGAGTACAAAAGGCATTGGTATTAGAAGAACTGATAACATTAAAGAAACCAATGATTTGGAGAAACTAAAAATGCCATAGAAACTGATGATATTAAAAGAGAATTTGATGGTATTAAGAAAAACTGATGATATTAAGAAAAACTGATAATATTAAGAGAAATTGATGACAGTAAGAAAAACTGATGATATTAAGAGAAACTAATGATATTAAGAGAAACTAATGATATTAAGAAAAACTAATGATATTAAGAGAAACTGATGACAGTAAGAAAAACTGATGATATTAAGAGAAACTAATGATATTAAGAGAAACTGATGATATTAAGAGAAACTGATGATATTAAGAGAAACTGATGATATTAAGAGAAACTGATGATATTAAGAGAAACTGATGATATTAAGAGAAACTGATTATATTAAGAAAAACTGATGATATTAAGAAAAACTAATGGTATTACAGAAATTGACGGTGTTGAAGAAACTGAAGACATCAGAGTTACTGATGAAATTTGAGAAACGATGATGATAGATAAACTACTAGAGAGACCAATGAAATTAGAGAAGCCAATGATACTACAGAAATCAATAATAATAAAGAGACCGGTAATATTAAAGAACCTGATGATATTATAGGTTCTGGTGACATATGAGAAGCTGATGTAGACACTGATGAATTTAGAGAAGCAGATGATAATAAGGAAAGTGACTATTATTTAAATGTTGCTTATAAGAGATGCTAATAATTCGGTAAAGCACTATGAAGCAACTCGATTCTTTTACGTAGCACCAATTTGTTACCTTTCAATTGTTTTACTGCCACTGGAATGTCTTCATCCCCTCCCAGAAGTCCTTGAGCGAAAGCCAAATATACTTTACCAAAAGCACCTTTGCCAAGAATCTATTGGATGAAATGCAAGAATTTTGCACCTGAATTACTTCCTCAAGAACTACCTCTTAATAGCATTGCATAGCATCTTCTCAGCAATGAAGGATCTCAGAAATTCCAGGTTTATTCCGAAAGGCAAGTGAAAATTCCTAGTAAGTACCTGGATTTCATAAATTCTGCGTTAGCAAATCTAGCCTAATTGCTGCTTTAAATTGGGTGCAAAATGGTATTAAGTAGAACTGGATTTTTAATGGAAAGGTAATTGAACGCTCTTTCAAGCTACATGTGATGATAATAGTATAAGACAGTCACATTCTAGCAACAACAATAAACTATTACACATCGTTGAGTGCTCTTCATCTGTCACAGTTAATATGACCAGGTAAAGATTCTGGCAGACTATGAAGACAAACTTACCTTAACAAATCGTAATCTAGAGTGCGGAAATTCGAACACATCTGCTGCATCGTGAGATACATACAAGGGATTGTGTTCCATGTCAGATGATTTACTACCCTCCAGAATGATGACGCTGTTGTGAAAAAGGATCGATGTCAAGTAAGACTTACCTGCCACTGTTATTATTCAGAGAAAATTTGATTCCTAAAATTTGATACTGCTTCTGAAACTATATGTAATTGAGACCGTTACTACTCCACATGAATCGGGCTTAATATTCCATTCAATAAAAGAGATCTCTTGTGTTTATTTTTGCATGATAGAGTGAAAGGGCGTATACTACAACCAGGGAGTAAAAACAAGTACTATCCTTTCTAAACAGAAATGGGTTTAGGTCTTTTCTACAGCAATGTTGAAACTTTTGCAATACTGATTTCGTAGTTCAACAGCCTAGAACTGGAGTGGCCAACCAGTGAGAGGCCAAGAGCCGTATTCTTTAATATGATACCGCAGAGCCACATCAAATTCACCCGGACACGGTAGCATCCCCCCCATACTTTCCTCTTACACAAAAATGTCTTATTGAAGTCAAGTGAAGTAAATTTATTTAAGAAACACACGCTTCAATATGAGTGTAAGAGCTGCAAAAAACCAGGCAAAGAGTAGTATGCGGTTCGCGAGCCGCGGTTGGCCTAGAACTATGCTATCTAGGGCAATAATTCCTGCGTTTTAAAAATGAAAGGAAACATAGTGCCATACCCTGATTGACTACCTCTGTCTTCGTTGTATTGATTAGAAGACAGGTTCTGTGCTCCGTATATCACACTTAGGTTTCTTTGTCTTGCAGCATCTTTCTCTCTTACGTATTTGACTAATAAAAAGCCAGCAGTTGCCAGTACAATCATGAACACCGCCATTGATATCAAGATAACTTTGAGAAAATCTTTCTTACCTGAGAGAGAAACTAGAATTACATGTTGCTCCCTGCACTGACTGCATTGGCAATGGCATTTCTGATATGCGATATAACTTATAAGTATAGTTTATACATTTACATTATATTCGTTCATAATATTGTATAACATACTGCTATCGTAATTGTTATATTGTATTAGTATTCTGTGAGTACTATTGGAAAACTTAGAACGCTTTCTGAGTCAAATCTAAAGTTATTGGAATGAGAAAAAGAGTGAAAATGTTGTAAAACTGATAATACGTGGGCGGGAGTTGTGAATCAGTTCAACTATCGAGTAATTGTATTAAGTTTTAATGTGAAAGCAATGAACACGTAAGTACTTTTGAAAAGGCAAAGTAAATGCTTTATTGTAAATGTCAATAGACTTCATTAGTGTGACGCCACGAAAATTATATTTTTAGAATATTTTAATTTTGGTTTTAAATTCTAGAAAAGAACTTAGAAATAGCTACTATTCACAAATTTTAGCTCAATCTGAAAAATAATGACAGAGAAATAGGCAATTAAATGCTGACATGGTTCTTATCAAATCACTATATTTTGAGGCTGGTTCTAAACGCTTAGAACCAGGAGAAAAATAGAGTGGTTTCTATGGCCAGTCTTTTGTCTTCAAATATTCGCCTAAAATTGTCAACACATGTCTCTTATGGTACTCTCTCACTCCATGCGGTCGACATATGAAATTCTAAAGATAGACGTTCATGATGTCATCACTAATCAACTCTATTGAAGTGTAGGTTCTATAAGATCCTAACCATCTGCAATTTAGTCTCCTTCTACACAATAATATAGACAAGACGAAATTTAAAAGTAGTAGCTATATATTACAAATAGAGCAGCTGTGGCCTAGCAGTAATGCCGACGACTCAAACCAACATGGTCCTGGGTTCGAGGCCCACTGCATACTATTGATGACGTCAGGAAGGGCATCTGGTCCTAAATGCTCGTGCCAGAACTAAAGTCCTATCAGAGGCACCCTCCAAGCCCCAAGAATTGAGGGAAGCAGAGGTAAAATCGAGAGAGAGCTATATATTACAAATATTGCCAAGAATAGAACATGACATGCATTATTTCAATATAATTTATGATATTTTGCATTATAATATAAAAATGTTATAATATATAATTTTGAGTGTACACAATGTATCACATTGCATTCTCAAATACTTCAAGGAAATGTAACTGGTGCACGTTTTAGCTTCACTCTTCTTTATTTCAATCTTCGCTTCAAAAATTATGGAGATCAAAAGTTCTGTATTCTAAGAAAACTCACTCGTTGTGGCACTATAAGACTTCATTGGGATTATTTCAGTGCTTGGTGGTTTCTGCTTTTTTTTGTCTATTGCTGCTGTAAGAAAAAAGTTTTTATAAATATAGCAAATAAAGAGCTATGCTGATTACATACATGATATTCTTAGACAACTCACTTGTGGCGTTATCAGATTTCATTAGAATTATTTCAGTACTTGAAAGCTACTTCGCTTCATAGAAAGAAAATTTTCCATAAATGCAAAGATTAAGCAGAATAAAATTCACCATGTTCTAAGACAACTCACTTGTGGTGTTAAAAGATTTCACAGGAATCTTTTCAGTACTTGGCAGTTGCTTCTTTTTATTGTATAAGGCTACAAAAAGCAAGAACTTCCATGTATACAGCAAATAACTCGTCATCTTCATCATCATTTTTATAAATATTTTTAAAAGGTGTGTAATAAAGACTGTTATCAATATCAGCAATTAAGAGTGAATTAACAGACTTACTGATGAATTAAGAAACTTGTTGAGGCTTTATGAATAGAAACTACATTACAGGCGAATAGACACTGCTATTAGAGTACTTCCTCGATAACTTCCAAGAATGAACGTAGGAGCTGGGGAGCACAGGAGGCACGTGCCCCTCACTTTCAAAATTTTTGTGTCTATTGTCCCATAGCAGCTTACAGAGTTCCCTTGTTGCATATGAGGGTGCTCCCAGAAGATGTATGCCTCCCCATTTTTCGAATGCTTGCTACGTCCATACTTCCAAGCTATCTTCTCTTCCTCCAAATTCTTACCTTCCATGTTGACCACCCTCCTTATTACTGGTGCGATTTCACAATACGCCTTGTCTCTTGCTCTTACTGTTATCTAGCAGGTGAAAAACATTAATTGCATTTTTTACAAAGAATAAGATTGAAGTATAAAAAACTTGCTCGTAAGTTGGCTTTCAGTTTTTCTGTTGCACTTTACTCCAATGCTCAAAAAAATTTCTAAGTAAATGATAGAAAGATGATGGTTGCTCATGGACTAAAGGTAATTAATTGCAGGCCACATTACATAGCAGCAGAGAAATTCTCAACGAAGGTTTAGGGAGACTGCGATACCCCCATATCCCTACTAGCTGCGCCCATGAAATCTTAAGCAATGGAATAGTGAGCTAAGAGTAGTAAAATCCTTTACCCTACCAAGAAACTGCGTATGCAGTAAGCATACTAGGGAAGCTAACTCACTTCTATTGATTCATGAGGAGTGATGTTTTGAAATACCATTTCATATCTTTGTTTCTGCAAAAGCAACATGCAATTTTAAATACAATACAGACTGAAGACCTGAAGAAATATAACTCAAATACACAGAAGACGTAGGAATCGGGCATAGGGGGCAAGTGCCCCCTCCCACTTTTCACAAATGTTTATGTAAAGTGTCCCTTTTCAGTTTACAAAATGCGTTTTTCAGATTTGGAGGGTGCCCATGAATGCACGTGCCCCCACTGTCTGAATTACTCCTACGTCCCTGTCTATAAACATGACAGATCATTGATCAACTTTGGTAGCAAATAAAGAACATATATTAAAATGCTAAACATATTATGATATTTTTTTGCAAACGCTTCTACAAGACATGCGTAACTCACTTGGCTTTCATAAGGAATTGTAGTTTGAAAATGAGGATAGATCGGCATGAATGGTAGGAAATTCACATCAAAAAAGACAAGTTCATCAAGATGCTTTGACCATGAGCTTGTATTCCACCAAAATGTCAGTGAAGGATGGGTGTGGTTCAAATTAAGAGCTGTGTGATTGTCAGGAAGATCATCCACTTTCGCTTGTCCTTAAATGGAAATTCCACGTTTAGCTATTACATAGAATTCTCAATTGTTGGCATGTAGATTATTGCTAGGAATCATTCTCTCGCAACGTCTAACAGAAAAGGAAGATATATTGAGTTGATACGGTTTTGCATCTTCATGTGGGGGGTTGTGCTACGGTTCGCTACGAGAGGGCATGGGTGGTGCTATGAGAGGACTAGGGGCAGGGGTGTCGCCATACAGGGGTGTAGGAGTGCCACACTCCTCCATCATTCAGGGTGTCGAATGTCAATAGTGCTCGCCAAAGCTGTATTGCTGATAAAACTCAAAAAAAGTTTTTTTTGTCGCTAAATTGGGGTGACAGAATAGAGTTAGTTCTGTGTTGGGGTTGTGACCCCCAGACTAGGGGGTTATAGTCCCTCATCGGAACATGCTAGCCCCCATTCGGAAGGTGAGGAACTCTTTTCTCGAAGGCTTTTTAGCAGCTATAGCACTCTCCTAATCGTAGTTTAGCCCCCTCTTCAGAAGACTCAGGCACCCTCGGAAAATTCCTGGCGTCACCACTGCAAGAGAGGCGGGTGGCCTCAAAAATGTTAAAATTGGCGTTACTTACGGGCAAATGATTCCTTAGAAAAGTCCGCACAGAAAAGATGCTCAAAAAAGAAACGGTTTGGCTGGATATACATGAAATCAAGCTCTAATGTTGTTTGTTTTGGCATAATTAGGATAAAACTGCTTTGTATGAAAAACAGGACATCAAGTAATAGTTAGAGTACAGAGATAATACCTGCAGACATAATTCCTGCTAGATATTATATATTTACAAGACTATTATCTCAAGAAAAGCTGAGAAGAATGCTCAACAAGGTTATTTCTCTTTTTCAATTAGTCAAAACCTTATTATGGTTTGCAAGCAGTGGGGTGGCCACGGGGAGGTATGGGGATTGCCCCCCACTTTTTTGCCAAGATGGTTTGTGTACAAAAATCATTAAAGTCTGTATATTGTCTATGACGTTGGCAGATACATTCTAAAGGAAAGTTAAGGGCGTGGCCAAAAATTTTCATATATGCCCCCCACTTTTAGAGCGCTGGCATGCCCCTGCTGGCAAGAATACACACTATCTTTTCTGAACAACTGAGGAGACCTCCAGAATCCTGTGGACATCCTCAGAAACTCTATCGATAATATGTTTCATTGTGGGGTAAATGAAGCAAAAGTTCGAATACAAGACTTACCAAATGTAACCACTATCATGTGATCTAAAACACTTCTATTAATTGAATGATGACCTATCGATTCTGTCCGCTATACGAGTTTCTTTTATAAGAATAAAGTTTATAAGAATGCATTAAACTCTTGGGGGCAATTAGACGCATCATATCACATGTAACCGCATCTGGATAAATATTTTCGGTTAACCTTTAGGTCACTATCAGACGTTTTCATACTCTGACGAGTGTCGGACGAAAAAAGCTTTTAAGTGTGTCAAAAGAATTTTGCCACTTTTTCGTGCTGTAGTAAAATTCTGTAGTACCAACAGACTAATTATAAGAATATTGAGGCTTAAAAGTGCTGATACCTGAGAATAAATTAAGATTTGTGCAAGGTTCAACCTTCATTAATGTTTAGAGCATATTTATATTCGAGTAACCGCTTTTAGATTAGTTTTTGCACTTTCGATATAATATCCAGCCTTTTTATAGACAATAACCCAGCCTTTCCGGTTCCACAACTAAGTCTAAGACAGGGGTGTACAAACTACAGCCTGCGAGCCACATGCAGTCCGCCATCCAGTTATTATTGGTCCGCATAAAACTCGGAAAATGTAGTTTTATATCATATATGCCTGCATATATGAGCGAGGTAGCATAGTGGTTAGAGCGCATGCCTCCCATGCGGAAGGTCTACGGCTCGAGCCCGACTCGATGCCCTGACTGAACGCTCGCTCACTGTTCACCCAGCAGCGAATGGGTACCTGGTGGCAACACTGGAGAGATAAAGGCGGCGACGAAAGGAACTGGCCACCCTACCTCACATGCCGATGGCTCAGCATACGTGTCCTCTCTAACAGGCACTCCCCTACGTACGAAAGTATACGGGACTACCTTTACTTTACTTATGTCTGCATATATCGTTATGTTTCGAAGCCAATTTGATCAGACCAATAATGATAAGTTTAAAACACAGCACTACTACTACCATTGAGGGCAATGTTACTGACATCAAATGCGTAGGCGAGGTAGAAATCCACACAGTATTAACGTTTCACTTTGTTGCTTATAGTGTGTGGCCCTAGGGCTAAATTCAAAGCATAGTATATTCAAAAATGGCATTGTACATTTTATACATATTACGACTCTAATTTTTTACCTTTGCACTCGCAATATCCTTGAATGCAATCTAAAAACAAGTAAATTGATATGACAGACATTCTATGATCAACAAGAAGCTTGAGATTGGGATGCAAATATATTTTGGATTTAAGAAGAAAACCTTTGAATTTTTGCTAATTTTTTGTTTGAAGGTGAGTTCAGTATCTAAAGTTTCTTCTAGTCAACTCTAGAATTATTGTGAAACATACACTCCTTATTTGCTAGTTTTAAATTAAACAATAACAAACTACATAAGATGTTAACACATTAAATTTCTAACCCTTTTCTTGTCACACCCGTTACTTGGCTACTCTAAGTGTTTACGAAGAGCTTCCAATCGAAAATTTATCAAAATATTTGCAGTTTTTGAGATTTTGGATGATAAGATCTAAAAGTAGGGTACTTGAGTCACCCTCTTTGAACTTTGAAAATGTCTCATTGACGAATTTTACACCCTAAACTTTTGTCTCATCTCATCAACTCCTGGTTGTTCTTTGAGTGCATGATAAAAGTTGGTGCTGAATACCTATTAGGTATCGTAATCATGTGCGAATTTCCTATTGTTCCGAATTTCCTATTGTTCTTTCAGAATATTTGCCTGAGTGAAACGGATTTCTGCCCAACTTGGGAGTCTTCAGCCCTCCTGCCCCCCGTCTCCTTCGCTTATGATCGTAATCAAAGAGTGGAAACCTACTACCATGCATATCTGCCAAAGAGTGGAAACCTACTACAATACGCTTATCAAACATTCTAGCTGCAAGATTCTAAGCTCAAGTCGAAAGATTTTATCCATTACCTGGTAATGTAAACATTGCAATTGTTTCTAACTCTGTATTGCAGCCATGCGGATTACTGCACATCTAATGAAAATAACAAGCAAGTTAATTAAATGCACTTAATAAAAACACTTCGTACAACATCTCCGTTGAATATTTGAGCGGCCAAATATTAGGTCGGCCTCGTGTGAACGCTGCCTAAGCAAGAGGCTGTCGCTTGTCTCTTGCTTTTTGTCGCGTTGCTTCAAACTTGTCGCTTGTCGCGTACGTGTGCGATGAATTTAAGCGGCCGAATAATTGCACGCCTAAGTGACCTAATTTGAGGTTGGTTAGCCAGACCCATGTGAAAGCTACGCCTAAGTGGCCAAATATTTGACCGACCAACTATTCAGTCGGCCCGTGTAAACGCTACCTAATTTGCGCTTTCTAGATACAGTAGTACTCGAACAAATCTCGTGGAACGGCTCTTCACGACGTTTCCTTACAAGAAACTTCATATAACTCGAAATATGTAACTCGAAGTATCGCATAATTCGAATGGATTCTGCGAATCTCATTACAGACCTTCAAAGAAGTCATCTAGCCTAAATCGAACAGATATCGTTGCCATTCGTAAAGAAGTCTCCGAAATCAGAAAAAATAAACGTTTATTCATGCGTAGACGCTCGGTAATGCAACGTAGCGTAAAATTCAGATGTAGGTAGTATTTTGTATTTAGACTACTAACATTTGATGCAAACATGCAGGCATGTGTGGACTTTTGAAAGAGCGACATTGAAGATTTTGTAAGAGCTAGTTCATACGATGAGCCGTAGATGAGCTGAACCTATGTATTTAGCAATTTGAGTAGTTAAGTTCATCTTCGGTTCAGCGTATGAAACCACAGAAAAGCATCCGCTCGAGCCACAGTCACGCTGTTCATTGGTTCAAAACTGGCTCATCCCCTTCGATCGCGCCATTGCTGAACCAATGCTATAATAGGTTCGGGTCATCTATGGCTCATCGTATGAACTAGCTCTAAGTCACTGGAATCAGTAAATTACTTTAGCATAAATATAACATAAGCTTAGAAGAAGACTTGTACTATTTCGATTCTGTTTGTACACACTCAGTTCACAACAAAAAATAATGTCAATACTCATACGCACCGAATAGTAGGGAGGCCCTCGATTGCAAATTTCTTAGAATACCAAACATTTCCATTTATTAATAGCCCCATTTATGCTTTTCTAATAGTGTCAACCCCCTTATTATAGGGGTCTATAGCCTCCTGTCCAGTACATTTCGATATGAAGAAAGGCAGAGGGACGGGGGTCCAGTTGTAAAGCCTCCGGAAAATTTTTGACGACGCCCTCTTAATCTAAGAGAAACGCCCTTTTTGATATAAAGATATGCCCTTTTCCAGATAGACAATAGCAGTTACACTTGCAATTTCCAATCTACTTTCTGATGTATCGATTTTATGGCAGATTTGAGCGTTTATCGAACACCAACTTTTTCATCATTTGAGGACGGCCACCCCCTTGCCCCCCAGCTACGTTACTGGCCAAAGATTCCATGCGACAAATATTGCAGTACTTTACTGACTAGGAAACATGTAGGAAAATGTAAGTGACATTTGACATGTTGTGACAGAGTTCCCTTTTATGGCCCCAGCTATAATCTCGTTCCTTTAAAATATAAATGTACTTTAGTCGAAAATTGCATGCAACAAGCTGAATCGAAACTAGAAGTTTACCTTCACTTCGTATGAGCAGCCTTGTAAAAATGGACCACCTTGAACTGGGCGGCCATTGTAAATCGCTCTTAGGCCATATGTCGTATCTAGCAGGGGATGCCTTGTCACGCTCTGAAAAGAAAATTTTTCCATATTAGCCAACAACAGAGGTGTCGTGGTACCTGTAGAGCAGGGAGCCAAGCTCACAAATTTTCCGATAAACTTCAATACCGTTATCTTTACCAACAGAAAAAGTCTGAAAATTTTCCGACAAAGCAATAAAACGTCCGAAAATCGAACGATTTCGGAAAAATTGGGGACATGGCTCCCCTGTCATGCCACCCCTGGCTTACAGACTGGAAAGCTCTAGATCTAAGAGCATGATTGATCATCTACAAGAAGTCAATTACTGTAGAAGCCCTTTTAGCAAATCTTTCTTCTAGGAAGAAGCTGTAAAAGGAGAAAGCGTGCGATTGGAGGGAAATTAACTGAAAGTTCGCGGGAAAGTCAGCTGACTATACCATTCTCAACAAGAGTGGGATCACCTGCTGTACAGGATGCTGACAGTGACGAGAAAACAACTTTATCCATATACATGCTTTTTTATAAGAAACATGTTGATAAGACACATGAGGTTGAAATTAGGCAAAAGTTAAAAAACATTTAAGAGACATAGGCAGGCTGAGTTTCAAATAATAAC
>WIPJ01000644.1:4529-21808 GCA_018155075.1 Cassiopea andromeda
TTATCAGTTTGAACAACTTGATCAACACAAACGGTATACATGTTTGTGCTGCATCGGCAAACTTCCCGTGATAGTATTGGAAGAAAGCTGCGAAGGAAAATAAACATTTAAGCATGTTTATTTGAGCAGATAAACTAACAGGCTGTAATTGTCCATTTGGAGCTAATATCCTTTTTACATAGGCCTACATAAGAACTGTTTTTTTCAAAGAGAAGCTGTGGAGGCGCTGATTTGACTGGTGTGGCCCCATGATGAAGACACAATGCTGGAAATTGGTAGTAAGGAATTTCATGGGCTCGAATCCGCGTGTGGTTCAGAGTCATTTACTACAAACCAATAATGAAGTCAGTTGCTCATTCCTTCCTTGGTGAGTAAGCCAACAAACCAACTAGCCAAACAACTAACCAACCAGCTTACCAGCTAAAAAATTATCTTGCTAGCTAACGAACTAATTAAATTGCTAGCTAGCTAACCACCACAACTAACTAATTAACTTGTGCTGATAAATTGATACCCTCACGTGAAGTATCACAGCTATAGAGACATGCGTGAAAGCTCTATGAAGTCTCCTTTCTAATAAGCCCATCTCTGTCAATCCCCCTTTCAAGCAAGAATCGCATATAAGCTCCCTCTCTATTAACCCCCCTTCTCATGGGGGGGGGGTAATGTATCTTGGATTCTTGAGACAAGGAGAGTATTACCAGATGAGATCCAGAATGGATCCAAGAAGTTTGTTTGCAAGATATTCCAGGATAATAAACTCACTACGCCCCCTTTCTAACAAGTCCCCCTTTATCAAGCCCCCTTTATCAAGCCCCCTCTAAGATTCTACCACATAACTAAGTCCCTCGGAGCTTAATAGAACTTATACAGTAACTCTATATGTCTTGAATCCACTACATGAGGTGTTACAGGTCGTAAATCATTACAATTTGATATTTTCCCTGCCTAGCAGCGTTGGGGCGAAGCGTTCATAACATGTAAATACTGCTCTATGGTTAGTCTTTGTACAGAATTTCACCTTCTGCTCGACGTCTGGTGGACAATAGTAAGCTTCAGGCTGCCAGCTTAAATTCACATTATGAGGAATGCGAGTCATATATTAACGCTAAAGGAGATGGATTTTGATTATGTACAGTACGTATAAGGTGTTAGTAATGAGTAATTTATTTTAATCATTTTTTCTTGTCTCTAAACCAGGGTGGTATTTGGAATTTTTCAATTGGGGGCTGATTTTTGCGCTGAAGGACTATAATAAGATTTTCAGGGTGCTATAAATGCTATAGCCCCCTGGCTCTCTCCTGGCGCCATTCCTGCATCATAAAGCAAATCAAAAGAGGAACAGAATAATAAATATTGCATCGATAGTGCAAAATTTAATCAAAAAGCAGTACTATAACTCGAATAACAGAAATTCTTTGTCTTGATCAAACTTGAAACTTGCATCATTCTTAAATCATTCTTAAAGTTCAGCGATTCTGAGCCTTAATATTCCTATGAACTATATTCTCATTAAAAAAAGTGTGTAGTAATAGTTTGTGGGAAAATTTAACCCTATTCAATCTTATGTTGTGTGAACCACGTAATCATGGCTAAGCAGTTTAAGTACTGCACTCATGAAAGCAGAAAAGAGGTGTATTGAAAAAACACATCGTCATTACTTACGTCAGCTGAGATCATGACGGTGAAGCTTTATTGCAAATAACTAAGTACAGGATCTATTATGAAATACATACAGATGGCTGATGTAATTAAATATATCTAAGTTAGCAAAGATATCTAGGTTCCAAGATTATCAACATTTCAGTTTATCAAGAGCTAAGAATCTCTAATTATATCTCCAAAATACTGAATAGATATTCTCATTGCTAGATCAATCGATTAGTGTAATAGTTGTGATGCACGGAACGACTGGAAATGTTTTAGGAATTATGCACCTCCACACCTCCCTGATATCTGCCTCTAAGCAAGCTCAATGGAAGGAAAGTCTCAGTAATAATGAACTCTGGTCTGAAAAGAGCTGACACACAATATAGCAATGTTGACGAGGGCACTGAGGAGTTCCTACATTGTTTAAACCCATTGAGCTAGTTGAATGTTAAAACCTAATGCTAGGCCATTGAAGTTCAAAGCCAATCATTGGCTGAGGACACTATTGCCATGCGTGAGCTATGCCCAGCCCACTCATGTGCCCACTACTAGTGAAACAAAAATATACCTTCTACGCATGCTCATAGATTCCCCTTTGAGGAATTATTGTTAGCTCTTTTACAGGGATTCTCGACTCGCACATTCATAAGAAACAGAAGTAGAAAGCAAATTAGCTGAAAATTATCTGATTTGTGGGTCAATGAGCATCGGGACAAAAAAAACTATTCATCAGGTACTTGACCAAACAGCAAACAGCTGTAGGCCCGTCCATCACTTTAATAGTTAGTACAAGCACAGTATCTGCTATCAACTGAATCTTGCTTGGTTTCTTAACTACATACATAGGCCTAAAAAGGGAAGTTCTAAAAACGCCAACAGGGGCGTCGAAACGACTTCAAAGTGGAGGGGCCTGGTCACTAATGTCGGGATTAGGTCAGGAGTGGGTCCTCCGCCCCCGGGCAAATTCAAAACAGAATTTAGATTTCGCTTTAGCTAGCTATGCTTCTACAATAGACTAAAGAAACATGCTACTGCACGATGACATACGATATTCAAGCAGCTGTTTTCCCTTCAATCTTGTTGACTATTTTGAGTGAAGTTGTTTACCAACCTATTGTTCCTAGTTCGAAGTTCAAAGTTCTCCGTGGCGCACGAATAAAACGAGGCTATAGCAACGACATCAAGACAGCAACTGTTAATATTAACGGCGGATTATGATGTCACGATGGAATTATTTGCAAAGGAAAAGTGAGCGCCACATTTGAATATGCTGAGAAGAAATTCATCTGATAATTCTTTAAGGATATCGGGAGATTAATCTATTCTAGTTATCTCTATATGTAAAGAATAACTCAAATATTCACTGACATTGAAATCTTAAGTTGCTTGATATGTCACACTTCTTGGCAGTCAAACTTTTTTACAAGTAAAATAGTCAGTGACGGACACTGGGGAGGAGGGGATACTTGTCCCCCCCCCAAATAATACTGTACCCACCAAAAGAAAAGTTCCATTGGAGATTTGCAATACAAAGCTTCATTAAACACTGTAATGCACAACCATGCCAAGTCAGATTTTCACAAAAAACTATCTACTAGTTACAAATTTAATTCTCTATAAGTGAAGACAGTACACACCACAATGCACACCACAAGAAACAGCACTTTACACTAGATCGAGCATGAAAAAAATCACATGGGACGTTTCTTTTGGAGGGTACTGTAGTGTTTATAAGCAAATGCACTGTTTCATAACTTCATATACAGCACTATGGAGCTTTCCATCCCCTCACTCCAAATGAAAATCGATATATCCGTCACTGTGGTAATTGATTCGTCATTATTAACGCCAGGGACCGGGACAACAATAATTCGTACCCCACAGTAAACTTTATGGATGACAATAAAGAAGTTGCATTCAAGAAAATTGCAACTGTCACCTTATTTCTGATTTATATTATTGTATGTAAGGCAAATGTAAGAATCAAAGGAGAAAGCTGAAAATCCATGACTGTTGTTCTTGAGGTTGTGGTGAATATTTTGTATTTCTTCACTATTAAATCGTTTTAAGCAGGTATAAAATCTCAAACCCCAACAATTACTAATAATTTTGATGTAGTAGTCAACCGTTGTGACTGTAAATTTTTCAATGCACCATCTCAATTCTTCTGCCCTCACTCCCGTAATACTAGCGACTAGTCCTAAAGTCACCCAAGGCGAGGGTTTCTGTATTTAATGACTGTGATTTTTATGACTTTGACTTTTGATACCAAGTAAGATAAGCTTATTAATATAAAAATATAATTGCCAGAGTATGTTGACGGTGTACATACATAAAAATGCCGTTTACAAGACCTAACTTAACAAACAAATTTGGATGATGAACCAAAACTCATCAAAGTTTTTAATACTTCAGCAAAGCCTAATTGTCGAATTGCATTTTGATGCACAATATTTGCTCCTGGTTTCTATAAACTTGTTAGAAAATTACGGAAAGTTCCATTCCACTGAAGCTTTTTTGCAGCAAATCACTGCGTAAACACTTAATCACTACTTTGCTAAAACGGTCTCGTTTGTTTCATTAAACTCTATTTATATAAATCCACGTCATGTTTGCTAATGGGCAGAGGGTGTGGTCTTGGCTCAAAAATGACATAGCACTCTTTATTTGGAGACATATCTCATTGCTAATAATATAGAGAAGAGGGAAATTGCGCAGATTCAAATCCTAAGAGATGGTAGAGCACTTAGGCCCGTTGATGAAACACATAACGGTACCTTTCAAATGAATGCTGATCTGAGTACTAACAGGCCCAAAAACAGTACCTTTTGCGTAGCAACTGTAGTTACATCTAAATTCAGTTTACAAGCATAAATCCTCGTTGAGCAGCAGTTCATAAATTGTCAAAAAAATTACTTTGACTCATTTTATTTTACGCAATAGAAGTGAATTAGGGTTATTTTCCTTCTTTAAGATCTGTGACATGCACCAGTCACAGTAGAAGAATTTCGTCTTGAAATTTTGCAGCAAAATTTTAGGTTAAAATTTACGCAAAGAGGCCAAATACAGTCACTCTTCATTCATTGAATGGGAAGAAAATTTGAGTTCAACCATTACGAATTTATTGAAGTTAGGATCATTTCACTTCAAACTTCCTATCTTACAGTACATCAATAATTAATGTATGAAGACCTGACAAATAACAAAATAGATGTCTGTTTTGTTTTGAAATGAGCCTGAAATTCACGAATCAGATAAAAAAGATCCTCTAGTTAAGCTTGTCCTTGCCAAATTAATTTCGCTAGTTTTAATGCCTGTTAAAAATATTTCACAGTTTAGAAACATGATTTAAGCTTAAGCATAAAATTGCGTGGCTAATAGATTCAGTTTCGGTAAATTTTTTAGCTTTTTATCGAATCAATGGTCCAATTCCACCCACTCTCTGCAAAAAAGACGATTTCTTTAACTCTCCACAGCATAAAAAGGAGTTCCAAGCCTAAAACTATACAGCTTTCAATAACATACAAAACTTCAGATATTTGTTTTCATGTCTGGCACTCTTCCACAGTTGTAAAGCCTACATATAGGAGCGTTAAATATTCTGAATCTTAAGTTCTTAAACTAAAAGCCAAAAATTCTGCTGTGCTTTTAATAACACGCTAGTAGTTTTATTTGGTTAAACCAAAATCTGAATACTGATCACACATTCTACAGCAAGCAAAGATATTATTCTATATTTTACCTTTTCTCGTGTAGATACTAGTTTCGAATTTACCAGTGGCCGTCAGATTTAGATTGGGATAATAACTTTATTTTCTGGCCGTTCGAAAATGAAACTTTCTACGTATCTGCGGAGCAAGGCCGCAACGAAGTACAACGAAGGTTATAGTGTTGGCCTGGAAACATCTATGAACTTATCATGGAAAGAAAAAGCCCTCAACGTGGTTTGAAAAGCAACCTCATCTGCAAAGGGTGACTCTGTAAGTTGCAAAGGGGTACCGTACCTGAGACTCTAAAAATAAGAGGGACACATGCCACCTCTAGCCTCTGGTTCTTACACCAATGGCTTTCAGTGTGCAACGCCATAAAGACCATCTCACTTTACGTACACAATTGATCTCATGGAACACGATCGACTCTCTTCAAATAACTGCCTAAACTCAGCAGCCGTAAGTTCAAACTAAGGAAAAAGCTAGGATATATCTCATTATGGCAGAATTACTTGTATTATAACCACTCAAAAGACTAAAAAAAATTCTCTAAGCCTTCATTGAAATGATGTACTTGACCTTAGCTTTCTAGATACAAGCAAACTAAAATCATTTCATACGCTGTCATTTTAATAGAAATACAGGCTCAGATCACTGATCTGAGTTTAACTAATCCATTTAGGTTTTTCATTGCTTGGTAATTTGACTTTGTCGAAATAGAACAGGCTTATATATCCCAATCGCCTCAAGAAACTTAGTCCTTTGCAAAATATTTGAAAAAGGGGCGTATTAGGAGTCAACAATGATAGAAAGGGGAAGTCAAGAGATTGCCGGACACCCTGGGCTGAATCTACTAGCAAAAGTTAGCCTTCACTAAAAAGATGAGAAGCTGTACACGTCTGCCAAATGCTCCAAATGAATGAAGATACCTTCAATATTGCTTCCTCTGGCAAAACCTTGGCGTTACCTAAGGAACTTAGGAAGTCAAACGGTATTTCATAAAGAAAAAATTGCATTCGCTTTTGCTTCTACTGGTCTATACCCAAATACGATAGGAAGCTGCAAATGCCTGTCTGGTACTCTAAGAGGGTTAGATTGCATCCGATATTGAAGGGAAAAACTTGATCTGATCTTAAGAAAATAGGAAGCTATACACGCCTACTTTGCGCCCTAAGCGGATTTAATTGCATTAAATATTGCATTAAATATTGCATCAAATATTGCATCAAACATTGCATCGAATATTGCATCGAATATTGCATTAAATATTGCATTAAATATTGCATCAAATATTGCATCAAATATTGCATCTACTAGCACAAAATTAACTTTTGTGTTTAAAAAATCTAGTAGAAGATTGACGAAGAGCGTTCTAGCATTTAATGCTTAGCTTAAATAACGCCTCACTGAAGAAGGAATATATTACTAGGGACAAAGTTTTGTAGCCGCAGTAATTGTAGAAGAATTGCTGCTGAGTTTCAGAATACAAATAAGGTAGCTCACGTTCTGATGTACGTAAAGGAGATCAACATGAAACTAAGATCTCCATGGAAAGAAGCTCTCCATGGAAAGAAGAAGAAAATCTGCAAGGACAAGAAGATCTGCATGTAAGATCTGCATCGAAAGAATACGGAAAGAAGATCTCCGTAGAAAGAAGAAGTCTGCATGAAAAGATCTGCATGAAAAGAAGATCTCCATGGAAAGAAGATCAGAGAGATGAATGCAGTATCAGTTACTTAAACAGGACGCTAAAATGGTTTGCAAAAGGGTCTCCCCATGGTATTTAATGCTCACATTTTTCCATCTGTAAATGAAGTAGTGACTTGCAAGAAATGATTGCTAATTGAGGTAAAAATAATGCACGAAAGATATATCTTGAAAAATGAAGGCCTTTTACAGCCGAATGCATGCCAGTTAGTACTGGTTCATGAATATACGTTGAAGATTTAATAACGCTTGGTTGCTAATCTTTGATTTCTAGCATTAATTGTTGATTCCGTAGTGAGCTATTTAAAACAGTTACTAGAGTGTTTCATACAATTAAGTCTGCATCATATAGAGCATTTTCTTTGCAAATATCTGATGTTCAGTTCCAATGAAAGGAGTTAATAGTGTTTGTGATAAAAGCTCATAGTGAGGCATTGTATTTCAAACTCTTAAGGTATAGGAAGAAATCCTAATGTGGCGATGCTTATCTCAAGATTACCTGCCTGTTCCTTATTCTCTCTGACGTATTCCTCTCTTGCTTACATAGATCATGAATTTGCTATAACAAGATTATACAAAGCTTCTCATAGGAATAGCTCTCTATTTACAAGCTTTTGCTGGGAGTTTTGGGCGAGGATAAACGTCGACGAAGGTGTAAATCAAATAGGGGTCTGTTCAATCTTCTTCTATGGTGCGTGGTGCATGCATTGTTTGGTGAGGCGGGGGGCGAATTGTTCATTTTTGGATGGGCTGTAGGGGGAGAAGAGTCTTCTTTGTAAGTGCTATCACAATAATTTGCTGGCAGGTGATTGCTGTCTCAAAGCTGTTCCTGAAAGATGGTTGCTGTCTTGAACCTCTTACAGCAGTCGTGATAGCCAGCATAATCGTACAGAAAAAACCGAAATGTGTCTCCCTATCAATACTATAGCAGCCTCATCAAGGTGGGCTATCTCAAAGTGTTGCTACGCACAAACAACGGTACTGTAGCTGTGTTAATTGTAAAGATCAAGCGTTAATTAGTAGCAAGCAAAAATTACTGCTGAATTTGAGAATAGAAGTAAAGCAGATAAAACTCGAATGCATTAATTGCAGTTTTGCCGTTCCCTTCGCGAAATCTCTCCACCACGTTCAAGCCATTCCTCCAGAAGCCAATGAACTCCAGCAGTCATTATGCTGCAACACGTTACATACCAAAAGAAATTAGGGGATTTTATATGAAAATCACATATAGCTACATATATTGGGAAAGTAAAGGAGCCAATGGCCTGTTACTTCCCACGACAACATAAAAATCTAGAAAGAAATACATTTAAATCTTCAAGTTCTTTTCTACTTGAATTCCTGTTGTTTTGCTAGCGAGTAACTTGTATAATCTATATTTGCCTATGGCTATGGGCACGTGCGAGCTTCAGCAATCAGATAGCAAGGATGCTGAAATTGCGTTCATGCGAAATGCGAAGGATGGATTGAGAATATCTCCTGAGGACAATATGATTTTCGTCCTATTAAATTTTGATTCTAGGAGCAACTAACGGTAGTTAATAGTAAACAAAGATCTTATCGAGACTCTGCCTAGCTTGAGCTATTTGGTCTCCTTACCTCATTTTTGGTAGGAAGATTGCACTTCAGAATAAAAAGGTCGCGCAAATGATTGCAAACCGTTGCAGCACCAGAAGCTGTCCTAATCATAAAGTTCCAACTACTGCTTTGGCATAAACTATGTCCTTAGCACCGCTGAAAGAGCTTGGTTTATTACGCACGTTTCTAAGCAAGCAACATTCAAGGTTTTGGAAACAAAGCATTGTCATGCTACATGCTTGCGAATCTCTGAAGGGACAGAACTCATGCAGCGCTACTTAAAACACGTGGTTGTTACTTTCATCGATAACCTGCACACTCTTTGCAGTAAATCTTATTCTTCATTATGGTCGCACCCTTCCTTTGAACTCCTTTAACACTTCTATTTCTGTAGAGGCTTTACGGTAAATTTCTAGGGCTTTTTTCTCTTTTTGTTTGCTTTCATAGAGCAAGATAGAAGAAAATTTTTGCATAAATTGATAACAATACCCCGTGCTGATAATTCAAAATGAAATGCGTTGGAATCAAACGGAGGAATAGAGAACGACAGGCAGGTATGAGAATCCGGGAAATTTTGAATTTGCCATTGTTGGTAGCGTAAGAAATTGCTGGATGATGGCTGGAGTAAGGAAGTGAAACGCTCGGAAAATGGCTGGTCACAATTAGAAACAGCTAAAAACGTCATGCATTGGCATCGTTGCGGATGATTAATGATAAATTTACAAGTTTTCTCGCGGTCACTAATGTTTTAGAACCTATCAATTGTGATATAGTCATGCTCGACAAGAAAAACAGGGCTGGCATATTGCTTGCTGGTGAGAATGGAAAGTTTCTCAAACACCAAGCAACACTGGAAAAGTAAGATATGGTAAACCTAAAGACATCAAAATTAATTACGCGTTTTACAGCAAAGTAGAAATACCCATTTACACAAAGTTTGCTCTAAACCAATAAACGGGTAATAGAGTCGGTAATGGACACGAGTTGCAAAGAGGTAATAGTTTGCCATTAAGCAAATGTGATCTGCAAATAGCTATGTAAATGAGAGAACTTCGGTGAAGGAATGGTTAGATGTTGGTTACTATAAGACAGCAGTTAAATTTCAATAAACTAGCAAAGCAGCAAGATTCAATGCATGCGTGACTTTCAATAGGTTCTCTAACCTTTTGAATAGACATGAAAGCAACCGTGAGTTGAAGTTTGGGCTGTCTACATGAATACGTTTTGGACTTCATATAGATGCAGGTCTTTTTCATAAGAAACCATTATTTTGCCCGAGCCTCAATTTTCTTAACATTTCCCGAAATTGAGCCTGAGATTTTCTTATATTTTTCTTAACTTTTTCTGAAATAAACTAGCTAAAATGGGTTAAACATTCGTTATTAATATTGCATGCTTGAATTTGAATTCCATCTTTAACATTTTGAATGTAATAATGACGAAATATCGATTTTTGCCCAATAAAAACACTTAATTTTGGAAATTGCACCTCGTGATTTTCTTACGATTTTCTTAAGATTTTAACCATTTGAGCCTCATTTTCTTATAAACTTTTTCTTATAAAAAAGCGTGTAAGGATGATTTAGAGTAATTTACGATATTAAAAACTTAAGTCTTCTGTGCTTCAAGAACAGTAGAGTTCTTCAGATGACATAGCGAAACATTTTTTTAAGAAGATACTACATTTCTGACCCCGATTGGACCGTCTCGAACATCTCTTCTTTCAAATCAATGCAAAAAATAATTATCACTGTGTAGAGAGAGATGAAAAACACTTACCTGTTTGGTGCACGGGGCTGTGCATAGATCTGCAGAAGCAGTCTGAAGGAAGATGACGACGAACAACAAAATGCTACTAGCCTTCATTGCGGCAGGAGTAACTTGAACAAAGCTAAAATACGAGTTGGGATACACTGTACATGCACAGATGTAGTTGGAAAAACATTTGATTGCCAACTGATTACGGGTGAGTAAGGTGTTCACTCATAACAAAAGATATCCCATCAAAACCAGAACCACAAATTGGGAAATATCTTGAAGACTAGCTGCCTACTTGCATAAAATTCTTCAGCAACTGTATGAGCCGCTCATAAGCTGATCCACCGCTAATGAAATGTGTATTGACGGGGGTCAGCTGAGAAAGACTTGCCATGCCTAATTTAAATATTCATGAGAAAGAGATTTATTCAGATGGCATTTAAAAATCAGCAAATCATAACCGAGGCTTGTAGCTACTTAAATCGCGCACTGCTAGCTGGGAAATGTAGATATATCAAGAGTAAATGCTGATAAGCTCTGAAAGAGCAAAGGTAGATGGAAACTCAAAAATGTTTGGCTTAATGGTGCACCTTTCGCAATACATATGAGATCAACTCTAGGTCCACTTTGATTATCCAAATAAGAAGAAAATACAGGAAACTTGTTTGCAGAAAGTAAGCTCAACTTCAGATTCTAACATCTTTAAGATTAGTTCGAAAGTCGTGCTAGAATATATTCAATAATGCTCTGTTAAATTTGGTGAGATTTCATATTTTATTATTCACAATCTTTGATGCAAAGCCCAAAATCACGAACTTTTTACAGATACCCATTTCTACAGAAGATTGGGTGTTGCGCCTTCCTGTGGGATAGCACTGTGGGAGTGGCAAAAAACTATGAGTTGAATCCACAATTATTTAGGCCCATCCTTATGACGCAACGGTTTGAACTTGTTGTAATTACGACAATTTTGAGCCATGGCCACATCACTATTTCCAATAAAGAACGAAGGAGCAAAGCGAACCCCAGAATAAGGTAAGGGACGGGTCATTATTAATAAAAGGGTACCGAAGAGTACCGATGAAGGTACCAAAGAAGGTACAGAAGAGAGGAGGATTATGATTACAAAATTTTTTCTACCTATGTTTCTACAATATTTGAAAATTAAATACCCAACCATTTACATGGTCAACATTTAGAATACCCAGCCCTCTGAAAAAGGTATGAATAATCGTAATGGTTTCAAATAATAGTAGTCTGAAAAGGGAAACTTTTTCTGGCCATCAATTTATATCTTGAAGCAACATTTCAAATTTTTACCCACCCCTTTGCCTTGTAGAATTTCTTGTTACCCAACCTTTGCCTACCTAAAAAGGTTTCTTTACCTAACCATTTTATCTTCGGTCCCAAACCCTGTTAAAAATAATGACCAGTGCCTAAAAGTATCATTTATATGCGAGAATTCAAGGAAATATTCTGTCAAGGAAAGATGAGATTCCCTTGAGCAGGCATGGATAATTGACGTAACTCACTAGCAGACAACAAGTAATTAAATTTAAGGTTTAAAGTTTTTTCATAATAATTAACTAATCGTATTATAAACAGATTAAAGCTAAGGTTGATCATAAGACAAGGTTGTAAATATACAGGGTACTGTGGAGCCATTGAGAATATAAGTTACCGCCACGTTCGCAGAAGAAGCCACAAAATAAACCTGTTACGTTCACAGTGGTTTATATAAGTGGTATTTCATTGGCCAGTTCCCAGGAAAAAACCAATTCAGGGTGAATATCCCGTATAACAGCTGGCCGTGCAACTTTGCGCAGCATAAAGTCTGTTGATATGTCCTAGTTTCCAAGATAATCGTGCTGCCTAAATTTGGTTTACGACGATCGATTCAAGACTGCACACTTTTCTAAGAATACCTAACTTTTTACCGATCCTCAATATTCTTACTTTGTTCTGGCTTTGAGACTAAGATTATTCTTAAATTATTCTTGAGTATCAAAGGTGTGGCTTGGTTTGGGAATGAAAGGAATACATTCAAATCTTTGATGATGTCATAATTAATCATAAAGCAAATTGAAAGAGGACCAGAAATAAATATATTGTATTGATTGTTTAATCCAAAAGCGCCATGGTAGCTCAAATAAACAAAAATTCTAAGTCTTGATAAAGATTGAACCTTGCATTATTCTTAAATAAACTTCATGTGCAATGTGATAAGAGCATTTAGTTACAACCAGATATGTTTTCCATATATCACTGGATACAGCAGATTCGTCCCCTGAAGTAAATTGAATCCGTACGAGGCTAACGACAAATGGCTATCTGATGGCTCTATTAACCGTTTTTCCTTGATTAGCCGTCCGGCTTGGGTAGTAAATTCCAAAAACAAATCCAAAAGGCCGGATGATTTTCAAGAAATATTAGAACGGAGAGAAATTTTAGTGGAAACAGAAGAATAAATGCCAGTCGCACCCGGACGAATATATTGAAGGAAAAGGAGAGGTAAAAAACTTCCACACATGTGGAAATTTACAAAAGTCTTTCCTCCGAAGTAGGTCCGCCATGAACCTGTTAGTCCCATTAGTTCCGGACGCTTAAAAACTGAAATGCTTGAGATAAGACCGGATAATCGATGAGCGGATAAACAATATGCGGATAATATGGATGTGTGTCAATGTATTCAAAATTATGGCCTAAAAACCAAACAATGTGAAAAAGACAGATTTGTGAATGAATATCTGAACATGCACTGGAAAACAAATGGCATTGTTTACTTCTTGCCTATCATAAACGAATAAATATTATCCAGACTTTCCTTTGAGGAAAATTTAATATCACACACAAAAACAATGCATGCGCATAGGTAGAGCGTAATAAGAGAAATGAAGTGTGTGCTCAATGCTTAGTTAAAAGCATTTGACTTTCGCTCGCTGCACGAACAAAAGTGAGCAAATAGAGGTTGCTCGGTCGAATGGCATGCTGCTTTGAATGCCCAACTGGTCACACACCTTCGACAAAGATATATTTAGGGTAGTTCCTATGATGAAATGCATGAGATGAAAGGATAAATAATTGCAGTAAGGGAGAAATAGATTACGTAAAGCACGTTGAGTTAGAAAATATATCTGTATACACACTTGCAACAATTGAATGAAATTATTCAGACTCTCTCTCAACTGAACTTTTAAATCATTAGAGCAGCGATACGTTTGTCTATGCTCATAGAGGGTGCAATCCTCTAATGGGACATGGCCTGAACATTGCTGTGTGAACTTTTGCGAATCGACTTCAATGTATACACAACAAACAGCTGCATGCACCAATTCATAGTGCAAGCAAAGTGACAATGGACTTCCTACCTTTTCAAAACAATGTAGCCAGTACATTTGTACTGCAAGTCTTACATGTTGGCGCTAACAATAAATAGCCTCATAATAACTGATTCCTGGCAAATATCGGGTCACAAAATAACCTACATAATTGTAGTTATGTAGCGAGGTATTTGTTACGTAGCCTGCTTATGATATATTCTTGACACCATATATTCGAGTTCGCTACAGCTTTCTAATCGTGAAAGCATAATGTTCTTGCTACTAATCTACTCTCTATTATCCTATATTTGTCAACTATGCTATAAAAAGGACTGCTTAATTCTACGCCCATTTTTCTTACATTTTGGGCTTGTCAGGCGCTAAGAAGACTTAAGTTCTAGCTGGCACAGGCATCATAATAACAGATGCCCTTTCTGATGTCACATATGACGAACTGCTATAGGTATCGAACAGAGTCCACATTAATCTGAGCCAAATAGACTACCACTATAGCAGGGGTGTTGTTAGCTATAATAATCATATCGAGAGAAAATTTGTAAATAAGAGAAAAGTTGAATAAGGAAAGTACACCATAAGAGACCAACATTTCTCGTTTCCAGTATAAAAACACCGATATGTATGCATAACTCAGAATAGTTTTAATTACTCATCCAATTAATATTTTAATGGTATAATTTACAGAGACAAAGATATCTCAGTTACGCAAGTGCTACATTTGAAGAAGTTATAAAATGACAAATTATCAATAAGAGAACCTACATTATAAAATTTTATCGTGCGTATTTCAATAGCTCTCAAAATTAATGGAGAGGTAACTAGCAAGGCTAATATTACTTACGAATTTTACTCACATTCAATTGAAATTATTATTCAAATCGGTCAATTTGTTCTTACTTCGTCAATATAGCTGATTTGTATAATTATCAACTTCAGTTAGATCCAGCTGTTGCACACTGTTTCATGTCACTCAGTATCGCTTTCTTCGTCGCTTAATTCGATGATCTAGCAAAACAAACAAGACTGCAAATGAACAAATAAAGAATTTATCTTTTTAAAATTACTTGCCATTTAGCTTCCTTAATATTATAGAAATAACTAAAACCTGGAGCACCGAATTTCTTTAGATTCAACTGTGTCCAGTTACAGATTCTCTCATTCAAGTCGTACAGACATTCACCTCTTGAATAACACCTTCCATGTAACAACTCCTATCTTGGATTACAACTCTAAAGGTTAGAGTTCTATCTCATTTTCACAGTATGTGTGTGCGTATCTCTCTCTCCATTTCTCTGGTTCAAATGAATGAAGACTTAATATTACTCGTTAAAAATTATCTTTCTCCACGCAAAATTCCCTTACAAACCGAATAGCTGCTCTAAAACAACCTAGAACTTTAACATCGAAAGCAAAGCTGATACTAGTACAGAGCAATAAAGAACAGTCTGAAGATTTAATTGCACTTTATCATAAAGTCATCGTACCTCAGCATCCAAAGTGCTTCTGTGCAATTCTGCAAGACCTGTACGTTCTTCTAAGTATTTTGGAACGTTGAAAGCGTTAAGGAGAAATTCAAAACCCTCTTCTCTGTATGCCTTTACGACCTAAAATTGAGTTCAATCATTTTCATCATTCATCATTCATCATCATTTTCATCATCAGAGTTACCCTCCAAATAATTTAAGATTCATAAACACGTAGTCTTAATGTCAAGAGTTTACTTGAGTTGCCAGTAAAGGAAAACTTGAGTTTAGGGTGAACTATGTTAAAGATCAAACGATAACAAAAAGTTTGTCCCATTTACATTTGTGCATCATCTTGGATATACTACATAACGTAATCTAATTCTGAAACTTCTTTTCTGTCTAATCACTTTCTATTTCTCACAATCAACAAGATATATTTTTGCAAACAATGTTTATTTAGAAGCACAAAGATGCAAGTAGCTAAATTTCTCATATTTAAAGTTTTAATTAACTCCTATAAATATGATATCCTCCGAATTACTTAAACTATAGCATCGTTAAACATTTCGAAACCCGGCATTCTGAACTGGAAATTAGCGGAATTAGCATAATTTTCAAAACGCATGTTGGAAGCATTCTTTCGAACTAGCTCACAAACAGTGCAATACAAAATGCAGCTGATGGAGGGCAAGATAGAAATCTGCCATCAGATGATTCCATCATATGCACTTTTGAACTGGAAAAGCAAGTTCAACGGATAAGCTCTGTCTTTGAAACAGGGGGTAAAAACCACAGAAAAAAGGCTAGAATTCTGCAATTGATCCATGGTATGCTTGAAAGGGAAGTTGAGTGATAACTTTGAGTAATGCTTTTGGGCTGAGCCCAATTAACCGACATTCCATTAACTATAATATAAAAATTTATCATATAATTTCACCTTATATCAGATTATTGTATAAACTATACACTATTGTATATTATTATATTATATTGCATTATATTATATTATGTTATATTATATTATACTATGCTATATTACATTACATTATACTATATTATATTATACTATATTATATTGTATTATTTTATATTATATTATGTTATATCATATTGTACTTTATTACATTATTTTATACTGTTTCATATTACATTATATTATATTATATTATATTATATTATATCATATTATATTATGCTATATTAAAGTACATTATACTATATTATACTATATTATATTATATCATACTATATTATATCGTATTATTTTATATTATATTATGTTATATTATATTGTACTTTATTACATTATTTTATACTGTTTCATATTACATTATATTTAAGGACAAAAGCACACCTCTCATAAGCTCACAAAGATTTACAATACGGTAGAGGACTTACTGTGTCGGAACATGCTGTACAACATCTGAACGCAACACTGGATGGAAAAAGCAACTGGAACCGTGACATAAATCCACGCAACTAAATTGAAATTAGAGAGGACTAATTAGCAATAGGGCTATGTACATTAAAGTTTAACTAGCAATATGGTTATCACGATTCACGATAATATTCTAAAGCACCCAATACAACACCCAATGCAATAATAATATTCCACAATCATTTGTCGCTGAAATTCTTTTGATGTGTAGTATTTTCATTTTCATTTCATTTTCATTTTAAATGCTTAAAGAGGGTGACCCTTCAGCAATCGCTGATTTGCAAGGGGCCCTCTATTTTTCTCTTTTTAAAATTTTTTTTCAATTTCTAATATATGCAAATTATTGGATACAAAATATCAAATGGCTGGTAGTAAGAGAGGTGCTGCCTTAAAAATGAGCAGGCCGAAGGAGATTTATAAGATGTGCAAAAATAATGGAACAAATAGCGTAGGCCAAAAAGGCGACGGAAAGGAAATGACAAGAAATGATGAGAAAGTGTGGTAGCGAAATATAGCAAAATGCGAGAACATAGTTAAATCAAAAGCATTTCAGTTACAACGTATGTTTTGACACAGTTATTGCAAATTTATGTTGGGAACCAACAAAAAGCCAAATTCACACAAACTTCGCTGC
>WIPJ01000644.1:24015-38077 GCA_018155075.1 Cassiopea andromeda
ATCTGCTACAAATTAAAAAATTGAAAATTATCCTGGGTGTACCTGATGTGGAACAATTCCAAGCGGAGATTCGAAGTCAGCATCTAAGCTCTCCTCCGTTGCGGCAGTATCTGCAGGCGCGTAGCCTCTGCAAAACAGAGTAATTAGAACATACCAGATGGCTTTAAATAAGCTATGACCAGATTAGGATCTGGGTAGAGCTACTGAGCACTAAAGGGTTAGATTTTCCCTATCATAAATCTGGTTAATAAGGATTCAGAATGACATTCGTCAAAAATATCTGGTAGCTAACATCAAAGAAGCTTTCAAAATAACCTCCAGCCCGGAACAATGTGCTCCCTGACTATTTCTTTCCACAAAAAATGTATACCAAATCATTCTTGCAGCTAAATGATTCAATGATTCTTGGAAATCATTATTCATCATGTCTTCATGCAACAAAGGATGTGAAGCCAAAACTTCTCGAAAGACTATCAGTCAATCGACGCGACACCCATTAAAAGACTATCAGTCAATCCTTTTCCAGAAAAAATCTGGCCCATGACAATGTTATGATTGCAAAGCATAAATTATAACCCCCGGAGGTTTAATCGAGTCATTCGAGTATACTTTAATGATTCGATTGAGCCCCGTGGGTTTATTTGCAGACAGCAGTTTGGCGGAGGGACCTATAAGAGGGTAGGGACTTAATCGAATCACTACGACAATGGCAAAAATGCCCACCAGAAATTCAATCTAATGCATTCCTACAACCCCAAACACTATTTCCATCTACACCCTTGGCAGAAGGGTTTTGTGATTAATATTTTAGCTCAAAAAAACTTTGCATCTATGGCAAAAGCAAAACTACATCAGTCTATCAAACAAAAATATTGAAAAAACAAACCCGTCTTTGTGTTGGAGAATTGAAACAAGTAATTCAACAGCTAAAGCGCTTGCCATCATTGATATGCCGGGCCTAGATACAGTGCATTGTTGATCAAGGGTTCTGTCTCTTGTTGACTATAAAGTAGCGAGACACTAATTAGATAAATCGTACCTGGTTAAATCAATGATATACTAAGCACAGTTGAGTTACATATGGTACACACTGAGATAGGAAGACAAAATGAATTCAAAATGAAGAAAGATTGGATAGCAATGTCTACAAAGTAAGGTCAATAGCTGGTCCCATTAACCTACTTCAAAGCAGAAAGCACCCGTATGAGACGAGAGACACTACTAGCTAACGGCTGGGGAGGGTAGTTTGACTTGTTCCATGAATAATATCGACTTATATCTTTGTAAATTCTTATTTTGTTGGCTTCTTTACCATGCATTGTGAGGGAAGATTAGGATCAAGAGAATTTGACACAGATGCAGGATGCATTGAAAGTTTAAAGCAAATGGTATGATATTTCGGTTGTTGGAGACCACGCCCGTGGCCATGGGGTGGCATGGGGTGGAAATTTTGGCTCAGCTAAACCTTGGTCTTTGTGACATACTAGAAAGTTCAATCTTTTCCTGCAGACACATTTTCCATTTGATTGGGGTAACACCAAGTATGAAATAAGCTCTCAGATTTTGTACCACGTGATTCTTCCAGGACACTTCTGCTACCCTTGAAACACAGGCCTATGGGGTTGCTGGAGACCCCCCTTTTAGACTATCCTTTCAAGATACTTCCAAACGCTAATAGCTCCTTTCTCTGCCATCTTGATTCCTCACTGCTTCTATCAGGCCTCTTTCCCATTTGATTCTACATACGTGAATGGTATCTGGCATATGCAGCCTACCTTACTTACATCACCTGGAGCAACAACATCGTTGCAAAAGTAGCACCCCAGTCTGTCACCAGGCACCTTCACTCTCAATGAATTGATCTCTTCTTTCTCTGTTGAACTGTTATCATTTTCTTCTCTTTTCAAACCATGGCGCATTACTACAAATGTATCAAAACCCAAAGCGGCGTTTATGACTATCTGCAAAGAGGAATCAATGACTGTAGCTTTTGTTTGCTTAACATCAGCCTAAGTGCTACACAGTCCAGTTAAGATATAAAGTCTAAATCGACGCCCATCACCCCTTAGTGAGAAATACTTGGAAATTAGCTAGTACTATGAGACTGAGAAGGAAAAATGTAAAGGGTAAGTGAAATCAACGTAAGTATTTACTAAGAATTTAGTAACGACTGACGTTTGGCAAAACTGTAACTAGCCAGGATCGCTTTACAGATTGATTCTCACGTCAGAAATCCTAAACAAAGATATTGGGAGTCTGAAACTGCTATCTGTCTGGTATTGATACTTAATGCTATTAGTAAATTTGCGTGGTGCCTGGTAAAGTTTTTACTACATGTTTGGCTTAATACATACTGCAAATATCAAGCATGGCAATGCGGGTACTTTTTGGACAAATCTTACTTTTCTCTTGGCAGCTCCTAGTAGCGTCGGCAACCAACGACTTTCTCGCGTATCCATCAACAGAAATACAACGTCATGGTCGTCGAATAATTTCTCCAAGCACTCGACATCTTTTCTAATGCGATTCACTGCATCGTCTTCAAACAATGAGATACGGAGAAAAATACAGTGAATTCAGGGTTGGTATGGCTTTAAAATTATTCACTGACTTTCAGAAAAGCTGATAAGCAGCCAGTTCTGGTCATGGTGGAGTGAATAATTTGACACAAGAATCAATCAACCATAAAAAACACAAAAGAACCAACTATAGTCTATTCCAATGGAAATTCCCGAGTTAATTAGTGCAAAAATTTTCTGGGTGATATCAGAGTGAAGTTGGAACAGCGAGAAAGTGCTTGCTGTAAGTCATAACAAGGAGGAAATACGTAAAACGAGGCTTGTTCATGGCTTCCACTCACGGCAAGCTTTGACAGGCTGAAATAAGTCGCTCGAATCAATCCCTCAAGCTTTTGCGACAGATTGCTAAGTTTGCACAAAAACTTATAATTGTCACAGCTAGCAACGAGCTTGAGCTCTATTAGGTCAACCATGACTGGATCAATCAACACATTCAAACAAAAATGAAGATTACCTGTAGATAAACCACGGAGATTTTAGGAATAGCAACAAACAGCAAACCTTGTACATTTTCGCAACATTTATTCTGCGCAACTGTCGTGCACATTCGTTTCCCGCTTTTGGGACAGCAACCTACCGTGCCTCGTTTTCATTTTACATTTTTCTCCTTGTTGCAAATCATAGCAAACCTAAAACTTTAAGTGTAAACAAATCTTTCTTGCATCACAGGCACAGAAAAATCTTATGAACAAAATCCAAAAAGTTGAAACTAAGGGATGCACAGAATACAATATGTATTCAAAGGAACTATATTGTTGTGGATGCAAGCATAAATGACATCAATGTAGGTGTTCCACAAGGGTCTTGCCTAGGTCCACTCCTATTTCTTGTCTATATAAATGACCTTCCTTGCATTGTAAAACACTCCAAAGTTTCTATGTATGTTGATGATACCAGTAATTATCATACTTCCAAGGACAAAAATGCAGTTAAATACGGCTTTAAATGAAGAACTTCGGAGGCTCGATAGGTGGTTGCAGGGGAATAAGCTATCTCTTAATGTAGCTAAAACTCGCTCTATGTTAATAACCACGAAACAAAAGAAGTATCTCACGCCTTCAAACCAAACCTTACCTTTTTTTCGTGAGGAACATATAAAAGTTTTATGCAATTCTAAGCATCTAGGTGTTCAAACAGACGAAAACCTGACATAGAAGAATCAGACAAAATCACACTGAGAAAGCTTCTCGTGCAATCGGCTTTCTAAAGTATGCCAGGTATTTTCTCCCTGAGTTAATTGTAAAAACTCTTTATACTAGCATCGTTGAGCCTCACTTCCAATACTGCTGCTCTGTTTGGGGCTGTTACCATTCCACTGACATCTTACAATTGCAGAGGCTCCAAACAGAGCAGCACGCATCGTGACCAACAGTCATTTTGATGCTCCAAGCAAATCTCTAATCCAAAGTTTAGGTTGGAAAAAATTGAAGAGTTGATTCGGAAAAAATAGACAAGTAAATCTAACAGTCTTTAAAAGCTTAAACAGCATTGCTTCCAAATATCTTTGTGATATTTTTACTGAAAACACCGTTAAAGCCACACGTAGTCTTCGAAATACAAATACTGATTTAAAGCTGCCTTTAAAAAGCTCTGCTAACGGACAAAAATGTTTTTCATTCAGAGGTGCAAAATGTTAGAATGATTTTTCAAATGAGGCCAAACCAACTACTTCAATTAAAGCTTTTAAGTGCCTGACTTAGCCTGCGTCAGTGTATTTACAGATTATCACAACCAATTTAAATTGTATAATATGTTATTTTAAGATTTGTAATTAGACCTCTTAAGCATTCTAATTAGGATTCAAATTTTGTAATTATTATTTTTTTGTTAGATATGTAAGTATAGTGTAGACAGAGGGCCCCTTGTAAATCAGTTATTACTGAAGGGCCACCCTCCTTTAAAAAGTGAAATGAAAATGAAATGAAAATAAACTGCAGCTTTACTATGAAACGTAAAACCAAGAAGGCTAGAAAGCAAGGCAACTATTTTAAGATATTCTACAACTCCAAGAACTAATGAATATAGAGTCTTTCCACTAGAATTATCTATTCCGGGCTGAATTTAAATTAATGCAAACTCCAATTACGACATATTTTCATTATTAAATGTTTAGGACATATTCTGGTAGTATCATCAGTAAAGTAAATAGAATGAATCGAATTTAACAAACTGTATAGAGTTAAAAAAATCAACAAGAAGCCAAAAACAACGAAACTTAAGTAAGCTCTCGTGTGCCAGAGTATCCATGCTGTTGCTAGAAATGTTTTGGAGTTACAACTACCAAGGGAAAAGAGTGACGCATGATAGAGGATACTTTTGTACAAAACACAAAACTTCTTACCTGTACTTCCTATCGAATGACCAGGCATTGGAATCGTCAATTCATAATAATTGGAATCCTATTTAAAAGAAGAACAATTGGATTCAAAAGAAAATATTGGTGAAAAGAAGAGAAATTGAATCATTGACAAAATTATGTCGACAATATCATATGACGGCTGAATCAAATTGCAATCCTAATCTTGTAGTGAAGCTTTGGTTGAGTAATGGTTATCTGTAATAATAATAACAATATAACAATTTATACTTATCTAAAGTTAGCTATAAAGAAATACCTAAAATAGTAATACAGAGCAACTGATCTTCCCATTTACAATGTCTATGTACAAATTATACAACAGCATGTGGATCCTGTCCAATTTTAGATTCTGTTTTTAGACTGATTGTTATTTTTAGCAGATTCTATCTTGTAAGAGAGTTTGTTCCAGTCACCCAGTTATTTCCTCAGTCAGTTAGTCAACCAGTTAAAATGACCTTTGATTTACAGGCATTTCAATGTGATGCGAGCGCACCGGCATACGTAAACTACGTCCCACGCGCTCGACTTGTAGCCCACGCGAATCTATCAATTTAATTGCTAGCGAGCGATGAAATTGATAGAATATACATTCAAATAATGGCAAGCTCATAATTAAGTATTTCTATACACTTAACAGCTTTTGACAATATCCTCAGTTAATTGACGAAAATTGTATTGGAAAAAACAGCGCGCACAAACGAACCTGCGCGCGTGATCAGCCTGGATAGAAAATGCGTTACAGTATTCAAGAGCTTGTGAACAAATATAATTTTATAACCAACTCTATTACTTAGGGGCCAATCGTTTATAATTCTGGGTACTGGGGCAGTTTACAATTGGGGAAGGAATGAGAGCTTTTGAAAGGACGAGTGAAGGTATGAAACTTTCTGGAAAATTTTCGAGCATTTTAGTATGAAATCTTGTAATTATTTCTCAATGGGGGTATGGACATTTTAAAACAAAAAATAGAAAAGGTATAAAAATATTGAACAGTCTTCAAATTCCAACCCGCACCCCCCCCAATACCCAGAGTTATAAATGGCTGGCCTTTAGCAAACACAAAAAAATCTACTTACAATTCCAGGAAATATTCTCCTAAGTGACTCAGCAGCAGCCTGTGCTTTTTTCTTGCCGCCATTCTTGCAGTCTTCAAATTCAAACAACGTTTGACGAACGGGATTGGAGAATGACACCCGCGAATTGTCGACAAATGTTATCGTGCGTACACCCCAACCCTGAAAAAGAATATTTACATTAACCAAGTACAGAATGAAATTTGCAATGAGGAAATATATGTGAAAAGACGATGATACAATTAGGAATAAAATAGCGTGGTTTTCAGGTACTAAGAGTGAATTTTAAATAGGAACATCCAACTAAGTGTAAAATAAGCTCAATTAATTTGGCAGAAATTAAAATTTCTGAAGGTGTATTTCTTGGTTGGGTGTGGGGTGGGGCTGGGACACCCCAATATTTGGGTAAGTGCTCAGACATGGTAGATTGTCGGCAAAATTCCAATAATCATCTTCATTGGTCAATTTTCTTTCGCGTACCCTCTCCGTATTAAAACTTATCTTTGCAAAAATTTCTTGCTCAGAGCAAACCATTATTTCGCAATTTTAAGCCACTTTGCAATTAAGAAATACGCGTTTTTCCGACAACCATGTGGGTTGAGCGGATGGCAAACAGCTAGTGTCTCATGTAACTGTGCAGAGTTAATGCCAACAAGGAGGCGCATGTTTTGAAGTGGCGAATGTCTTATCCATCTTCAACGCAAGCAATTATCGAATCAAGTATATATCAAGACGAAACTGCGCTACTTCAAGTTGTCTAAGCAATTGTAAGGCAAGAAACAACAGAGAGCAAAGCTCGTCAGTTATAGTTCTACCATTGAAAAGCTCTTAGCCTAACTCCTAGATGAAGAATGACGGTCAATGATTTTTGCGTTTAAAGCTAGTAAATGGTTAGCTGGTCAATAAATGAGGAGTTTACTTAGATGAAGAAATAATTACGTATCTATATTACATGGTAAAATACATGAACATGGGAATAGGTAGTCCCGTATACTTTCGTACGTAGGGGAGTGCCTGTTAGAGAGGACACTTATGCTAAGCCATCGGCATGTGAGGTAGGGTGGTCAGTTCCTTTCGTCGCCGCCTTTATCTCTCCAGTGTTGCCACCAGGTACCCATTCGCTGCTGGGTGTACAGTGAGCGAGCATTCAGTCAGGGCATTGAGTCGGGCTCGAACCGTAGATCTTCCGCATGGTAGGCACGCGCTCTAACCACTATGCTACCTCGCTCAACTGGGAATAGCTAAATCTTAAAAACCTACAAGGTCTGTTTCAATGCTTTTAATGTTTACTGATGTTTACATTCAAATGGAAAAATCGTTGCTCTGAAACATACCATGAGGTTCCTTGCTACATTGCACCCTAAAGTTCCACTTCCTAAAAGCAAGCATCTTGTTGAAGAAATCTTTTCTAAGTTAATATCAGGAACCAATCGCCAGCGCATTAACTTCAAATTCAAATCAACTGCCGATTCAGCTAATCTAAAATGAGAAACAACTTGTTATGAGGTGCTAGCGGATAAAGTTCCTCATTCATTATATTACTTAAATGGCTTTGCACATGATATTGAGGGGGGAGGGGGTCTCTAAATAACAGAATTAGACACCCTCCAGCGTCTGCATTACAGGGCTCATTCAAAAATAGGAAATGCACTCATGAAGGACGCGTGGTCATCTAATTGGCTGACTGTTGAAAATCTTATTAGATTTGCTCGTTCTATGATGGCATATAAGATTTTGAACAAATTGAGCCCGAAAGCAAACTCGATTACATTTAGAGGTAGCATCCTTTGGAATGCCCTTAACCATGGTATAAAAGCTTGTACTAATATGGCAGCATTCAACAAGAAGGTAATAGGCTGGAAAGGGGAAAGTTGCAACTGTAAATTATGTAGATGAAGTCTTGTTTTTTTGCTATTTTCTTCTTTTTATTTTTATCGCATGAGTATTTTAGTAATTGACGTTGAATTTAATTACTTACTGGTGGATGATGCCATTGTAACTAGAAGTGAAAGTGTACATAATTCCATGTGGAAAAAAAGGAAAAAGCCTTTGGGATAAGTACCAATATAGATCCGCGTACTCAAAATATGAAACAAGGAACTAACGATCTCCAGATCCCAAAGCTCATAACTGAACACGCCAGAAAAGGATCTTGTTACTCTGCGGTAAGAACGATATCCCAGCTAATATTAGAGAATCCAAACACTTCGTCGCTTCAAAAAAGAACTAAAAGCGCACCTGACGAGCTGAGAATGCAAAGAACAAGTACAACAAAACATGACCTTCTGGAAGAACAGCCGAAAAAACTTTTTTTCATACATATTAAACCTAATACAATGTTTCTATATAGATCATGGGAATTTGACGCGAGACAACGAGACAGGATATGAAACAAGATTTCAAACACTTTTGTTCTAAGTGTCAATGACCAGCCATCGTTAATCTCTAGCGCAGGCCTTCTGAACCAAAATTTGCTAAGCGTCATTTTTTCAATGCTAGCAAGCAAGAAGCCCCACAGTGAAAAGCTATACCTGCCTCCTGACTTGCTTTCACCTCAGCATTTAAGGACAACGCAACTGCAGTGTGATAGATGTAAAAGTTCTAAGCTCGGTAAAATATTCTCAGTTAGGATTATCCAAAAGTTACTGATATAATTCGAGTCCAGTTTTCAATTTCTGTTTTGAGCACACTTGCTGTGCGCCACTACGCATAACCGAATGTATCACGAGTGGCGCGCGCTGTTACATGCGGAGGCGCGCACTGTTACATGCGGAGGCCTTCTCTTGAGATTCTTCTCTGATGCCACTAATCAGGTAGATTTTTGCTACTGATGTGATAACAACAACAACTCCAGCTAAGACTCGACGGAAGCACAATAAAGGTAATGATAATTTCATCGTTGAATCTGGTGAACAAATCACAATGCAAGTCAAAAAATTAAACAGGAACTTAATGACTAGCATTTTGGTGCATATTGGGAATTTAGATGTGAAAGAAACAAGCTGTGATTGTGGAGAGCGGAGCCTTTTCATGGAAATAAATATGAAGGCATTTAATGCTCAAAGGATCTTGCAAAAAGCAAAATACCCAATGAGACTGAATTCAAGATACAAATGATCGAAAAAGACCATCCATAGTCATTCATATTCTATAATTTTACCCAAAGGTAACTGGTCTTAACTGTATGTTGTAAAAGGTTCAGTTAACTCATAGTCTACAAGTTTTTGACGGACATTCGCAATTCTATAGGCAAATCCAGGTCCAGCGGTTACTGTTCTTTGCTGTCTATACTCGATTGCTGTCTATATTCAAAGAAAGCAACCAGAGCCTAATGCAATCAGTTAATATGAGAGTAAAGCTAGGCTTTGCAGTCTAAAGTCATAGGTGTCATAGGTGTAAAGACGAACTGCAAGCAGTAAATGGTACTACTGACAGTCGAATAGTAAGAGTCTGAGACTGCAGGTGAAACTTGACAAAGAATACCATAACCAAAGTCAGGTGACGCTGCAGAATAACATTTTGGCCTATCATATATATATTTTTCTTTCACGGGATTTAGAAATCAGAAATGGGCCTATTTTATTTGAACTAAAAATGCACTTAGAGTATATGAATAATCACAAAGAATTACTTTTTTGGATCAAGTGAAGAGCTCAAGTTTACCATCCTTGGAATCAGCTTTTGCTTTTCATTCTTTTCCCATCCAACAACTTTTGGCGTTCCTAAATAGATTGAAAGTTAAAGCACATAAAGATTAATCGGCAAAAAGAATCGGAATTTCTATGCCCTTAGCTGTTTTGGGAAAGGCATGGTACTTGTCGAGGATTCAAACCAGGAGAATTATATTACCTATGTAGGTCAAATTTTTGTGAAAAAAGCAATCGTGAATCTTGAGATTATCACGTGCAAATTATCACTTTTCACTGAAAAGAGAATACTAGTGATGGACTTCCACTACAACCGTAAGAATTTGTTGAGATATCTAGAGTTAGAAGGCACTGAAGGTAACTAAGTTTGAAGAGAGGAAGAATGCCATAAATATATATAATATATATATATATAATATAGATATATATAATATATATAATATAAATATATATAATATAAATATATATAATATATGAAGTGAGGGAACAACCAATTACACTGAATTGGGTAGGGTCTTTTAGCTTCAAAGTACATTGCAACAACCATAGCTTAAAAATTTTCCCTGAGGTTGGGCTTAACTTTTTAGATTAGTAAACCACTAAATATAACACTAATATTTCCTCATAGAAGCCTAACACAATAAACAAAACTCAACAGTTTCTACTTTGCAAGGCACGGCCCTACCAAATGTGATCACTAGGGTGGTCATATTTTGATTTTTTTCAAAATGTTTTACCAAAAAAATTGAATTTTTGGCTTTATTTTGACTTTTAATTATAACTCAAAAAACAATACACTTCCAGAAAGCTCATTAATAATAATAATAATAATAATAATAATAAAGTCATTGATAGTGCGCCATATATCCTCGGGGCTCATAGGCGCATAACATACATTACAAAAATAACTTTGAAATAAATAAGTCTTTCACAGTTTTTTAAATGAAACAAGCGAGTATGATGCCCTCAATGAATACGGCAGTTACTTCCATAATTTTGGAGCAACATGCGCAAATGAACGGTCTCCTGCTGTCACTAAATGAGTTCTCTTGGTTTCAAATAAATTCATGTCATTCTCCTAGCATTTTATTGAAAGCCAAAAAAATGTTTTCCAACAACGTCTGGTAGAAAATTATACTCTTTGGGAAACATTTTGTTGAAAGCAAAAATCTTCACTCCATCGATGATGTAGGTTCCCTGAATATTCTTTAGTAGCATAGAGACATATGGAAAGTTCATATCAGCCTGAGAAACAAAGCTTGCTGAGCAAAATGTAGGCTTTCCTGGTCCAACACTTTGTAGTAAATATGGATATGCACATAACATCAAACCTTTGACTTTATTGACCATATCTACTATTTTTTACTATATTCAAGAAAATCAAGATTTTTGACTTTATTTTGAGCAAATTTGACTTTTAAACTTTTTGACTGCCATAGTGATCACCACAAAAATGCAACAAAATACACATCAGATAAGTTGTGAATTAAATAAAGAACAAAAAGCAAAACAAGGAGTACATAGGATATGTATTATAAAAGTAAAACCTAAAGGAGAAATTAAATATTAATTTTGCAGCAAAAGATGAATTACTGTTTCATTTCATAGAGTCTTTAGACAAAACAAACCTTTGCAGGATTTGAAGTCAGGTAGAGTTACAATTTCAAGCAACAAACTGTGAGAGATATCTCGCACACCACCCCTAGCTCTGTCTCGATAGCACAACACCTTTGGCTTTTTTAGGCTTGATCCCCTGAATCAAAAACAAATAGGAAAGGTGTAGAATGAATAAACAACATGGACTCACTATCTGAATAGAAATCTGCTGGAAATCATTGAGCAGCTTGATCAAACTAATCAAGCCAATCAAAGGGGCTGAATCAAAGATCGAATGTAAACATGAAGGCTAGCTTTTGAATACGTCAAAGACTGTCTCCAAAATATAAAAGTTCAGAGTGTAAGATGGACCAGAAATGGCTAGGAACATGTCTGGAAATACCCCCAAAAAGTGCTTGAAAAGTTTCCAGGGTGCAGAAAAAGGCTGTTTGAAAAGCAGTGGGCTGATTTTGACATAGTGACACTAAATAATACAGTAGTAAATCATTCATAAGGCAAAATTGAATAATCTTAACTCAAATTCTATTAAATTTTTGAAGAGGGTACTATAAATGGGTACTTAACTTGAGTCTTCTAAAAGTGTAAATGCCTACAGCTAAGATAAGACTCCAACCTTTATGACAGAACTAAGCATAGAGCCATAGCTTTTCTGGGTGCAATTTCTCAAATAAATGATGAAGCAAATCTAATTTGTACTATGATAAGGTATAACCACATACCAGTGGTATGAAATGAGAGCAAGAAAATTTCGAAGAGGCCAGCCAGGGCTTTCATTCAGATTGCTTGGGTCTCCAAAAGCAAAGATAACCTAGAAAGTAAAAGTAAGTTTGCCATAAAAATGTCTGAGTGACATCAAATGCACCATCAACAGACATAATAAAGTAAACCTTGGTTCTTGATATGAGACATTATACCATTAAAAAAGATAATATTTTACATTATTGTACCTAAGTTGTAACATCAATAACATCAAACATCAAAACATCAAAACTAGGCTTAACAACAATTAAACTCCAAACCAAATCTCATAAAATATCAATAAATCTTGCAAGATGTGAACCACCCCTTGTGAAAAATACAGATAAAAGCAGTATAATCTATCTTGGTTAGCAACCCATATCTCTGAAACCATGCATTTTCAAGCATTGTGAGATAACTTTCACTATTACTGCTTTGTATACATAAATTTCTTGCACAGATCAAAGGCGTATCCACATTTCTAACAACCACTGCAGGGATCTTTAAAATTCAGGCTAGACCAGACATGGGAGACATAATTACTACCAACTATCATATTTCAAAGACATCAACAAGTTGCTGGTAATAGTTCTAAAACTACTTTCTAAAGCATACATGCTTCAAAATACTTGTGAGAAAAAATTTCAAGAATATTTTCAACGCATGAGAGTAAACAAAAAATGTACCTCATCTGATTCACCAACAAAAGACTTGTATTCTTTTAGTTCAGAAATTTCAATTGAGTCACTTGAAGGTTTGATAAGGAAATATCCTGGATCTTAAAATGGACAAGAGCTCACATAAATAGAAAAGCACAGATAGGTGAAACCAGGTAATTGGAAGGAATTAACTGATGCACAAGAAAGCACTTTTGTGATTCATCCTAATGTTTCAAGGCTAATAGTTTATGAGCATAGCAGCCAATGTGAAATGCTTGAAAATCTTTTATGCCTGAAGGTGAATTACACTATTTCTAAGCTGGCTGTGCTGTCTTCCTTGAGATGAAAATAGTTTTGATGGAAAGCTTGTCTATATATACTCCAATGCTCTTCCTCAAAGTCTTTTCTGCCAATTTTAAATTAAATATCAAAAGTTGGCAATACAAAAATGACATTTGACATAAAATGTCAGTAAAATCTAAAGTAAATACTTCAGAAAAAATCAACCCTTGAAAGGATCCCAATCTTGATATGCTCTCTTCACAATTGGATCTTTTTCTAGATATAATTCAGTAGAAAAGTAAGGTCAATTTCTAATAGTAAATTAAGACATACCATGCCCAAGTTTTCTTGACAGGTCATCATATGAACTCTGTAGTGACTGGATCTATTACAAAATCACAACAAAAAACACCATTTTAATCATAAATTCTCTATCCCATAAAACAAACAATACTTTTCTGGAAATCCAAAATTCCCTACTCTGTCATTAACAATATGAATAACATTATATTTTCTGATAATGCTAAAAGGTATACATCCTAAAATAACATTATGCAATTACAAGAAAGGGCAGAAACTTCACTGAGTAAATAAGGAAATGTTTTGCCTCCATGGAGTTCTAGAGGTAATTTGCATTGTTGCAGCTATGCAGTTTTTGTGACTAATACACTCAAAAAATAGCAAAATAAGTTTCTTATATATCACCTGTTGTGCAGTAAAATTTTTATCAATGGTGGATGGTTTAGTGATTGTGGCATTTTGCTCTGGTATCAAGGCAGGAAATGCAAACCAGTAGTAGTAATGGTACTTCTTCAAATCCTTAAAAACAAAAAACATTTTTCAGAAACTTTCAATTATCTAAATATGCATAAAGACTATCAATAATAGAAAATTTGAAAAGCAAGAAAACTAGTTGCAAATTATTTATAATTATAAGAAATTTATAATTATATACTCTATAATTTTAAGAAATTTTGTTATTCTTATAAAAATGACAAAATGTAAGGAAAAACAGACACTAGGTACTATAGGAACAAAAGTCATTGGAAGCAGTATGGCAAAATATGAGAAAAATAGAAAGGGTGAAGTAATAAATTATGTACTCTTA
>WIPJ01000644.1:60795-79289 GCA_018155075.1 Cassiopea andromeda
GTAATTGTTTTAGAACAATAGATTGATTGTTAAACAAACAATCTAAATTATCATTTCAAAATGTATAAGTTCTGCGCAATGTTTAATAAAAGTTAATGAATCAACAATCTGCTTGCATGCTGCTGCCAGATCACAATAATTGTTAAAAATCTTCGCACCATGTTAAAACACATACTGAATTTATAATTTTTAGGGGACTCAGAGGAACAGACCCACCCTCCCCTTCCCCTTTATTAAAAATTCATACTATATTAATAATAAGAATAATAAATAAATATTTAGGCACGATGCCCTATCAGCGAGTTAAAAAACTGCTCTTCCTAGTGGTCGTGCTTGATTGCTACTACCCACCTCAGCTTTTCAGAAGCTGTTTCATTTCCTTTTTGATGCGCACTAGAGAGGGAATCTCGTTCCATGTGAAGGCTTCTGTGAATTGGAAACTATTCTTTGTAAATTCTAGTCGAGGCGTGAGTAGGTGCAAATCTTGGCTATTTCTGGTGGAATAGCTTGAGATCTGAGATCTCTTGGCAAACATATCTTGTAAATGTTCTGGACATTTGCCATTAAGGATTTTGTGTGTCATGACTAACCTATCATATTTTATCAATATTTTGACAGGCAGCCAGTCACAGATCCATCCATCCTTGTGTTTTCCGTATTCGATGAATTCTTTTACTCTAGACTGTAATTAGGTCAAAGAAAATTGGCTTAGGAGCTATGTACTTAGGCAAAAGTTAAAGTACTTTGGGCACCTTAAAAGGCATGATGGAGTGGGACGGATCATCTTGGAAGGCAGGGTTAATGGGAAAAGAAAACGAGGATGGCCTAGGAGACAGTGGGAGAAGGACATAGAGGATGTGCTGAAAATGTCAATTACAGAGGCTGGAAGACTGGCTAACAACAGGGATGAGTTTCGGACAGCTGTCAGGGGCGCCACGTCCTCTCAAGGATAAGCGGATTGGATGGATGGAGACTGTAATTTCCGCAGAGTATCTAGCTTGGAAATTGAAATGACTGGGGTAGAATATCCTTCAGCCTCTGAAGGGCAGAGAGGCCACCTTTAACCTTATCTTTAACTTTACTACTCATTTTGACGATGCAGACCGTGAATTGTTGCATTCAGCTTACTAATCAGTGTATCAACCTTGCAGTTCGAAGAGTTTTGCATTGCATTGCTGTGATGAGCTTTGTGCTTTCACAAGTTTATTGAGATCTTTCTAACTGTTGATTGCATCATATGATAAATAAATTATAACATCTGCATCTTTGAAGATATGGGAATGGTAGCAGCAAAGATGCACCCAGTTTATAATAGAGCTCCTCTTGTTAAAATTTTTCAAAATCACTACTGGCACGGTACCGTGAGAAGAATGGTGCCAGGAAAGGCTTAACTTTGATATATTTATGAAACTTTTTTATGATAATAGTATTTCCAGCAAATATTTCAAGTAGACCAAAATTTAGCCAAATTTCTTATGTAGGCCAAGCCAGTCTTCCACTGGCCAGACACCTTCGTAAGGGACGTTAAACTAGGGGTCTCATGCCTGGATGTGGCATGAGTAGTAGGCCTAAATTAGCTGAAAAAGCTAGGTATAAAGGCCTACTCAAAATAAAGTAAACAACAACAACAACAACCTTTTAATTAGGCCAGATTTCTGAAGTCTAGCCTCCCAATAGGCCAAATGGCAACCCTGGTTTGGCATTTGCCCGATAAAACGCAGGTTTTGACGATTTGGGGGTATAACACCCCCACTCATACCAAAATGCACGCCCCTGCTTCTATTCTAAAATTTCTAAATTACATAGTTTGAATAGCTGGTTCGGATAATAATTGTATTAGGTTATCGGAAGTTATGGTGCATATACCTCCACAAACAATGAAAGACAGCAATGAATTTTCAAACTTTAAATAAAAGTGAAAAGACAGATGCATGTTTGCTTTTATGTAAATAACAGTTTCCATCATTTCCGCATTTTCTTGCTGAATATCTTTCTTATCTTCAGGTGGTGGGAAAGTTTAGATTTTGAGTCACTTATTTCAACGTAAGAACAGATACCATTTTAAAGAGCAGTTACTATCATTTTCTTATTTTTAAATTTGAGCTCTTGCGTGTTATAGTAATTCCGTATTTTCTTGCTGGAATAGTAGATTGACAAACTGCAAATTTACTTCGTAAATGTAGCTGCAGATTTTGATAGCGCTTCAAATTGGAAGTCGTTGTGTAGTAGAGTAATTACAAACAATATTAGCGGATAAGTTTCAAGAATTTCTGTATTTTCTTGCTGAACGATTCACTGACAATTTTTAAATTTCCCTATTTTCTTGCCGAGCCTTGTAATGCCAGATAGCAGATTTCCTTATTTTCTTGCTGAAGTGAACGCTACACTGCCAATGACAGACTCAATTAGTATATTCAGCTTGAAATATCGATAGTGTTTCAAACTTTGAGTTATTTTCTTTCAAAGCAAGCTTAAGTTATTCTTGAGGTTCATTTTTACCACCAAAATGTATACAATACTAACGTATTTTCTGCAGCTTCCTTATTTTCTTGCTGAGATCTTTTCCCCGTTGAATATTGCTTTGTAATACTGCAAAGTATCTTTAACTTGTCAACATATATATACTGCTGATTGCTGTGCTGCCATATTTGCACATTACTCACGTCTGATTGCATTAGCTCTTATGAGACAGTTTGTACTTGAAAAGACATCCAAATAAGGGTGCTACATTTTCTTGCGTGCTTTTTCCGTACGCAGATGGATCACCGTGCGGCAGTTTGCCTCTCTTTGATTTTCATTGTCGTAATATTTCAATGGCCTAAGTATCGGGAGAAAATCAACAGCAAAAGGTCGGGTGTAAAGCTTATATCAAGCTTCGTTTCACGAAGGAATGTTGGAAAATGCATCATCTAACGACTAAACATCTTCTTCTTCTTAGGTGCCGTGCCAGAGTCTGACGTTGGCTACCATGTGTCTGAAACTAGCAGTCACCCGCCCGCCGCAAAATGTCCACAGCACCACACTCAGCAGTCAACGCCAGACCTTCTAAGTACTTCAGTCGCTGCCTTCCTCTTTGTCTTTTACCATTAATTTTCTCTTCGAGCACCAGCTTCTCCAAACCTCCTTTCCTCACGACATGTCCAACAAACCGTAGTTGTCTGCTTCTGATCGTAACCAACAAGCTTCTTTCCATGCTCACCATATATAATAGACGCTCATTTGAGATCTTTTTCAACCAAGATAATCTCATCATTTTACGATGGCACCACATTTCCAGAGCATCCAGTCTCCTCCTGCAGTTTGAACTCATGGTCCAACTTTCACAGCAATAGAGCAGATTGACCATACATTGAATTTCAGTAGTCATAGTCCTGGCTTGATGCTGAACTTTTTGTCTGCAGGAATGGTTGTCTTCTCTGTGAAAGCCTTCTTGGCAAGGATAATTCTTCTTCTGATCTCTTTGTCACATCTACAATCTGATGTGACAAGGTTGCCTAGATAGTTGAACTGATTTATCTGAGCTAGCTTTTCTCCATCTAGGAAGATGTTGCTGCAAGGAATTTTCGTCCTTTTACTCAGAACCATGATCTTCGTTTTCTTCTTATTGATTGTCAAGCCCCTTCTTTCGCTTTCACTTTGCAACGAACTGAGAAGGTGCTATAGATCTTATGTGCTGTAGGCCATCAACACTGTATCATCAGCACATCGGATGTTACTGATTGGAGAACCATTGAACTTAATGTTTTCTGTTGACACTATATTCCGCATGACCTTTTCAGCATAGAGTGAGAATATATCTGGTGATAATACACACCCCCTACGGACTCCCTGGTTAATATGAGCCCAATTGCTGAGCTTTCCATTAATTGAGATTGCTACAAGTTATTCTTTGTACAGGTTGTTCAGCAGCCGAAGGTCTTTCTCATCTATTCCAAAAATCTTCAGATCTTTCATGATGATTTAATGCTTCACTCGGTCAAATGCCTTCTCATAACCAATGGATGCTATATGTATATCAAGTTGCATCTTGATTGATCTTTCTCCAAGTATCCTGAACATAAAGATAGCATCTCCTGTACCACAGTCTTTCTTGAAACCGAATTGCTCTTCACTTATTTCCGGCAACAGTTTATTTCTCACACTTCGCATTATAATTCTGAGGATAATTTTGTGATGTGGCTTATAAGACTTATAAGACAATAATTGCCACACTCAAGTAGGTCACCTTTCTTTGGAAGAGGAATTAATATTGACTCTTTCATCTGCTTTGGTATCACACCAGTATTATAGATTGTGTTTGTGAGAATGCACAGCATTTTAACACTAATATCTATGCATGCAATTACAATTCTGCAGTGACTTTGTCATTTCCTGGTCCTTTTCAGATTTCATTTCATTCAATGCTGCTTCTACTTCAGATTCTAAGATCTTGTTACCTGACAATTCCTCGTCTCTATCAAAGTCCAATATGTCACTTGCATCATCAAGTAAATCTCCAATGCATTCGGTCCATCTGCGCAGGATGTCTTCTTCCATAACGACTTTTCCATCTTTGGCTCTTAGAGCAGTGTTTGTAGGTCTTATTTTCTCTTTGACATTCTTTTGATTTTGTTAAACATTTGTTGTACATTCTTATTCTCAAGATCTTCAAGTTCTTTGCATTGTTCTTCAATCCATGTCTCTTTAGCTTTTCTGCCTTCAGCTTTAATCTTTATGTTTATACTTCCATACTTAACAGTATTCTTGTTTTCGACAGACCTTCGTTGCTTCATTAGTTCCAGTATACTATTATTCATCCATATTTGTTTCTTGTCACGTGATATAGGTGGCAGCAGTCTCTCAACAGTATTTTGAACAACCTCCTTTATCTGGTTCCAGTCTTCTTCAGCTGTATTTTAATCACTACTGAGTTGTTGAAAGCGGTTCTTCACCTCAACTGCATGTTGTTTCTGGATGCTTACATCATGTTTTAGAATTTTCAGGTCTAAGTTTGGCTTTGTTTTAGGTTTCTTCATTTTTCTCATTTTACATAGGATGTTTGCCATGAGTAGGTTATGGTTACTATTGCAGTCTGCGCTTGGGTGTGTTTTACCTGATTTTATTGCATTTATAAAACGCTGGTTTTATAAGAATGTAGTCGAATTGGTTTCTTGTTTGTTCGTCTGGGCTTTTCCATGTAAATAAGCGACCTTTTTAAGTTGCTTGAACCAATTGTTTGTTATCATGAGTTCTTTCTCTTCACACCGTTCCATCAAAACATCACCTCGTTCATTTCGGTCACCTAGCCTATAAAGCCCCACTAATAAATCTTGCCTTCCTTCACCAATTTTTGCATTAAATCTTCCAAAACGATCTTCATTTCAGAATTTTTGTATATTGACATTGCCTTATCGAGATCGTCATAGGATGTGTCTAGATCTACTTCTGATGATGATGATGATGTGGGGGCATAGGCCTCAATAATATTGATATTTACTGGAGTTCCTTTCAGTTTGATTACCATAACCCTACCTGATATCGCCCAACATCCAATGATTGATTCAGCAAATTGCTTTTTCATGATTATTCCAATGCCATTAGAATGGGTTTCTCCTCCAGAGTACATACAGGATGAGAAAGTCATCAGAATTGAACTTACCGTTTCCGGTCCATCTTGTCTCACATACTCCTAGAATGTCAATATCTAAACCCCGCATCTCTTGCTTTAAGTTTTCCAGTAGCCCAGCTTGGTAGAGGGTTCGCACATTCCAAGTGGCAAGCTTGATTGAATTTGTTTTGATTGTTTAACAGTAGTAGCTGGATGACGGTCCAAAGGGCCCCGCTGATAAGCACCGTTTCGACCGGGCGAGTTTCCACTGGATGGTTGCACAATGGCCGTCTTCACGCCTTTCGGATTTCTCCAGTGTGGTTTCAGTTTCATGGTTGTGCTAGGAAAAAGATTCTGAAGCAGTTTTCCTTTACTTTCTTCACTAGCAGTAGTCTTCACAAGAACGGTAATCCCAGCCATTGTCTCCGGAGAAATCATCTGCTTGGCATCAGCAGAGAAGAAGCCATCAGCTAAATACATGTAGCCTGCCTCCTTCTCTATCCACCACCTGCATTACCATGGCTTCACCGTAACGCTGGCAGGGGGCTATTGGGGTACTATCCATGCCTAAGGGAGCCCCAGGGTGCAGTTTAACGTCATACCCAGAATCACTAAGCATCACATTTAATGTTTTCATACATTAAGTTAACATAAACCAGTGTAATATTGGATTTCCGTAATTTCTTGCCCTATTTTCTTGCATCTCCCTATTTTCTTGCTCTCCTAGCCAACCCGTCTCCAGCCCCTAGACCCCTCTTTTCCTCTTCAAGCCATAGCCTTTGGTAGAGGTGTTAATTTTCTTTCATTTACTAACATTTATAAGGACAGGCCTACACAGTTGGGCTTCTAAAGTAAAAATGATAGCTCTGCAACAGACAGAGGTACTTCACTGCATTTCCTAGGAAGCTAGGGATGTGGCATAAAACAATTGCTAGTAGCCAAGCTAATTTTGAAGCCACCTCTGCTCCAGAGACTGCAAGTAGAAAAAGCATGTAGCGAGGAACCACCATAGAAAATATTTTGGGAGCCACTGGTCTATGGCATTATTTAAGAGTGCTTTTGAAAGCCTGTTTATCTGTAGATTAAATGCCTCACCAGTGAAAAATCCTTTAAAAATACCCTGTGTTTCTGTCGCTGGAAGAGAACTTCAAGACATTTCGAGAGTTGATATCAGTGGTTGAAATAGCATTGCAATTATTGTCATCATTGTCGAAACTTATTATAATTGGAAATTATTGCAGAGTACAGTAATTTGTTTATTGTTGTTATTGGATTTCTGCGTAAAACATTTGAGTTCTTTGTTCTGTAAATAATACTCCAACGCACGCATAGATTTGCTGACCATAGCGTTTCTATCATTTTGTGATTGCATGATACAATAACCGTACAAACTCACTGTAGGATACTGATTAGGTTAAAATTTATCTTATTACATTACATATATGGCATACAGTACATAACGGGGCTTAAATAGACGGGTCATTAATTAATGTAATTCTCTCCAAAAATTATAGATTTTGTGAGGTTAGTTAATTAACGCAATTTAGCGAAAAACGTAGTTTGATTGAAATTAATCACATGGCCTACTTGACGTTAATTAATGTCATTTTTCTCCATTATTTTGGCCATATTATACTTGGTCTCTGCAATATAGATATTAGTCATAAATTTGTGCTAGCAAAGCAATCCTAAAGTTTTGCTGAACATATGGCCTCTGAAAATAAAACTTTTTTCAAAAATTTTAGATGAATTTTCATGATGAATTGTAGGAGTTATGGGACAATAGCCATCTCCATTTCGGGAATTTGAATAAGCCCATATGTATAGTATAACATGCTAAAAGATTGATATGTTATATGCATGGCATAGAATGTTGTTAGCTTTTGTTTCTCTGTTGGTGATGAAAAATTGAAAAATTAATGTATCCAACTTTGAGTCAAAATTTGAATATTTTCCTCATATAATTCAGTGATTTTGATATTATCTCTGGATTCCTTACCCTATGAAATAGTTAAGTTGAAAATTGTAGCCCAGTTATTATCAAAGGAATGGCAATGAGCATTAAAAAAAGATGCATGGTTCTGGTTCCGGAGGTTTTAGATATTTTTCAAATTGTGTACAATTTTCTAAAATTAACGTCACAAAAATTAACACTGCTCAAATTAATGCTTATTAATTAGCGTAATCGAACCCAAAATGACGTTCATTACTGTGTGCCACACATTTAATGTAATAATGTATTTTTAAATGAGCAAAATGCACCCTTTTGTATAGGAATAAATTTTATATGAATATTAAAGCTCAGAATCGCTGAAATGTAAAATAAGTTTCAGCAAAAGGTCGCTTGGTAGTGGACAAACGAGGGGAGTAGTGCTACTTTATCAAGGGGGTACTCAAGACAGCCCTTTATTAACACACTCTTTAGAATCGTGCAAAGTAATTCCAATTCGATATTTCACTGAAAACTAAATTCGTGCCAGGCTATTATTTGCTGATGCCAAGAAACGTTGGTAACATTATTTTGTAATTTGAGCAAATTTTGATTTTGCAACTCTTCAGACAAGTAGAAAAATTTAAGAAAAGGTTTAATAACTTAGCATGTAAAGGAGAAGGGCTGGGCCCTCAAAACCTTCCACGAAGCCAACAGCGTGGTTGCACCCCCGACTCCTCCGGGCCTACAACCCTGGGACTCACTAGTGGGGAAATATGAATGCTTGGTGGAGGCTTTCCCTACTATTTTGTATACTAAAGGGCCGTTTGTGCACTATATTATCTACCAAACATAGCAAAATTCCTCTTTGACTTTACCAATATCAATTCGGTGCTTATTACTTAGTTTGAATTAATAAACATATCTGTGACATCATAGCCCAGCAATTGACATTGAAGACAACAGCAGCAACTGCAATCTTGGAATTCAAAATAAGGCTAAATGTTATGCAAATAAGTTTCGTATAGTAACCGCTCAAAGGAAGTACAAAAACATCCATTATTCTCGTCACAGTGAAGGAAGATGACGTTTAAGCGCAAAGTGAGTTTATGTGTTGAATAGCATTAGGATACATGACCTCTGGCAATGTTTAAAGTCCTTGTTGCAAATGCTTAAATGTTTGTCGAAGGGACGAAATGGTGATTTTGACGTAGCGAAAGTAATGGATTTAGGACCCTTGTGCGTTAGGGCGGCTTAGGCTCGTGGTTTGAAAATCAGGTCTTGACACTGGTTTCAGGTGGATTTCAGATTACAATTGAACGCAGGGTTTACTTTTTATCAACTTCAAGCCACTTGCTAGGAAACAGTGCAGATTTGCGGAACAAAGCATCGCAAAATCGAGGCCTGAAGTACAAACTTGCAAAAATGAGGCCTTTAATGACACGGTTCTGTATTATCTACAGTTTGGAGGTCGGAGTAATTAGCCTTTGCATAATCAGTATTTTGGTATCCGGTGGACTTATTTGCAACCATCAGTTTAAACTACCAGAGCAAATACGTGATTGGAGAAATGCGTCGATATACCACAATGATCAGCTCAATATGCTTGACCTCAATGTCAAAATAGCAGTATGGGTGTTGGTTGGTGATATCCTTTGTACTTTGCTGATGATCTTACCAGTCTCAATGACAAGCATTGAAGCTCCCTGGAAGGAGAGAAATAGTAGGCGAAAGATCCTTATCCCATGCATCGTTGGTAAGGTTTTGTGCATCCTGCATAGTATGGTAGCGTTTGTATGGGTAGCATGGAAGTTTCATTACAAGTGTCCTGAAATTATAGGCATTTTGCTTGCACTGGCGTTATATGTGCTTCTTGGTTGGTATGTTATTGTGGTCGTCGTTTCATATTACTTGCATTTGGGCATGAGAATGACTTTTCATAAACTCCATCATTCACAAAGTGACAGTACACAACGTTCACTGGATAGTCAGTTGCAGTACCAAAAGGAGCTCACTCGAGAGGAGATTGAGATCCCTCATATTGCTAAAGATGAGGTGATTGTGAGCAAAAAACCAGGAAAAGCTCTAGACCAAAGGTCAAGAGATTCTTTTGATGGAGCTATTGAGCATGGTGGTCATGAAGAGCACAGAACATCACAAAGGAAATTGTATGAGTACAATAATGAAGATGGCAGGAAGTCTGAGAGAAGATCTCATAGCAGCCAAGAGGCCCTTGATCGTAGAGGCTATGGGAGCAGAGAAAAGCTCAGAGTGAGTGAGATAGACCAGCGGGAAGAACAGTATAATAAAATGCTGAGAAAGTCCAGAGGAAGCCTTGATCATATAGATGAAGTTGATGATGATAGGAATGATAGGAGGCACAGAAGAAATGAAGGAGCAGTTGATGAAAGGCAGAGAAAAAGAGATAATATCAGACAGGTGGGACCAGATCAAATTGAATATCATGTGTCAGAGAGAGAAGAAACAGATGGAGGGGGCAAAAAGAGATACTACTATAAAAGGGATAAAAGGGATCCTTATGAAAGATCAACCGAAGAGCCATTGCAAGCACCAGAAATGCAGAAGAAACCAAAGAGTTATGAAAGCAGAGTCCGCAGAGAGTCTGAAGATAGTCTTGGAAGTATGGGTAGGATAAGGTCACCACCAAAGTATGCTCCTCCACGCCATCCTTCTGATCAGAGCTATGATGGGCATGAAGGTGTTAGGAGTGATCCATACAAACAGAGAAGACCTCAGTATGATGATCCATATGATAGACCCCAAAGGAGAAAGGAGTATCAAGAACCTTTGTCAGCAGCACCCCCATATCGGCCATACCACAGAAATTCAGAAGAAAGCCTTGACAGAGGGAGATCTCCACCAGAGTATAGGCCTTCACCTAGAATGTCTGATAGCAGTCATGACAGTTATGATAGAGCAAGACCTGCAGCTAATAGTGACCATAGGCAACATTATTATGACCCTCCACAGAGATATTATGATGATCCACCAATGAGGAGGAGGAATGAACAGTCATATGACAATGATGATGATGGGTATGAACAGAGAAGGCCAGCCAGTTATGAACAAAGGGATCCAGTTAGTTATGAACAAAGAGAGCCAATCAATGCAAGACCAAGCACAAACTACAGGGCATATGGGCAGGATGAGGATGATGATGATCAATACATCCAAGAAGAATACATTCGTGCTCCACCATATGAAGATACGAGATATGATCAGGATGGCTATGTTTCAAGTGAGGTTTAGGATTTAGTTCTGGCATGTAGTTTTCCTGCTGTCATGTTTCACATTGTCACAGAAATGCTAGGAAGAAGTTGCTTTCAGTGAACTATAGTTATTTGTTTGATGCAAGACAAATCTTGTAAGGATAAAGAAGTTACTTTTCATTTTTAGAAGAGAAAGCAAATGCATTCATGTTTGACAATTTGCTGTTTTTTTATGTATGCCCAAAAAACTCAGCCTTTAGTTGCAGTTGGTAATTGCATAGTTTGCACATTCCTTTGCTCTCTGTTAGAGATGCTAGATCATATTTTTTATTATGACAAGCTTTTGTCATGAGTAAATATCTTGTTGTCACTTTGATGATTGGTCTTATTGAGAATTTGTTATCATTATCTACACTTTGTTTCACTTGCAATCAAAGATCATTTGTGGTAGACACTTAAAAGAAAATCTCACAAATTCTGAAAGATTGATGAATTGACAAGTGGAGTTAAACAGATCTGATGTATTACAGCTTGCTTCTATTTTGTACCATATTGATCCTTTAACTGCATAAGAACTTCCACCCTTGCTTCAAGTTGATATTCCTTATGCATCAAGAAGGTGATTAGATAATTGAAAAGAGATGTTAAGGCTGTCTCAATATGATTTATACACTGCTTATGTTAGAGGAGAAGTTCAGTATTATTTCTTTTTCCAATGCTAATTACATGTAGTTCATTTTTCACCACATAGCATATATATCTGTAGAAGAAGTTCACCAAGAGTGATAGCATCATTCCTGCTGAAATCCATTTTTATCTTTTAGAAACTCCCAAGTAATTACCTCCACCCTCTGAAATAATCCTCATGTGCTTATATGGCCTGCAAATCCATTCTACATAGGTTCATGTAGATGATATGGAGTAGATCTAGTTTCTTTGTACATAATATTTAGCTGCACTGAAAACTGACTTGAGAAGATATTTCTGTTGTTGTCTTGACAGTATTTTAACATTGTTTTAGTAATGTTATGTATTTATGTGAATGTAGTTTGCACTTTCACACACTTAAGTAGTTAAGCTTTGATTTTACCTGTGGAACTTACCTTTGAATGGGGGTGGAAGTCAACTATATAGTTCATACAGCCATAAGAATTCTTATACCTTTGGTTTTACAAGTAAAATTCTCTTTGCCTTACCAGTAAACAGCAGGAATCAACTGTACTCCACCTTCACATGCTTTTTATGAAAGAAGGTACCATAAATATTTCACAGCCACAAGCATATGCATTTCCTTGAGTGTTTTCATTAACATCAGTCTCCTATTTTAGTGATTCTATTTAGCTAAATGATGGAAACATTACTGTAAATCAGCTTCATATTGTATCATATTTAAATATGGCTTAGTTTTTACCCTACCCATGGGTTCAAGAAGTTGTTGGTTACCCCTACCTGATACAAAGAATAGTTTTCAGTTCTGTGGCCATTTCCTAAGCTGTAATAAAGGGGCTGTATTGTAGGAACTATATGGACCATGCCTGACTATACTCATTTTCTGTGTTAATTAGAGCTAAAAGGAGAATACCAACAGAGGGCTGTAACATTCTTCCTTTGGTAAGGGCTTACCTTTCCTCTCCCATTGGCAAGTGCATACTGAACAACTTATCCAGCCTAATGTATGTTTGATAAAAGGGGCTGAGCCCCCAAAACTCTCATAATTCTTGCCAGGGGGCTGAGCCCCCTCCATGGCATACCTGGGTCCACCCCATGATGACTAGTTCCTCAGTTGCTTTGTTTTATGAGTAGCTACACTCAGTTATCACAAGCATTCGTTGCACTTTTAATGTTTGATGTTAATTTCACCTTTCACATTTTATAAATACTATGACACCTGGTAGTTCAAGTGATTTCATGAGCCCGTAGAAAATATTGAAAATATGTCAAATTATGAATCCGGGGACAAGAAAACATTTTGATCTTTCTTTCTGATATTCTTATGTGGTTCAAGATTAGTGGGACAATTCAACGCCAACGTGTTCCAATTTTGCTTTTTAAGAGTTTTTGCGAAGTTGTTTTCCCCTATTCTTGCAGTAAATGCAAAGTTGTCATTTGTCAATAAACAGAGGTTCAAACACAGCATCTTTTCAATAGACTACTGAAAATTATACCTAAATGTATTTGTGCACTGCAGCCATGGATTGTAAGAGAACTACGTTATGAAGTTTGAATTCTAATTGGGGAACTGTTTGCAAGGGACACTTCTAGCATATTGAGGATTATTTACCTATTGCAGCAGCATTGAGAAAATTATTTCTAGATGCCATTCTCAGTCTTGAAGTAGAGTTCAAGTGGCATAGAATATCCAAAGGGAAGGTGAAATCATACACTATTTTGACCTCATGATTCTGTTTTCCTGAAAGCATTTCTTATGATGAACCACCGTCTGCTTCTCCATCCTTCTCCATTGCTAACTTAACCGAGACTTTTTTATGTATTTTTGAGAACGCTATTGTTTCATAAACAACAAGTCCAATTTACATTATCAGGTACGCCATTTGGACAAGAACAAATACGCAGGGACCTAGCAATGAATCTTGAGGAACAAAGGGATAATCTGCTCCAAACATCGCTTTTCTAGACTAATGTAGCTCACCAATAATAAGGAAAAAAATTTAAATCCTCGAATTGGGATCCCTCGCATACGCCCTAACCTGGAGCTACAAATTGTTAGTAGGCCTCACGAATAAGCCCTCACCCAGGCATGACTCAGGTAGTGGTTTATAGAGCTACGAAAGAGCAATTGGTCATTAATTAACAAAAAATCGCATGTCCGTCAAAAAGCATCCAATTGTAGCATCGAAGAAATAACCTATTGGTGGAATGATTTCAAGTGGAATATGACCAACTACCAGGAAAATTGTTAAACCTTCCCCTCGAATAAACCCCATGCAAAAATCTAAAAAAATAAGTAAGCTCTTGGAGGGTTATTTCGAGGATCTAAGGCATATCTTATTAGAAAAAGTCTTGAAAATCTCTAGTATCAACTGGAGAAATACTATAAACAATATGCATAACTTTGGATAATTACGAGGTCGTCCATATCAATCTACAAAAGTTCACTTTGAAAACCATATAAACAAATCAATGAACTAACAAAATACTGAAATTCTTGACAAACCAAAATATTAATTTAAGGTATGAAGCAAGACTCTTAAAATAACTGCTCAATCATCTCGCTCTGATGATAAAAAAGAAATCAGTGACTACTCACACAAATATATCAAGAGAAACGTGACAGGAGTACAAAAAAATGAACTTGGATGGCTATTGAAATACAACACACAGATTGTCAATCCAGCAAATTTGCTGCCTTTACTTCAAACCAGCAAACATCTAAAAATTGTTAGTAAATAGATACGTCACTTTTGGACTGAGAAGAAATGGCTCAAAGATCACATTTTCTAACGATTGACTAGCCAAAAAATCTAGGCTTTGCTCTTTGACATGAAAGAAGCATCATCGCAATTGCTTGACCAGAAAGTGTCTAACACAACATGATAAACAAAGAATGGTAAGGGACCTTCCATTTTTAAGTGCCACAGAGGCTGGAGGAATTTCTTTTTCAAAAAAGAATCTGTATGTGCCCCCCCGCAATTAAGCATATGAGAATAGAGTGACCCCCCAAATTACCGTTATAACTGCTGTACAGCAGGTTTGCAGAAACTGTGTCAAAGTGTCATCTACAGATCATACTTTGCATATAAAGTAGCTATAAATTTTCAAAAGATGTCAATTAAAAATACAGATTTTTGATAGATGCCCAGTTACTTTACAATTCCTCTCATATAAGATGTAACAGCAAAACTCTTACTATAGCAAATTCATTTTTAACTAGAAGGGAGAAATGAAAACCAATAGTATTCTGTTTGTGCAAAAAGTCTACTTTGACAATTAACCGAATAAATTGACTTTGTCTACAATAAGTGGCAACAAACCAGAGATAATCAATGTTTAATGATAGCAATAAGAAATTTAAAACTGCTATTGTGAACCCCCTAAGTCTCTTAAAAATAAGTTTTGATCCCTCTGTTTTCCTCCGGCCCCTATGGGACTTACAAAATGAAAGGTCCCTAATGCACCATATGTATGATTGTGTAACACAGCGTTGCTCAGTGGGGAAGGATCCTCAAGGGGGCGCAATGCAATGCTAATGGGCTGCGTATGAGCCAGGGAAAAGGTATACATATAAAATTTTTATAGGCAATGATCTCATTTATAGCGAGTGGGGAGGGCGCGAAATGGTTTCTCTTCCCCTAGGGAGCCTTGCAAAAAATAATTGAGAAGCACTGATGCAACACAAGGAGTAATTCCAAGTGCATTACTACTTAGACAACACGCAGAACACCTGAATCATAAGTCTGAAAAATTCAAACACTGAGAACGTTTTTGAAGGGAAAATGAGAAATCTAAAGCTGCTTATATTTAAAAACAACCAAAAAAGCAATGGAAAAAATATCCACTGATGATAATAGCAGCATGAAAATGATTTCTTGTAGACGACTGGAAGGTGGCTTTCTCAGCCATTTCAACGACTACAAGGGCCTTTGATAATTCGGTCTATACGGTAATGATACTAACATGTAACATTACAAAGCAAACTGATGGAATAAATGTCACTATTTATAAAACACCTAAACACTATAAAATCAATTTAAAAATATATATGAACAATATCATCGAAGGTGCATTCCATGTTCTTAGGCCTGAAGATCTTCGGCGTGCACTAAGCGGAGGATATTTTTTTATCAAAGATGTTTTTTTGAAAACAGTAGTTGTTATAACCTGGTAATCATTTGCAGTTGGGGAACGTTCAATAATTACGTAACCATGTAAATCGTACGCGTCAGAGTATCTCGTATGAAAGCCTGCCGAGGGGTCGAACTGATTTGCATGATGGAAGACGATGATCTGGAGTGGTATGATTGCTCAGATATGTATTTTGATGCAGATCTGAACGACATATCACTTCAATCAAAAAGTTATGGAACTCTAGTTATACCAATTTGAACAGACAGTGAGGAAATAACTTGGAAAATCTTATATTCCATATTTCTAATACTATAAATACCATATTTCTAATACTATATGATAGTTCATCAAAGCTGCCGTGCTTTTTTATCTATTGTTGATCTCCCTATTTAATTATCTTGTTTAGAAAATAAACTCATTGGAGGAGGGGGGGAAGAGGAAATCATTGATGTAGAGGGTTTCCTAGATGGGCCTTTATTATTGATGGTATCAATTTGTTGAAAAGCTACGTAACTTTTAGGTAGGTGTATAGTCGCTGCCTACGTCTGGTTACATATGGTAGGTAGGTTCCTTAAAATTGCCAAAATTTGGGTTACATAATTTTTGAACGTTCCCTTGCCAAAAGTTATTACCACATAATGCGGTAGTGAAAATATAATTTACAGAGGTTACCTTTTATGGTATTCTCTTCCAAAAGAAATATAAATTTCTAGCACTCTATCTGAGTTCAAGGAACATATAAAATTATGGAATGGAAATATATGCAATTGCAGATTGTGCAAAATCTTTATACTAGATTTAGGATTCTTGTAAATAAAGATTTGTATTATTGATAATTAGGCTCTATTTGACATGCAGTACTGTTTCTTTTATATTATATCTAGCTTAAATGTTTTTTTTATAAGAAATAAGTTTATAAGAAAATGAGGCTCAAATTGTCAAAATCTTAAGAACATCTTAAGAAAATCACGAGGCTCAGTTTCCAAAATTAAACATTTTTATTGGCCAAAAATCGATAGTTCGTCCTTATTGCATTCAAAATGTTAAAGATGGAATTCAAATTCAAGTATACCATATTAATAATGAATGTGTAACCCATTTTAGCCAGTTTATTTCAGAAGAAGTTAAGAAAAATTTAAGAAAATCTCAGGCTCAATTTCGGAAAAAGTTAAGAAAATTGAGGCTGACGCAAAATTATGGTTTTCTTATAAAAAAAACGTGTATTTAACTAGAAAAAGAAGTTGGCCTTAATTGACATTATTATGCTATACTTTCTTAAAAGCTAATTGCAAAGAAATTAATCGTATCATAACATATCCGCATTGTGTAGCCTTATAGGGAATATAAATTACTAGCAATTACGCTTTCGTGTGCCGGTAAATGGCTTGGCATGCCTCTTAGAAGCCAACTGTAAAAAATTCATCATATCATTTCATAAGCTTTATTTTCAGCGTTCGGCATAGAAACTAATGGAAAAAATTCTGCATGTGTAAATTCTAGAGTAGCTTGTTTTTGAAACTAGATCGAATGGGATTTCTCTTGTTGTTGGCTTGGTGGGTGCTACAAAGGTATGATTTTCGGTGTACCACACGTAATTCCTGGTGCACTTTCGGCGTGCAGTCTACATGGAATAAACCCTGGGTAGCAACGCTATCAACACTGTTAATGAGTTTGGAATACCTATTTTCTGTATGAAAATCAACAGCTAGTATAATGGGCTATGGAGACAGTGGCACATTTGTCCATGGGCACGCTGGACACGTACTTAAGGGCCCCCAAAAATTTCTATATTTAGGGAGCCCCCCAAGCAACTTTGAAAAGCCTAGGAAGTAACCCAGAATTTTTTCATTCATTTTAAGGGCCCCCAATCCTCTGTGTGCCCAGGGTCCCAGCAAATATAAATGCAGCCCTGTATGGAGAATCAACCGTCTAACCTTCAAAATCAACGCCAGATCTTCTTGTAAGTCTTAAGCCCCTTTGCTGGTATAATACAGAGTTTCTGAAGTTGGTACGTCTTTCTAATATGAATAAAAAACAACTATGGCTAAAATTACTACTATGAACACAAAATGAATATTACTGCATAAATACAATCTTATTAAAATGATTATCAAAGCTATGTTTTCATCAAATATATTTCGAAAATGCTCGCGCGCTATTACTAGTAGTATTAAATTGAAAATGCTGATCCGTTAATATGTATACGTAAATGCATAATCTATTATTGATGTTGATAGTATTCTAAACATAGCTCAGTTTCCTTTAGAAAAACGGAAATAGATTGAGCAGTTTTAGGCATTGATGAAACTGGAGCAGCAAGCAACTTTCATGAATGTTGCAATAAAATCTAATAACGGGACATACCATGACAGATTTCTCAGCGAAGCCGATCAATACTCTAAAACCGAAGAAGATAATTAAAAGTTAAGTAAGACAATTAATGAATATATAAAGATAAACTTCATTTAAACAAATCAAAAGATCTCAGGAAGTCAGTAAATGAAGATATCATGCAGGGTGCTCTAGGTTGATTCTACGGCGCTTGGAGGCAGTGACTTACAAGAAATGTGAGCCAGAGATGCGTCGACTAATGAACATAAAACTAAGGCATGCAAAAGCATGACACTTACATTAACTGATTGGCTCCATCCGTTAGTTATATTTAATGGGAACAACACAAGCACCAGCTCGTGGTATTGTGAGGGGGGCTACCGACTCCCAGGCGTTCTCTTCTGCATCGTAGGATTCAACAGCTGACAAGTACTTGTTGCCGTCGTAGCCACCAACTGAATAAAGACGGTCTCCAAGAGCAGCTAGGCCTACAGCATCTCTGCAATTTCTCATTTGTGCCACAAGGGACCATTGATCAGTCAACGGGTCATATCTCTCTACACAGTTAAATTGTTGCGAAACAAAGTCTTTTGAAATGTCTTGACTGACA
>WIPJ01000644.1:82652-94624 GCA_018155075.1 Cassiopea andromeda
ATATATATATATATATATATATATATATATATATATATATATATATATATATACATATATATATATATATATATATATACATAGTTGTCGGGTTTGAGTATTGCATATATCTATAGCTCTGTATTTTTTACATTTATACTTGAATAGCTAATAGAGTTTATTAGTGATGATGTCATAAAAAAATATTTTTTGGACTTTCATTCTTTGACCACATGGAGTGAGATAGCACTACAAAATACAAATGCATAGTCAATTTTAGGCGAATACTGTAAAAATGAGATGAAATACGAGCATTCGACCATCAAAAACTTGCCACACAGACCATTGTATTTTTCTCCTGGTTGCAAACGTTTAGAACCAGACTCAAAATACAGTGATTTGATAGGAACCATATCAGCATTCAATTGCCTATATCTCGGCGATTTTTCAGATCGAGCAGAAATTTGTCAATAGTAGTTATTTCTAAGTGCTTTTCCAGAAGTTAAAACCAAAATTAAAGTATTCTAAAAATATCATTTTCGTGACGTCACACCAATGAACTCTATTGTACACTATAAGATTTCTACCAAGAGGCTTCAAAAATCAATGCTAGTTGCAATTTTATCAATGTAGTGGTATTCGTCAAAAGAAATATTGACTACTAAGCCAACAAAAATCCATCAACATCTGGTTGACATAATCCTGGCAACAATTTACGAAATATTTAATCAATATTATATGCTTAATATTCTCATTCTTGATAATTCTCTAGACCAGGCCTCTCTAAGTAGCGGGGTGAGCGTCCCTTGTGGCACAATTGGCCATGCGAAGTGGTGCACAGCAAGTGAACTCAAAAAGGATAGTGAAAATAGGACACGAATTATATCACTAACGGTTGGATAATACCAACTGGGAGTGTTTTTCCCATGCTCAAAGCTTCTACATATATAGCACAAAATTTATAAAATCTTAACCACTGAGATGGAAGCATGTCAGGAGGAAGGAATAGCTTTCAATTGTGGCGCTTCTTGCTTGGTAACATTACCAAATTGGCGCTTAGCAAATTTTAGATGAGATAGCCTGCTCTAGATGCTCTTCACTTATCTGTTGAAATTGATATGAACACTTCTCTTCCTAGTCTCAGTTACTTTATGGAGACCAAGCATTTTTCTTTGATACACTCTCACAAAAGAGAGATCACACGCAGAAGATACTAAATGGTGTACAAATTCACCTCCACGACGTTTCAGCATTGGAGCAGCTACAGTCCATTTATCAGTATGAGGATCATACACTTCCACTGAACTGAGACAAGAAGATCCGTCTCTTCCACCGACAGCATAAAGCTTTCCATCCAAGACGGCACATCCGACGGTACTTCGTGGCGAATTGGTCGGAGCTACGAATTTCCATTGTGATGTTTGTGGGTCAAACCTGTGTATACAAAGGGAACAGTCGTTTTTATAATGAAATGAAGCTAAATTTAAACCAGGATTAAAAGTAATAAAGGAAATTCAAAGATTGGATGAATATTACAACTACTCGTTCAATCACATATGAATTTTAACTATCCAAATACAAAATAACAGCCCAACATTTGAGCTTCCATTGAAACTGTGAATAACTGAACAACTATTTTATTGAAACATTGTGGGAAAATTTTAAACTAATGCATTCAAATAAAAAATTCCTGGAGAATTGCCATAAGAGGTAAACCCACATTGGTGACACTAATTAAGATAATTTCATAGGAACTGGGTCTCATAGCTTTAGTCCTATTCCCTGATAAATGTGAACTTCATTTAATTTCCATAAATTCACGGCATACAATCATAAACCCTGCTACGTTTAGGTAGTTTGCAACTGGCTAATATAGTTGCTGTCATCACGGTCCTGATATCCAAGTATTTACAACTGAAAGCAAGATGTCCAAATATATTCATACGAGTCAAATTAGCTTCTCACGTCAAAAATGCTTTTCGAAAAGACTACGGAAACACTAAAGAGCGCATTCAGTTGCGTTCCGGAATATACGAAGTTTTTATAAGAAAAAAGTTTATAAGAAAATGAGGCTCAAATGGTCAAAATCTTAAGAATATCTTAAGAAAATCACGAGGCTCAATTTCCAAAATTAAGTGTTTTTAATGGCCAAAAACCAATAATTCGTCATTATTGCATTCAAAATGGTAAAGATGGACTTGAAGTTCGAGTATACACGATAAACAAAGACAGTGTGGTCCATTTTAGCCAGTTTATTTCAGAAAGTGATAAGAAAAATTTGAGAAAATCTCAAGCCCAATTTCGGGAAAAGTTCAGAAAATTGAGGCTCAGGCAAAATGGCGGTTTTCTTATACGAAAACTTGTACACGCTTTTTAATAAAAAACCTAGCCCAATGTTTAGCTCAAACATTTTCTTATTCTTGGGCCTCTAATTATCAAATTGTAGTAGCAAAATTTCCACAGTGATTCCTTAAGTTTCACATTCAATTCCAAAAGAGTGGTACAGACACAAGAAAACATCGAAACTCTGAATGATACTTTTAATTCTGGCTAGAACTCAACACCAAAAGCATAAATTAGGGAAAGAAGAAGCTTTGCAAGTGTATCTTAGCTAGTTTTGGCTACAAATAAATAGAACCAGCTTCCTAAATCTTTATTGCTTGCAGATATAAATATTTTCAAATTAAGAAGTTCCTTAGGGATTTTTCTTTCAGTAGTACAAGTTCTTCAAATATTTTACCTTTATACACGTAGGCTCCTTATATTACACGCGTGTATTGCATACGTGAAAACCAAGGTATATGGTAAAAATCATTCAAATATCTTAACCAAACTCTTGCTGTGGCTTCAATCAAACGTAGTAGAAAGCAAATACATGTTCTATATCAGAATTCTGTTCTCTATCTCAAATGTATTTTTGACTTTGCATGCTGGAAGGAAAATCAATCTGGTAACCACAAATTTACGAACCTTTCAACTGTGTTGAGGTAAGACCATCCGTCGTGACCACCCACAGCATACATTGGGCCACCCAGTACGGCAACGCCGACTCCATGGCGGTGTGTTAGCATTGGCGGTAAAGTTGTCCATTCATCAGTTCTCGGGTCATAACATTCGACTGTATTCAACGTTTTGAGACCATCTCTTCCACCTTTTGGAATGAAACAAATATAAAAAAATAGCTGTATTGTGTGGCTGCCATATGTTTTACTACTTTTCATCACAAAGCTTCGTAATTTCACTGAGGTTTATAAAAGAGGATACCAATATTCAACTTTATACTATTTTGTGATATAATGCTAGAGAGCAGGCAAGACATTTAATCAATCATGCTATAGAAACATTTTAAAGTTTTGGAAATATTCCTTAAAATACACCAGGGAAGCCGCCCTAAAAGTGTAGCAAAGGGGGCTTTGTTGCATAAAATACCGCAAAATCCCCAATATAAGGTCTGGGCTTATAGAGTCTCGTAAGCAATTTCTGGTGAGCTTGTATTCGGAGGGCCTATATTCGGAGGGCCTATATTCGGAGGGGTTTTTTGCTTGTGTATGCCAAAATATTCACCTTGCAGTGTTCAATCAGAGAGACTGATAATAAGATTTAATTCGTAGAACTTCAGAAAAAGACAAAAGTAAATACAGAGGCTCTAAATATGCCCTGTCCATGTTCATTCATTATCATAACTATACACACAGAATCCCTAATGTAAGCCCTGGGCTTGTATTCGGGGGGAGGTTATATTCGGATGGATATTTGAGTTTGTTTACAGGGGGCTTATACTCGGGAGGGTTTATATTCGGGATTTTATGAGCTATGGGTCACGCCCTTGACTATATCTACTTTTGCGTTTACAGCAATGCATGTTTTTTTCACAGAAGAAATATGTCTGTAAGAAGCATGGGACTGAAATTAGGTAAAAGTTAAGAAGTATTTAAGAAACATAGGAAGCCTGAGTTTCAAACTGTAACTTGACAAAACTGCTTTTACTAGTAAACTTTTGATTAAACTAGAAAGAAAATAGAACTAACGCCCAACGTTTATACCAGGTGTAGGATATCTGTAAATAAAAAAAATTTAGTGTTTGCAATTAGGTTTTATTTATCATGTAATGCTGTTTCCTTTCTTTTATTTGCTTAAGTAGGTTGGCTTTGATTAGCGTTAGTAAGCTGTACCTTTTTAGAAGCCAACGGTAAATAAATTGATCATATCATATCATATATCATATCTTATATCATATTATATATCATATCATATATCATATCACATCATATATCATATATCATATCATATATCATTAAACTAGAGAAACAATAGAACTAACGCCCATTGCACGCTTCAAAACGCATGAACATCCTTGTCTTGCATCACAGTTGCCTAATCTGGGCAAGCCCGTAGCCAGGCCTGTGCTTCAGGGATGGCAAAATTTTAATGGAGGAATCACGTGGTAGAAAATCTGAGAGCTTATTTCATACTTTATACTATCACAACCAAATGGATAATGTGTGTGAAGGAAAAGAATGAACTTTCTAGTATGTCACAAAGACCAAAGTTGAGCTGAATCAAAATTTCAGGAGATCTCTCCTTATCTAAAAATATAAAGCAACAATGAAAAATTGCAAAAAAATTCCCAGGGTTGGTAAAAAAGCTGGAATCCTGTCATCCAGGGGTGGCATTTGCCACCCCATGGCTACGGGCCTGAATCTAGGTTGTTACTGTTAATAGAACTATTAATAGAATTTAAGAAACAGTTACGACTAGATTTGATGAAATATTAAGAAACATTAAGGCTGAAGCCTGAGAGTTTCTTTCTTATAAAAAAACGTGCACACCTAAAATGTTTGAAACTACCTTATCACAGCTCTTAACTTCCTCTGCCTTTTCAGGTGGTACAATACTTCGTTGCTGTTGTCATTGGAAGTCTTTAAATTTAAGAAACATTTACGGCTGGATTTGACAAAATATTAAGAAACATTCAGGCTGAAGACAAAAAAGTATGTTTCTTATAAAAAATGCATGTAATTTGCTTGTCACAGCTGCGTATGTGAAAGTATCGAAAGAAGGAAAAATCAACAAAGGGTAGTAGCATGCTTCATCTACAAATAGGAGCGTACCTTTCCTCTTTTCACATTTGACAAATGCATAATTTCCAACTTATCCAGCCTAGAATATATTCGATAAAGGGAGGCTGAGCCCCCCAAAACCTCTCTTAACTTAAACAAGGAAGGCTAAGCCCATTTCCACTGCGCCCCTGAAGTATACGATTTTTCGGCTGATAAGTGAGCTTGTAAACAAGACGTTCTATGAATGAACCGAATCATGGTAAAAGAAAAGGAAAAAATATCACAAAAGTTAGATTGGCTTTTATGGAGACGTCTTTCAGAGCTGCACTTCATCTTTCCTATTTATGGACATGAATCAACGGCGCCTATTCTTAAGGAACTTAAACATCTATATCTCTAAGGATCCTGAGATTATACACTGCTTTCCGTGAGGACAATATTAACCATATTGTCTTTAATGCTAATTCATTTAATTCTGCACAAAACACTCCCTCCTGTTTATCAACAAAGGAAAAGAAATCTGAATATGAAATCTAACTAACAATGTCTGCCAAATTCTCTTGGCAGTGTCGTAAGAGAAGGAAGGATGAAGACAACATGGGTTGAAACAGTAGAAAAAGACATGAACAGAGTAAAGGTGCTGGTTTTAGATGGTGGTGGGAAAAAGAGACAGGCAGATTTAGAAATGATGGTACAAAATAAAAGCACATGGCGAAACCTGACTCGGCTAGTTATGTCTTCATAGGAGACGGAGAGGCGTACTAGAGAGAGAGAGAGTGTGTGTGTGTGTGTGTATCGTAAGAGGTGTACGGTAGGCCTCTTCTTTAAACGAAGGCTTCCATATCAAGACAAGAAAACTTGCCAAATGTCTAATCTGTTTACATCAGGCAAATAGCGAGAATTGTCAATGAATTACACATTCGTGCTGTACAAAACAACATTTTCTAATCCGCTAAGTCGTAGATTGCAATAAGACCCCTTACTCACGAAAGCTAATGCATTTGTGTAAGAAAAGTGTACTCTTTTAAAAAATACATAATTTTTCGCCGACCCTCAATATTCAGAAAGTTTTTATTTGGCTTTGAGCTTTAGATTATTCCAAAATAATTCTTAAGTGTTATAGGTGAAACTTGGACTGAAAATCAAAGGAACATATGCAGATGTTTGTTGAGGTTTTACTTCATCATAAAGCGAAATAAAAGTCCAACAGAATAGCAAACATTAAATCGATAGTGCAAAAGTTAATCTAAAAGGAGTATTATAACTCAAATACACAAAAATTAGAAGTCTTGATGAAGCTTGAGCCTTGCATCATTCTTAGATGATTCTCAATATTAAGCGATTCTGAACCTCGATATTCATATCAATTTCATTCTGATAAAAAAAGAGAGTATATGTAGTACAGACACTCTTTTTTATTGTGAAATCTATCTGGTTCATTATCGTTTTTGGTCTTATGTTGTTGGTGTTTTCTCTTTTTTTCTTCTTTAAATTATTGCTCTTTACTGGTAGGGGGCTCCCTCTCGATTAGTTTAAATTATTTAAGGCGCTCCTCTTCAGTCAATTCATATTGTATTAAATGCATTTGTTAGCTTTACAATTTATTGCTATTGTATTTAGTTGCTTTTTTCGCTACAAATTTCGAAAAAAAATTGTACTTGAGTATAGAGATCTACTAGCTGAGAGGAAATGAACGATGTTGAATACGCGGTTTTTTATAACAAAATGGTTTATAAGAAAGAAGTAGGCCTACTCAGCTGCCCAATAAGTTAAGAAAGTTCAGTACTCGATATTTGAGACTTCAGATTTTTATGATGTAAACATCTTAACTTCTGTTATTTACTAAGATTTATCATTATCTCAAGTGTACATGGAGCTTTTTCACTTTCAATTAATGTGCATGGGCAGAGCATTGGCACTCAAAGCTAACAAAGTCCTAAGAAAGTGTTGATACTGGAATCGTGAAGAAGTTAAAAAAGTTTCAGTGCTGGGCCAAAAAACTTTCTTATAAGAAAACGTGTAGTTGGAAAGGTTGTATTTTCTTCGTCACTCCTGATTGCGGAAGTTTACAAAGCATTTTATCCAAAACGTGTTCTGGGAATTTAATGAATTGTAGATCTGGCGTAACGTAAGGTAAAATGAGAGCTTGCAAGATGATATTCTAGAAAGACTGGAGATGTTCCTAAGAGGCAAACAGACACAATGGAATCAAGCATTAAATAGTCTTCAGAGACACGCTAGATCTCTCCACATCCACTTCCAAAGCCACAGAGTACTTGTAAAGGACTAAAGTTGGTAAACATGAAAAACAAAAGGAATTTGAAAACAAAGAACCAGCTACATGCAACAGAGAGATGGGATTTTTAGCTCATTTGGGGATAGAGGCCTGTTTTTCATGGATAGGACTGTTGATATAAGTTGTGACACAGAATCAGACATGTAAAACAAGACAAGATATCCTCAACCAAACTTTGTGTAAGATAATACAGCAGCATACTGTTGCAGCATAATGTACCAGCAAATTTCCTTACATAGATCTATGCAGATGGAAAACCATGAGGAGATAGGCTACCCTGCATTACCCATCCAAGGATGGCAGTACCCTGGGGCTTGGGTGGAGGTGTAGCCCCCCACAATTTCACTGACTCCCCCTGTTGGCACCTGAATTTATATGCACTGTTGGTACTTTTACAATATTCATGGCCATTTTTATATTTTTCCAGCCAATACGATAGGTTTTGTCTGTTACAGTTCTTAGACACTGTTCACTGTCAGCACTCTGCCAGCACTAGCCCCTCCAGCATTTTTCTCTGGTGCCATCCATCCACTCTGATTTACAACAAGGTATACACTATATCAAAGGAATACTAAGGGACATGGACATTCTATACAAATGGTTAGTGTGAGGGTTTCACACCCCAAAAGACCATCAGATAGTCCTTGCTTAAGCAAAAATTTGTTCCATGGCATGATGCAATAAATAATTGATGTCAGATGACCAGTCACTCTTTCTAGCATGCCTGTCCAAACAGTTTTTCAATGTATACTCCTAAGAATGCCACCCCCTCTGAGATACTGCAACTTCTTACAAATTGCACTCAGTATTGCTTACACATAGGCTTATAATTTTACAGCACTTCTAATACTTCCTAAACTAAACTAATAGTTGTGATAGAAATAAATTGATAAAAAATATTTACCAGACAGATACAGTTTGTTATCAAGAACAGCAACACCAAATTGTAAACGTCTTGTCTGCAGTACAGCAACCTCTTTCCATTGATTTGCTCTGGGATTATATTCCTCAATACACAAAGAAGCTCCTTTCAAATAGTCCATTCCTGTTGGGGTTGAATGTACAGATTAAAGTGTGACATGAAAGCAAAAGATCATGCAGAGAATAAATAAACCTGGGTCATCACTAACAGATATATAACAATTTTCTATACAAGGTCTAGAAGCCTGCATGTGATAGATGGATTAAAACTGCTATTTAGGAAATAAGTAATCATTGTGCAATCAAAGTTTGAACTAGAGCAATCATTGATACCAGTTATTCAATTGAGAAGTAAGCTACAATAATAGAGAATGTAACACCTGCTGGACATTTTCATAATGAATTCAGTTTGATAAATCACAAATTATAATTATAGCCTCACTCAAAAAAGACAAATGAGCTCTTCATCAAATATGCAAAGGATGAAAGTATGGTCAAAGGGGACACATCATACTGCTATATACAGTCCAAAAGATCAGAGCTTGAGATATCCAACATACACATTTGATATTGTGCATACATATAGACAGATATACTGTTTTTTTTATAGCACTATGATTTCTTCTAAGTGTCATATATTTCAAATTTACTTTGCTGTAGAAACCACAAGCTCTGCAAACTAGAAACAAAAGTGAAGAAAAAGCATGTCTATATTATCCAGGTATATGAAAGGCATTAAGTCCACTGCCCATTACAATCCTATACCCCCAACAATAATCTCTTTGAGTCCATCCCTGTAGAATAAAGTAGCTAAAGAACTTATATACTGAAAGGGCATTGTCTTACCTCCAACTGCATATAGCACACCAACAGTACCTTTCCTGGGCTTTGCCTTCAGTCTTTTCAGCTCTCCTCTTTTTTCAGGCACAAGATGATATTTCATTGCTTCCAATAGCAAATCCTTACATTTTTCATTATCTGCTATGGCTGGATAGTGGGCAACTTCATCAACCAGAAATTTTGGGGATAAAAGAGGAAGTCTCACATTCAACAAGATATCAGCAATGGATGACTTTCTTGCGTCAAAGTCATGGTTTATCCAGTTCTGGATACAAGTGAAGATTTGCTCCTCACTTGTAACATTAATATCATCTCCTGTAAGAATATCACATAACTGTTCACTGTTCAGTAAGAAAAACTCTTGGTTTTTGCAAACATCCAGAAAGTTGTCCTGTGTATACCTATCAGCTATGTTAAAAAGTTGCTCACAGCTATGTGCATCAGCAAAAGCTCTGATACCAAGGCAATTGGATGGATGTAACTGACTTTTCATGAACTCACAACAAGCATCCCGTATATCTTTAATCTGTAGAATTGATGATGATGCCAGGAGGCTCTCTACATTATCCACCCTTATTTCTATTTCAGATGTGTATGCATAATTAATTAATGCTTCCAGAGCTTCTGGTTCAATATTGTTCAATGTTACAACATTTTGGTTTGTTTCTGCAAGTTCTCCAGCAAACATTGCACTAAAGTAATCACAAAGGGAGCAAATAACTATTTTGTGGGCACGTATTTCCTTGTTTCCTGCAACTAAAACCACATCTGTGAATTTGTCCTCTTGTCGAAAAGCTGCCATTTTGTGGAAAGATTCGACAATCCGGTTGAATGACCGATGGAGTATTTTATCAACAGAAGTAGCTTCCATATTTTTATCAAAACAATTTCATGGTGAATGCTGAAAAAAGAACAGTGAACATTAAGACTAAAACAACCAGGGGGTAATGGAATCCAACAACCCAGGGTAATGGAATTTGAACAATTTTTCAAGAATTCAGACACCCTTTTTGGCAGATAATGATACTAAGAGGCAGCTGCTTTACCAACATCTTTTCTATCATTAAACAATCAAAATTGAACACAGAAATAATAGGATTATAGCAGCTGCAGCTTATTATACAAATCCTCAGGTTTGCTGCTGCTGTGAGATAAACAAAACCATTAGCATATTTCAGATGCCAAGTACGCACGCCGGTCTATTGGGAAATATCTGTGCTGACCTATGGTAGCATAAAAGGCTAATGGAAGATCTCAAGTGTATATTTCATCAAGAAAAAGACAAAATATGACAAATGCAATACTATAGGAAATAAGAAGTATAAGAGATTTTCCCATAGTAGCACTGCATGTAGCATAGAGCCAACACTTCTACTTGCAATTTCACCAACACTGCTATATTATGCACAGAAAATGCAGTATTGACAGAACATAATGCAAGAAATTAATAGCTCTTTCCTTTCCATTTGAAATAGCAATTACTTTGCAAGGGCTCTATATATCAAATTCTGTACACATTCATTATATTTATATAACAAAAAAGTTAAATTGCGATTAAAGCAATTATATATGCCATAGATATTTTAACTTCTGCATGCCTATGAGCTAAATTTAGGGTGAAAAGATTCCAATATCCTAATGATTCAACGTTAATCAATGGTCAGTTACATGTATTCTAATATCAGAATGTTAATTCATCTTGGTCTACAAACATAACTTTGACAGTAAGGTGAAAGTTAAAATTCATTTTATTACATAATCACATACCCATTTCTCAATGCTATAAAGTGATCAGGATGAGATGTTAATGTGATATTGGACTTCACAATAAAATAGAGGAATAGGCTCCTGTAAACTATACAACATTTGATAGCTCTTGATGGGTACATTCATATGGTACTTTATGCTACCACATTGGACAAGTGTTGAAGCACAGATTTGAGTCAGGGTTTAGGGTCTTTTGATATTGACAACTATTTATCAGCCTTCATACATTTTTCATTTATATACAAATATACCTTATAAATTATGCTTCAGAAAGGAAACAAGCACTAGCTTTGCCTTGTAACCACTATTAAGGTTTATTAAATACATTATTACACACAAAATATTGCCTGAAGCCAAAATACAAGTGAATCATGATGAGTTTAAAAGCACTTAGGCTAATTTCTGAAAGCAATACACCGAGATGTCTGATTATCTGTCACTCATGTGCTATAAATACAAACTTGAATACAAATATTTTACCTCCTATCCAAGACTATTGCAGCTATCAGGTTTCTTGTATCTAGAAAACAGTCGCAATATCCTTTCAAAATAATGTAAGATTGCGGTCTCTTTGAATCTGCTCCCTTGCGCAAAGAGGCAGTTCACACTTGGAAGTAAAAACACAGGCTCAGTTGTTCTGCAATTGTCTGTAATCCTGCTTAATGTGGAAGCATTGCATTTGCTCCATTACTTTTTCTATATATGTTACTAAAACAGGATATGACCAACAAATATAATCCCCAAGCTAAATATTACAGGAACCGAAGCGTCTGCACGCAATGCACAACTTCAAATTACAATTACGATCGCACGACTTTACATTTGAGCATCCAAAAGTCGATCGCATTCTTTATCCAATTAGTCTATATGAGGTCATCAATGCTAAATGTTCTAATATTACAAAGCAGACGACACGGAAGAACAATATAATTCACTTATTTAATATGCGATTTTCTTTAGGCAAAGCCAACACAAGATATAATACTATATTGAATATATGTTGATGCACATATTCAACATGTCTTGGCTCCCAAGCACAACAACACGATACCTTGAAGTCCTAATAAAATATGCCCAATTCCACTACAACAACAGTAAAAGATATAAAT
>WIPJ01000644.1:131708-149399 GCA_018155075.1 Cassiopea andromeda
TATATAGATATATAGTGTGTACATGTATGTACATATAACTACAACTATATAAATAATTAAGCACATAATAAATATATATCTATTTATAGTAGAGACATTCTGGAATGATAAGGAAATATCACAAATTCTCCATGTTGAGGAAACAAGAACACTTTACAGCAGCATTTGATTAACCTGCAGATACTATTTCTCTAGAGGTCAGGTCAACTTTGTTGAGCTACAAAGCAAGCTGATTAGCGCTCGCACCTTTGCAGAGGAGGACAATTCCCACGAAGATCTCTAGTTTATAGAAGTGAATGGAGAAGCATGTGGGTAGAACACATGGAAATGTTATTCAAAGACAGACGCAATTGTGCTCCCAAACTGTGCAAGTTTTAAGCTGTAAAAACTGTAAAACACTCGATGGCTTCATAAGCCTTAGCAATAAATATGTAATTCCATGCAAACAGTAGGATGGACCAAAAAACAGAAATTATACTTATTCTTATAATAGAATAAAGCCTGGAAGAATATTAAGAATAATAATACTAGGAACGTCAAGACTTATTATTTATTTGTTTGAGCTTTCATTTAAACTAAATTTTAAAACTTAGGTACAAATCTACAGCTATGTTCTCTTGTTGGTTTGTTTTTTACAATGAGCTAGTACAGTAACACAGGTTTAAATATTCAACATTTGCCATCCAAGCAAAGAAGAGTACTCTTAAAATTATTTTAAGGATATTTTGGTTCGGTGAAAAACTAGGTACTCTGATAAAAATGTGTGCAACAACATATAAAGGGAAAAGGGTGGGGCACTATGGAGATTACAAACAGCAAATCAACGATAAAAATAAAACACTAATAGTCAGTAAAATAAACTAACAATGAACATTTTTTCACATTCGATTCTACCTCCATTTCTCCCCCAATTCCTTGGGGCTTGGAGGGTTCCTCTGTGAGGACTTTAGTTCTAGTACGAGCGCTTAGGGCCGGATGCCTTTCCTGAAGTCACCAATGGCCTTCGGTGGGCCTCGAACCTCGGACCACGTTGGTCTAAGTCGAGTTCCTCACCGCTAGGCCACGGCTGTTCCAAACTAACAATGAACATAACGGTTAAAAATATAAGAATATTAAGGATCAGAAGAACTTAATTTAAAAATAATTTAAGAGTAATACAAGGTTCAAGTTTTATCAAGATTTCGAGTTTTTGTGTATTTGAGTTATGGTGTTGTTTGCAGATTAAATTTTGCACTATCGATACAATATATATTTTTATCCATCTCTTTTGTTTTGCTTTATGATAAAGTAGGACATCAACAATGAACTGAATTTACTCCTTTAGTTTTTTGGGCGAAATTATACCGTTGGTATTTACGAATAACTTAAGAATATTCTAAGGTTGAATGCCAAAAAATTTAACAATATTGAAACTCAGACAAAAATCAGAGTATGCTTTGAACTGTGATACAATAGGAGAAAAAACTCTTACCTTTGGAAATGGCACATGCGGGAAAGGGAATCTTGTGTCATGTGTCTTTACAGGAGTTTGTATGTCTGTCAGCGGTGGAAGCGTCTCAGTCATTTCCTACGAAAGACAGCGCATATCGTGGGATTAAATTCGCATTGTTTTATGGAATAAAAACAAACACTTGAATCTCATAACATTCTGCCTAATGCCGTCGGTCTTTAAACTAGGTGTCCATCTTAATTTCTTGGCATGGCTGTTCTTGTCAGGGATGGCGCTTTAGGGTGCGCCGCGGGGGCAGCCATCCCCCAAAATTCTGTAAGATACCCCATCGGCAACTTAAGTATGGAAAAAGAGATAAGTCTGTCAATACTTTTACTTGCCGAAGATAGATGAATGCTGTCTGAAGTTGTGTTGGAAAATCGATAACAGATTCAATTCATCCGCACTATTTCTAATTCGGCAGCAATATTTCTAAATTGTCGGCAATATTTCTAAATTGTCGGAAGCATTTTTAAATCGTCGGCACCTGATCTCTAGCATCACCCCTGGTTCTGGTTTCTTACTTCCTGAAGTGCAGAGGAAATTCGTTCCAGGACACTTACAATAAAAACTAACATTAACTTCGCTACAATCGCAAATTATCTTTCTTTAATGGCCGTAACTTAGTTCGTGCTTGCTACATGTTGTAATGATCTGTAAACCTCACGAACGTCACGTAATAAGAAAGGCAGGGATTACAGTTGATTCTGGGTCCAAACTGAAAATATGGCCTTCTCAATAAATGTACATTCCGCGGTGGGGAACGTTTTCGATATGAAATAGTAAGTAGAACAAGCATGTTATATAATTGCCTATACGTATCACAGAAAAACCCGCCCAATTCGTGGGTCACAAGCTATATAGTAGCTACTTGCAACGAATGGCATGTAGCAAACAGAACCAATTGCCCACAACAAATCCTCAGGTTTACCTTACTGCAGTAGAAAGCAAAACTTTGTAAAATAATAATAACAGATTCTTAGATCTGAAGTGTAGATCTTCCTTACATCATAATAGTACCCAAACATGCTTCCACGCAAAATGTGTACACGTCCAGCAAATAAATCCTCTCTTGTCTGGTAAAGATTACAGTCTAGCAAGGCCTAAGAATCTTACAATGGGCTATTGTTTATGTCAACCAAGCAGAGGAAACCACTTACAATTCCATTAAACATGAACAATTGTGCTCGAAAATACCCCCCTAATAACATTCAAAACCATTTAGTGGAAAACAAACTTCAAAACAGGCTACATAGACTATCCATACAATATGGTTTACGCACATTTCAATTGCTGTATGATTATAAATCATGTCGATCTTGATATCAAATATCCACTCATACTTTCCTAACTTTCTAGAGACATTCAACAGTACTAGCATTGGCGTAACCAACATAGGCTGAGGCTGGGGATACTGCCACGAGCCCCAGGCTTTTGAGGGCCCGGAGTAGCCCACCAGAGGTTTTCAAGAAACAACCGTTTTGCACAATCTGGTGTACAGGGCAGCGGAGGTAACTGATACACTCGAGGCCCTTAGGTGTCATCCAGAAAGGATTTCCGCATAGTTCTACCCATTTTTAACTCCCTTCCCTCACCCTTATCCATGTCTGTCCATTTTTTGACTAACACCCCATCCATCCCCCTGTCCGTGCGGGGATACGGCTCCCCACTTTTCAAAAATTTGTAAATGAAGTGCCCCTTTTAGGTTACATAGTTGCCCCTTTTTACACGTGAGGCTGCCCCTTGAATGCATGTGCCCCCACTTTTGAATGCTTCCTACGTCCTTCCTTGTCCTTCCAAATCCTTTGAGGGCCTCCTGAGTTGTCTTAACATATATCTGCTACGCCACTGGCTAAGGGCCCGCTAAGCCCTTGGCTGCTGTCTAAATAACTTTACGGTGTGTATTTAAAGTCCTTAAATTATAATTTGACTTATGCATCACATTGGCGATTGGAAATTATGGAATATTGGAGAGCATTTGCTAACAAAACATTCCTAACAAAAAGTGACATTTCATGAATTTCGAATCTAGATAAGAACTGTCTTATCATAGCAATATCAATCAGCATTCAAAAACAGAAATTGAATTGGATATTAAAACGCACAAGCATGCAGCAATGGGTGAAAATGCTTTGTATGATGTTGAAAATAGGCCAATAAAAATGAACAGAGGGCACCGCTATCTTGTTACTTAATTCTAGCTCTAAAAGCTTCCTAACTCTAAGAACTTAACTGTGCCTTATTAAATGTAAACTTCGTCAATGCAGTTTACTTTAAAAAGAAAGCTTTTTGGTCCAGTATTGAAATGTTCTTGAATTTTTCTTCGATTCAGTATCAAAACTCTATTCACACCTCCAAAGCATGAGTTTTCGAGTTCTGATATTCTGCGCATGTATAGTAAAGGATAACACAAGTAATACATAGCAATACAAGAAATCTACTATAATCCACTCATTTGAAGAACATCTTTTTCTAGAGAGACGTTTCAGGGGCGAGTAAAGCTTGTGTACCACACCTCTGCAATCTTCAGATCTCAGAAGTCCCAGCTTTGGTTGGTTTCAAACTGTGCACGTGAAAGGCACAGACTTAAAGGAAGCAATCATGAGGAAAGTTTAGGAGAGCACATTTACAAAGTCAACCCAAACGTGTCTGTGGTTTCAATACCATGATACTAGAAGAGAAGGAAAAACGTGTCGGCCCCATAAGAAACTAGTCAATCTACTTCCACAAACAAGCTTTCTGCTCCGGAGTTGTCGCCTCTCCGTTTCTGATTAAATGTATTCTAACAAGAACCAGACATTTCAGATCAATGAAGCTAAGCTGGTGCTCGAGGGTAAAGACGACACGCAACCCATCAGAACGTGTTATTGATATTCAGAACTATGAACCCCCCCCAATAACATCATTAAACAGCCCATCCCTAACCGTACCCCTAACCCAAGCTCTATCACCAAACAACACTCTAACAATTACCCCTGATTCCAGCCCTAAAACCTTGTCCACACCCATTTTTGCGTTCTGATGGGTTGCATTTCATCTTGATCAGGCTGGAGAATATAATACAACAACAACACCACCACCACCAACACCAACACCAATAACAACAGCAACAACACAGCAACAACAGCAATTAGTTTGAAACAAAATGGAGAGTTTACAGTTGTAAGTGACCTGCTTTGCTTGCCATGAAGACGTAGGGAATCAGGTTATTAAACGAGTAAGGCATGCCAGGTTCAATCAATAACAACAGTATGCACAGGAACCCTTGAAACCACATTTCTACCACAATCTGTAGTAACTGTATCTCATAAAGAAGAAAATAGATTCTATAGAGCATTTGTTTGGTTGAGGAAAGGACCGGAGGCCTAGAGTACTAGTAATGAAAATATCTGCATTTCAAAAAGCAGAATGTCATTCTAAATGGCTCGACTCATCATAAAAATCAGTACTCTATTCCCTACATATCAATACTACGCTTCAAGGTAAATAATACTATCAACAGGAAGTGGTCTAGAAACCGGAAATTTACACCCAAGATGATTCACAAATACTTTCATCTGGTTAACTAATCAAAACACTTTAGCAACACCAGGGGTCAATAAAAAATGCAAGTCACATTTGGCCAATTCACTCAGCTGAGTAATAGCGAATATATTCTGTTTTATGAGAATAAAGGCTCAAAATAACTGAAATTTAAGAATAATTTAAGAATAATGCGCGGCTCACGCCTTATCAAGACATAAGACCATTATTGTATCCTAATGTTTTCAGATTTACTTTTGCACTCGCGATACAAAATAGAAACTCTTGATTAGTTTTATGGTGTAGAAAAACCTCAACAAAGATTGGAATATATTTGTTAAATTGGTAGGCGAAGTTACACCTTTGGTATTTAGGAATAATCTAAGAATAATTCTAGGCCTAAAAGCAGAAAAATTAAAGAATATCGAGGCTCGGCTAAAAGTTAGGTACTCGATTTTACCTCAGTTTCCCCCAATTCCATGGGGCTTGGGGGTGCCTCTGAGAGGACTTTAGTTCTGGCGCGAGCATTTAGGACCGGATGCCCTTCCTGACGTCGCCAATGGCATGCGATGGGCCTCGCACCCAGGACCATGTTGGTCTTAGTCGAGTGCATTACCGCTAGGCCACGGCTACTCCTCGGCTAAAAGTTAGGTATTCTTATAAAAAAAGAGTGTACCTATTCCATTGCACACCTCTCCAAAAAATTACTGCACGCATATAAACGCATAAAATCCGCAATACGGTCAGCAACTAGGGTAAACTTTCAGTTATTCCTGGCAGCTTAAGAAGGGAGGATGTTTTAAGCACTCGGGGATAGACTCTTCATACCACAAAAATGTTCTGCAGCACCAACCACATAGGGTGGTAAACATCTTTGTCAATCTGTCATGGTCCTTACTGGCGAAAAAATGGAAGTTAAACATAGTTCTAAACCCAGGTATAGCATTGCTACAGGAAGAAACTAATCCCCCTCGTACCAATTTGGGGTGTTAAGATAAGAGATCAGTGGGATTAAAATAAATACAAAGCTAATGACAAAAACTGTCTCAAAAGTGGTGCGAAACTGGTATTAATGTAAGCTAGGTATAAAGTACTATTTTCGATAAATACTCTTCTACAAGTAAACACTGGCTATTCGTTGCTACAAAAGCACCCGGTATAAAGAAAGAAATGTTGGAACAGATGAGACTCCAAGGAGTCAACCAAGAGTACAAAATCTGTTAGAGAAATAGGAGCATCCTCCAGAAATATGAGAGGCAAATTTACTGGAGGCTTATCTGCTTTCAAGTGACTTATATTGGCTAATGCAAGGAGAACTTTGAATTATTTTGTCTGAGGTGGTGAATAGACGGACTTGGAAATTCACTCTAGCTAAGCTAAACCGTAAGTGGCAGACTGATCTAACATTCCATTAGCGTGGCTGGACTTGCGGTCTGCTATTACTTCAACCAAATAGCTTTAAAAACCTTTAAAAATGTATTCATCATCCTAGGTGCAGAACCATAGTATGAAGCTTAGCTGTGTTAAAGAGAAAAACAATTCCAATATAAGTATCAGACAGTAAAATCAACTGGGCTGGATTTCGAGCAAAACTATGCTTTTGAGAGGTAGACTGATCTGCAGACGTTCTAATGAAGAAACAGATGCTGCGTAGGAGCTCAGAATGGCTTGGCAACAATAAATGCTGAGAGCATTCATGGTCTTTACGAAAGAAAGAGAAGGAATTCTTATACTGAATCAAAGGAAAATATGACTAACTTCAGTATATAGAGAGAATATTCTTCTTCAAAGAGATACACGTTTTTTCATAAGAAGGTTATTTTGGCCCAGTATCAAAACTTTCTTAAGGCTTTCTTAGCAAAAATTTTCGAGTTCCAATGTTTTGCGCATGCACATTAATTGAAAGTGAAAAAGCTCCATGTACACTTGAGATGATGATAAATCTTAGTAAATATCAGAAGTTAAACTGCTAAAAGATAGCCAACATCACATATATGACATTCTGTACACAGATAAGTCGAGCTTTAAATACATAGAAATAGACACTTAAAAACTTTCTTAAGTCTCAAAAATCCAGTACTAAACTTTCTTAACTTTTTGAGCGGCTGAGTACTACTTTACTTGTAAATCGCTTTCTTATTTAAAAATGTGTATTCAAGGGTGATTTTTAGGGGATTCTGAGCGCCTAGTGCCAATTTTTCAAATCACTGTTCATTTTGGGGCTCCATCCCCCACAATCTTTGTATTGACCTTGCTATTCAAAGTTTATTGATCTTCCTTCCAACAGTTTAGCTTTGCCTTGCTATGCTGAATTTTGCATTGTTCTAGATACTTTTTTTATAAGGAACTTACATGTAGACGGCCGAAATATTAAGGAACTTGTACTACTAACGGAGAAAAAGCTAAGGAAATCTTCAATTTAAAAACTTTTTGTAACTGCAAAACAATCAAGAATTAGGCAACCGGTTACATTCACTTACATCCAAATTTCGCATAGATACATTTATAAACTTTCATTCCTTATTTGTGCTTTATTCTCAAGTTCTAGCCAAAAATTAAAAGTAAAATGCAGAATTTTGATGCTTCCTTATGTCTGCACCACTATCATGGCACTATATATGCAGTGAAAATTAAGGAACTATTAAGGAACTTTTAGTACTAGCATTTGATAATAAGAGGTCCAAAAATAAGGAACTTTTTAGAACTAGGCCTTAAGCTAGGTTCCTTATAAAAAAGGCGTATATTGTTAATGAGATATTTGTAATTTCTGGCTATATCAGGGTACATACCCAATATGTGATTCGAAATTCCCTGACTATACCTAGACTATTCCGTGATTGATAGTCAAAAACACCCACTTTTCCCCTGATCCCCAATTCACATATTTGTAAAAATAGGTAGAGAAAACGATAGCTAATAGATCGGTAATGCATATATACTAGCTATAGCACCATCCAAAGTGATAACGTTCACATTTACTGATTAACAAATAGGACAATCATTTTGCAAACAACCATGAAATGATATCTGTACTAAGCAATTTGTTTTCCCTGACTTGATAAAAGTTATAGAAAATTCCCTGACTATTCCAGGTTTTCCCTGACTTTTCGTAAAATTCCCTATATTCCAGATTTTCTAGGTTCAGTATGAACCCTGTTATATTACATCATAAATAAACTAAATATCTGCATCTTTGAAAAATGGCCTTGGTTGCAACTAGGCCAGATCCGTTCTATGACCCTTCACCTATAGCCCACTTTCTTAAATATTAGAAATCACCACTGGTCTTATTGCATGCACAAGTAGGACGTCATCGAGTTGACCTGCATGGTATTGTCGGTCCTTTCACCTGCTAAACGGTCCGATATGGTTTCAACGTGGGAAAAGACACCACATCAAAACACAGGCTGGGCACGTATGACGTACTAGAAAGAATGACGCATACAAAGGTGTGTCAATATACTGGAATTACCCCAAATATAGGCTCAAATACCGATTGGATACTCGATCTTTTATAAAGGAACAAAGACATTGAATTGGTGGTGGCACCTATTGGAGGGACTGTCGACTCTACATATTTACAGAAGATCTAAACTTTGCTATGACCTATGCTATTCCAAAATGTATTCCAAATACGTCTTAACAAATCAAAGTTTGAACTGGAAGTTCAAAACAATAGCTAGGAGAATCCTGCACTGCAGGGGGGGGTTCTGCAGGTAGACTAATGATATATTTTTAGATTATGCCCAAGTTTGCGAGCTTCTATTATCTGAAAACCGCACAATGAAGTCTAAAAACTTGCCGATATCACTGTCTGAAATTTCTTAACCAAACCAAGCAACGTAGGGCACTGTTTGCTACCAAATCTGTTTCATAAAAGTCAAAAATCTGCATGAAGAGGCTTATAACAAAGGCAGGTATCACTCGAGTGAAAAACAATCGGAACGAATTGGATTACCTGTCAACATTTTAAAAAAGGATTGCAGGCGAGTGAGTCTAAAGTGCATGGCTGAGCATATAGCACTTATAACTCAACAAGCTGACAGAAAATGGAAATTGAAAGAGTTATTGATCTCTCAGCTTCCATTGCTATTTCTAAGAAAATCCTCAAGTAAATTGTGTTAGCCTGCTCAACTACCAACAGCAAATCGATAACAGTAAGCATAATCGTTATTATTCAGCGAGCTTGGCTTACCTTTAATATGCTCTCGATTTTGCAATGATTGGCTTTGTGTGTCTGCGAAATGAAAATAGTCATATTTATTCCGTAATTTACCAGGCTGCTGTGAATCTAGCGCATATCTAACTTGGAAACATGGACTTAAGCTCAAGTAACCAAATAGTGAAGCGTTAAACAAACACTGTTTTGATAAGCGACTACATCTCTCAATAACAAGCTCTGCACCGTCCAAATTTTGAGCGTATAGACTTTCAGTTAATAATTTGCAATGCTCGTCAATGTACTGTACGTCCTTGCAAGTGCCTGATTGATCGTAACCTCATCACACCTCGAGCTCGCGTCTCATTTACATCACAATACCGGATTCAATATTCAGACAATAACATTTGAGGTTGTAATCCGAAATCGAAAACAATAAGCTCAGGTAACCAGAGCATCTTGGGTAGTGTAATTCGAATGAAGATAAAGACCTATCTCGACTGGATACGTGTACCTTGTGGAATGTGGATCAACCCATTGCAGAACAAGTTTCATGCATTGGGAGGGAGGAACGGGGCAGCATCGCATCGCAGAGCTCTGGGTGAACGTATTCTGGGAAATCACATTTTACTTCCTTTTGGAAGAAATTAGCAGCAACAGTGTTCACACTTCAGTGGAAGTTTCCTTTAAACAAAGCAAACTTCCTCAAACCAAGGAAACAATTATCTATATGAGGAACCTCTAATGGACTTCAATGTGCAGGAACTTTCTACGGAATTTTTCAAATTGCTGAAAAACAGCAACCTTAATAGGAAGTCCAAAGCAAAAGTAAGCATAAATAATGCGAAAACGGTATGATAACAATAATAATAATAATCACTTTATTTAACATTGGCGCTAAACACAGCTACGTTACAGTATGGTATTATACGATACTATATCTCAAATTGGTGAGGACAGAGCCGCCGCCCATTTATTTGGGAGTGAGTCTGCTATACAGAGCATGCGCACGCTTTTCTACACAAGGAACCTAGCTCAAGGCCTAATTCTAAAAGTTCCTTATTTTTGAACCTCTTTTTAACAGATTCTAGTATTCAAAATACCTTAGTTCCTGAATTTTGACTGCACATATAGTGCCAGAAAAGTGGTACAGACACAAGGGACCATCAAAACTCTGACGTTTGCCTCTAATTTTTGCCAGAAATTAAGACTAAAAGCACAGATGATGTAGAAAGAGGTTTTATAAATGTAACTACCGGAGTTTTGGCTGCAAATGAAAGGAACCGGCTTTCTAATTCTCGATTATCTACAGCAGTAGTTTCAACCTGGGTTCCGCCAGTGCAGTTTAGGGGTTCCGTCAGAACTTGCACAAATGCTATGATCGACATTAATTTTTTGTTCGCCTGTGCAGCTACCGTAAACCTTCAAATTAGTCAACCCTTAAATAATCCCCCTTCTAATAAGCGCCCCCACCCAACCTAGAGTTACAAGTTGTTAATACGCCCCCTCGAATAAGCCTTCCCCAAGCACTTGATCGTACCTATGCGATAGCCTGTTAGTGCTTTATAGAGCTAGGAGAGAAAAATCAGTCAGTAATTACCGCAAAATTTGCCTGCCGTTAAAAAATATCCCGTTGCTTGAATGTGTGGCATCGTTTACTAGTAGAAAAATTTAAACTGGAATATGACCAACTACCAAGAAAATGTTAAAGCCCCCTCGAATAAGCCCCCCCGTTCGAATAAGCCCCCCCAGTTCGAATAAGCCCCATGCAAAAATCCAAAAACAAATAGATCCCTAGGGGGCTAATTCGAGGGTTTACGGTATATGAAAAGGGGTTCCTCGAGTCAATGGAATGTTTCTTTTGGGTTCCGCTCCAGCAAAAAGGTTCAAAAGGTACTGATCTACAGTTGTAAAAATTTTTCGAATTGACATATTCCTTAGGAACTAAAAGCAAACCGGTGAGTAAAAGTGAAGGAACCGAAAATAAAAATGAGGATGTTTAACACAATATACCACATAGCAAAAACAAAACATGATTCCTGGAGAGCTGGATTTCTACTCACAATCGTTTGTTTTTGAAAGACCAAGACTCATGGGTCGACCTTACTGTTTCCGATCACGCGCGTATCACCATGCATTTACAGCTATGCATATTATATATCACGCATAAACCCCTGCTGTTTCTTCCTAGAGAGTCTATTCAAATGCTCTGTATGCTTATAACAAACGCAGCAAAAGAAGAATTGAAAAGGACAACTAAAATTCTTTCTCCAAAAAGGCAGACGCTGGCTATGGTATATTAAAGAGCGCGGTCGGCCATATGCGTAACATCACAACGTCCTTTATAGCGAGGAAAGCCAAATTCAACCAAAACATCAAATGGTAATCAACAGTGACACCTATTGCAAAAACTTTACCTCGACTTAATATGTAAGTCTCATAAGACCTCACTTTTTTCTATAAGACGAAGCCTACCTCAGGGTTCAGTAGTTACTACTATAGACGCAGAACTCCTCTCCTAAGGCCGGTTTCCACTGCAGCGCTTTTGGTTACGAGGGCAGAGCGCTCAACTCTCAGGCATGCGCAGAGAGAAAATAATGAGGCGAGAGATGATCGCGCTATGGGAGTTGAACCTCTGTCAACATCAAGTGCAGCGCCCGCGCGAATTAAACTATAGTTCTCCTTTTTTTACTATTACTATTATTTGTAAGTCAGCTAAGTACAGATTGCCTTTTTAGTGAGATTTGCACTTGTAGAATTTAACGAGATGTTAAACATGAAGTTTGAAAAAAAATAATTAATATTAAAAGCTTTTAAGGAGGGTGCCCCTCAGCCGAACCTGTTTCTCAGGTAGCCCTCCATTTAAATACCTTATTAAGTCAGAAACAAAAATTAGAACCTAATTACAACTTCCAGAAAAAACCGAAAGAAGAATTATATACAATAATAAAAGTACCTAATTAAATTTATGATGGTAAAAGTATGTAATGTAAAGAATGTAATGTATGTAATGTAATGTATGTAATGTAATGTAATGAAAAGTATGTAAAGAAATAATGTAGCAAAAAGCCTTCTGCTTCTGCTAAGAGTTTTGAAAATTGTGAACTTGGTTCAAGTTAGCTTTAATTAGCCTCAAAAAGTTCGTCTTTCTGCATTCTAAATTAAAAGAAATTAATAATGCGAATGGTAAATTCTGAAAACTTCCAACAGAAAGACAAATTGCATTCAAAAGCATGTAAGCATTATCACAAGAAGATAAATAAATAATTAACATAACGGTACTAGTACTAAAAAGATTACTACGTCTGCGAGCTCCCTCGTTTTCTTTTTCTCAAGCTTAACTTCATATTTGCTATTCTCATTATAATCATTAAAAAAATTAATTTTCCTGTCACGTGCTCGATGTTACGTGGGCAATCTTTGCATTGAAGGTCTTAACTACATAGAATAGTGACATTCTACGTATATACAGCCACATAAGAAAATATCAGTTATGTGAAAAAGACTCTTCAGCCTCACTTTTTCCTCAAGACTATTCGATTCAAATTATTCAACACCTAGTGGTTATCGATCAACTTTAGAAAGAAGTTCTTAACAATCACTTCACTTCAAGCCTAGCGCACACAACAGAGTTTTATCGTTGACAGAAGCAATGTCTGAACCGCTCCTCCGTGAAAAATTCGTCTAGCGCTGCGTTGGAGTGATATTTCAGGCCAATGCTCAGCTCTTCATTGGCTTAGTAAGCCATGTGTTCCACGATTTTTGTCTCGAATCACCGCACACAGCAGATTTTTGCTGTCGGTCTCTTACGAAAAAAAACAAATACCAAACATGCTTGATCTCAAACTTCAGTCGCTTGCGATAAAATCGATAGTTTTAAGTCAACGCACACAGCAGATTTTTTACACTAAAGATGAAGAACGCATGTTGCAACGATTAAAATCTGCTGTGTGCTTAAGAGCTCGTTGATTTTCACTAAAAATCTGCAAAGCGTTCGCATTAACAGTCCTATTTTATTTGCATCGTGCCTTTGCTTTGGTAACACATATCTTAAGTTGCTTTTCTAACAAATTACTCTTGTCAGGAGCATGATATTCTGGGATATAGATACGCAAATCATAAGCACTTTCAGGGCAGAAATCTCAAGAATTTGAATATGTTGCATGCAGGTCCTGAGTTAAACTGCTTACAAAATGAACTACGTGTATGCGGTATGGCAGGGATCTAATGTGTAAGGTCTTTTATTAAGGAAGTCAATATGAGGTCCTTCAAGAGAAGAGAGATTCAATAAAGATCTACCTGCGGCACCTGTCCCTCGAATCGCAGGTGATGCATAATGTAATTCAGCAAAAGCGCATCAATTTGTTATAGTCCTTCTACGCCAGGCCTCCGCAATAGCGGCGCGCGAGCCATTCAGGCCCATTTGCTCATTCGAAGTAGCGCGCAGCAAGTGCAATCAAGAAAGAAGAGAAAACAGGAAACGAGGTATATCACTAACTTTCGGATAATACTTACTGGGAGTCTTATTCCCGAGCTCAAAACTTTACATCTATGACACCACGCTTGCATTATCCTCAACTACTGAGATGGAAGCCTGCCACGAATCAACTGTGGTGCTTCTTGCTTCCTAATATTGCCGGAGTGGCGCTTAGGAAATTTTAGTTGAGAAAGGCCTGGTCTAGGCTATGACGTTATAGGCTGTGACGTATGACGTTGTTCAGACAGCATTAATGGCTACAGCTAAATTTATGTCTAAGAACAAATGATACGTAGATTAAGTGCTAGGGATTTCCAAGACGGCAACAACTTGTCACTACTCCTCATAGAAAAGCAAGATTGTGAACGTTTTTCTAGGAGTTACAGTAGCAGTTGTAACGTACTGCTGGCCATATCTTAGTCCCTCCGTCGGAATGCCCAGCCCCCCCATTAAAATTCTTGGTGCCAACCCTGTTTGGAAGTATGTTTTTGTCTCATTTAACTGTCTAAATAAAACTTGATTTGAGGACAAACTATTGAGGCCAACCGTTGTTAAAGTCCCCAGCGCTTATTAAAATTTAGGCCTTTCAGGAACAGAGCTAATTCAAGAGGGCGCTCTTTCAGATACTAAGAGTGTCTGATTTTCAAAATCAACACTCAGGCTCATTGTGCAAGCACTGGTGTAAAAAGAATAGAAGACACGATAGCAACGGCAACAGGGTGAAATGAAGAAAGAATCGAGAATACAGATGATTTACGTAGGTAAAGTGATACTGAACTTCTTTCGCACATGGCAGTTGGACTTGCGTCAATAATGCTGGAAAATTTTAGCTTGATATCTGAGTGTACAGAAGACAACTAAACATAATTTAAGCTGGGTATTGGCAGATTCCACATGAATACGGCGTAGAAAGTTGGGGGCGTTACTGGAGGGGTATGGAGGTTACATCACTCCCACCTTTAAAGAGCCTCTTTTTTACAGGGCAAATTTACTTTTGCATGACAGTTTTCCATTGTTTTTAGGCGAAAATCATTTCTGCAGGGCAAATTGGCCCCACACCTCCCCCCTCTTCAGCAACACAAAATACGAAGTGACACCTTTGCCTGTGTTGCTAAGTTTCATATTATCATACCTATATCGTACCCTAGCTTTCATTACTTTTCAATTCCCACTTTTTGGCGTATTCCAGGGGCTTCAAACTCAATTTACCTGGGGGCCGCTGGAGGCAGTTTCTGGGTGTGGCCGGGCAGCATCAGGGATTCCAAAAAAATCGTTGAAAAATACTTTCAAATGTCCATATAACCATGAAGTGCCAACTGGTGTCAAGGAATTTTGGAATGCATGAGACTAGCGTGTCTCAGCTTAGCCCTGGGAGGCGCAAGGATAGGATAGGGGCCAACTGAGTTACCCTTCGGAGGTCTGCTCCTCCTGCAGGCCACACACGTGTTATATATTCTTTTCAGGTGGGGCCCGCAAAATATTGCTTTGCGGGCCGTAAACTTGAGAAATCCTGTTCTACAAGCACAAGCAATTTTCTTTATAAGAAATCACTGTATAAGCAACCTAGCACTCATTTCTATGCTAGTACCAGACAGCCTAAAATTTACGAAACTTTTAGAACTACGATGAAGGAGCTAAGAAATTTTAGACAGATAGTACATTTGCATCGTTGCTTGGTTCAACGTAAAGCTGGACCAAAATACAATGTGAATATGGTGTTGCTGTAGAATTCAACTAGTAATGAAGCATTTTGTTTGTTATAGGACTAAAAATTTGCTACATTTACATTCTGCGATCGCTTTCACAGCAATTTAGTTTGCTAAATTAAGAAACTTTTAAAACTAAGATGTGGCCAAAAATTAAGAAACTTTTAGTACTACGTCTTGAGCTAGGTTTCTTAAATAACAAAACGTGTAATTCATCTGATTGCATAGTTTATATCTGTTGTTGCTATCCGAAATGACTTCGAAAATATTCCTTTCAAAAAAACTAAATATTTACCTAACATCTATAGTTATCGCCAGGGGTGGTACTAAAAACCAAAACATTATGCGCCGAGGACACCCGAAAGTTCATATACCGCCGACTTTAAAGCAGACTGCCGACAAATGTTCGTATTCCATTCTATATTAGCCGATATTTTAATAACACAAGTTTAATATCAATAAGCACTTATAATATGCCAATACAATAAGAAATGAGTAATTTTGTCTTCCTCGAGAGCTTCAAGTGCCGACAATTACTACTTGAGCTGTCGTAGGGGCGCATTTAGGATTATCCGAAGGGCACAGCTGCCCCCTGTGAAACCACATCGAGCCACCCCTAGCTGTTATTATACAACAAACAATCGATAACTCTAGAACTCCTTATTTCTAAACTTGACTAAGATATTTAATTTGTTCCATAAATACAACAAGCTTCAACGCTATAATAGCATGTTACAAAACAAGGTTGCAGTGTCAGATGTAACATTCGAGCCAGTGTTGCAAAGGAGACAGTCAGGGCCTTTATGATATGAGAAAGCACAGTACGAAAATGAATAGTAAATAAAAAGAAACATTTTTGGGGCGCTTTTTGGTGGGGGTTTATGAACCAAGTTGTCCACCGCAGGCTCGAGTATCATATTCAAATACAGCACGACAAATTTGCAAAGGTCTACATCAAAACTGAACTAAAATTTGCTGCCAAGCGCCACTTTTGCAATATTAGCACGTAAGAAGCGCTATAGTCAATAGTTATACTGGCTTCGTGACGTGCTTCCATCTCAGCACATGTTTTCTTTTTATAAGAAACCATTTTTATAAGTAACCTAGTACCAGACAGCCTAAACTTAAGAAACTTTTAGAACTCCAAGGAAAAGCTAAGAAACTTTTCACAAATAGCATGTTGAAATTGTTACCTGGTTTAACGTAAAGCATTACCAAAACAATGTGAATATGACAATGCTTTAGAATTGAACTCGTACCGAAGCATTTGTTTGTTATAGGTCAAATAGTTTGCTACATTCACGTTCTGCGTACGCTTTCACAACAATTTAGTTCTATAAATTAAGAAACTTTTAAGAAACCTTTAGTAATAGGCCTCGAGCTAGGTTTCTAATAAAACAACGTGTAGTTAAGCATAATGCAAGTACAGTGCCATAGATGTAAAAGTTTTGAGACCAGGAAAAATACTCCAAGTAAGTATTATAATTCGTTTCCGTTCTCTATTTCCTATTTTCTCTACTGTTTTGAGTGCAATTGCCATGAATTGCTATCCAAGCCGAAATTCTTGAGAAACAAAGATTAAATATGTAGATTTGAGATGGGCTATCAACACTCATAATTAGCGGTATGTACTTCCTTCTTCATGGTGCTGTATCACCTGCTAACCCCATCACCACAATTGCATAGCAAGCTCTCCCCGTCATGCAAATGTTCGTGTCACGTTAGCACGCAAAGTTTTCAAATGCCTACGAAAGCTAGCTAGGTATCAGATTGAACGAGAACAATTCTGAATTGTGTCCCTATCTATACGACCTGCACCAAACTTATAAAAGACATAAAACTTATAAATTAACTGTTATCTAAAAAGCTACTCTCTGAACAATTACAGTTGACTTTTTCATAAATAAAACTACTTTTTGCTAATAACGCTGGCATCCACTATTGGCTTAGAAGCCTGAACAAATGCATTGTCGAGTGGATTCAAAAAGTGGACTAATCAATAACTTTCATTGTGCATTGATCGACCAACCAAAGTGGGAGAGGACATAACTTGAGAATTGGTTTTCTAACGTCCTTTCAAGTCTCTTAAATTTGAAAAGCATCAGAAGAAACGCCTTCTTCATCTTGCAGTAACTGTAAACTTTCCAACAACTGGTATAAGCATGCGCAGAAGGCTTCAAAGAAATTCCCTAATAGCCTCACTATGAACGGTACTTTTGATTTAGGATGCACAAACTTGTGTTCAACATTTATGCTATATCTTTGACAAATATATATCAATGTATGCATAATATATATATATATATATATATATATATATATATATATATATATATAT
>WIPJ01000644.1:167438-185325 GCA_018155075.1 Cassiopea andromeda
CAACTGCTATAAACAGATATTTTTGTGGCGAGAATTTCTAAAAGCAAGGGTTTAAGATAACTCATAACATCAATAATTGAACTATTAATAACTAAATACATAACTCATAATACTTCGTGGTTATCCATCGTCTTAACAATAGCATTTCACTGACTTATTTTTGCAGCTGAAGCAAACTGATCACTCCTATGGAAAGACCGTGCTTATATCTACGTAAAATCTCCACGCATATATACAACTTGAGAAATCAAATCCCAAGTTATGGATTACTATTTAATCTCACTGCCGCCGTACGAAGTTACAACAAGCAAGAACTCCAAATATGTTCGGAATTACAATCGCAAGTGCTGCGCGTTATCCAACGGTCTATCAGGGATGGTGTTAGCTGGGGGTGCTTGGGTGGCTGGAGCCCCTCCAACATTTCGCAGGGCTCCAGTCACGAAGTCAGCTCTCAAAAGAAAGGGGGGGGCAACCAGGCCTGATGGGTGTGGTAGCCACACCTAAAATTAAAGAGGGTGCTTATTGGACACACAGGGAAAGGAAAAAGCTTGGGGGCACCGATTGGAAATGTTTTGATCACCCCCCTTCTATCTTAGCCATAATGTTACCAATGTCCTCTATAGTGCCATAAAGATAGGAAAGGGAGTCTAGGGGTGGCCCCCAGAAAAATTCTCACAATTACATTCCCTGCAATGTCGCAGAACATCCTTGCAAATATCACAAAAAGCTTTAATCTATAATCTTTGACAATGAAAAGACAATAACAAGATACCAAATGACCAAAATTCAAAGTTATGGGCGGGCAAGAACGGGCAAGATTGTTGATTTATGAGGGGGCTGCCCCTCCATGACACCCTGGCTTCGTGGCTGCTGAATTCCCATTGGCACCTTCTGAAGATTTCTATATACTGTAGGCACTTCATCACCTGCATTTCCATTTCTAAGCCAATCTAAAAGGCATAGTCTGCTAAAATTTTATTGCTTCACACATTGTCAGCACTTTGGCAGCATTTGACCCCCAGCATTATTCCCTGGCGCTACTTTTGCGGCCAAGGTGCATTCCATGTTCTAGGGCCCGAAGACCTTCGGCATGCACCAAGCTCTTTTTTGTGGCGTTTGGACTGGAAACTAATGGAAACAATACCGGCATGTATAAATTCTCGTTTAGCTGACTGGTGAAACTAGATGGAACGAGATTTCTTTGTTATTGGCTTGCTTTAGTCCTGCACAGAGGTAGTTCTCGACGCACTACACATATTTCTTAGCGCATCGTCGGCGTGCGGTGTAGTGTACATGGAATGCACCCTGGTCATGCGGTCAATGAGAATTTGGAATTCTCTCTGGTAGGAACTAATAGGTATTCATCTTAAGAAAAAAAGACAAAATCAGGTGAGAAAAAACACACTGCTGGAAAAATGACCACAAGACTCCTTACTTACTGGCAGGGGAATTCAGAATGTAACCGAGATCAGTTGCGTACAAGAGCTTTTACTCACAATAACCGAAAACAGTTTCAAAGCAACAATAGGGCCTATCTGCAATCCAAGAGTGCAAAGACAAGAGGAATCTTCATGTTAATTGAGCTCCCCTTTCAAATTAAAACTAATTTGATATTCGCTTAAAAACAATTGGTGTCAACGAATTGTTCAGACAGCAAAATTGCGACCACATTTTGTGATTTACATTCTAAGCAAACAATAGCGATTATCCGCATTTCGAAATTCGACATTAAAAATTAATAACACGATATTAATGCGAGCATTCTGCGATCAAATCGCGTACAATAATTGCTCGCTTTCCTAGACAATGAGCACTAATAAATATTTAAGTAAAATCAATCCCGCATGGAGAAATATTAAAACAAGCAATTTCTTTGGAATACATACATCGAATGCGTATAAATACAACTATTACAGCTGTTTCCTTTAGTAATAAGCTGGCTGTTTCTTCGTGGTGCCTTGCTAAGTTGATTCTAAGGTCCCTTAGCCCTCACATTGACTTGAATAATCTCCTTAGCAGTTAACGCTGAAGTTTATGTGGGCCTCTTTGATAAACCTTTGGTTCAGGGGCCTGTGGTTATTGGGCAAAGTAGTCCTAGACAGTATTTCCTACTGTTAGTAGAATCCTATGTTATTTGGGAGACTTGGGGGTACGGAGGCACTATCCGTCAATGGAGGAAACTTGGGGGGTTAAGAGGCGTTCGTCTCCTCAATAATTTTAGGGTAAATGACTGGTCATTATTAACGTCTGGGACCAGGGATAATGGGATTTAATTTAGGCGTGAAAATTCTTTAGGTCAAATTGTTGGGTCATGAAGCCGAAATAACATCAACTTTTGGGATATGAATGTTATACACCTACTTAGACATTCACGCTCTCAGAGAAAAAGGTAGGATATAATCTAAAACTTCGTTAGTGGAAACTACAAATTCTAAAGTTTTTGGTAGATATTTGTTGGGGACAGAAAACTTCAGAGGGCTGCGACTTTTTCAAGAGAAATATACTCATTAATATTTCTTCCGCCAAGTCCCGGACATCAATAATGACCAGTCCCATAAAAAAATTGCAAAAAAGATACATCAATAATCGCTCAAACGTAGCAAAAATTGACACTTTATACGAGGTTTTCGTCCTCCCAATATGTCAAAATATCCACCCCCGCTACCTTTCTGGGTCCAGCTAACTAACCATTGTAAAACACACCTTCCATGGTAGCACATTATCCCTAGTACTTACAGAGCAATTAATCACTATTGTTGTATAAAAGCTGCAGTTCCATCCCGTCATTTAAATAGATTCGAGTGCTAACTACCTCATAACAATTCCAGCTCAATAAATCATATTAAAAAATGCCAGGATCATAAACCAGTTCATGACAGGCTAGCTTAAAAAACCAAAGGTCATATCATCTATTTGATTAAAAGTACCACATTGTCTCCTTCAAGAAAAACTTCAGAATAAGGCTTTTTGCGTGTACAGGCTTTCTTATTGTCAGAATTCACATCGTGACAAATCAAAATCAAATAAGCAAAGATAAGTCTTGACGTGACAAATAGTATATTTCAGCAATTCCATGAAAGAACATCACTATGCAGTCACTATAGTTACTATCAACAAAACAAGCCCAAATAACACCATGAAAAATAATAGAATCACCAAGGATCATAAATATCAACAGAATCATAACTATCAGTAGAATCATCAATGCCAAAAGAATCAATACTATCATCAGAATCATCAGTGTCAGCAGATCATCAAAGTTAAAATAATTATCACTGATTGGTGGCAGCAGAATCATAGCTGCCAGCAGAATCATGGCTATCAACACAATCAACCACTACTAGTAGAATCACCAGAATCATTACCATCGGTAGAATCATGGCTATCAGCAGAATCATCAAAACCACCAGAATCATCTCTATCACCAGAATCATCAATGTCAGCTGCACAAAAGTAGCTTGATTTCAACAATTCCAAAACCTTAGCTGTATTCTTCCTATCCAAACATAGTCATATGAAAAATCACACAATGTCAGAATCGCTAGTGACGATGAATCACAATTTTACAGTGTAAATGTAGTAAAGAAGTAGTAACAACCATCAAGGTACTCTCAATATCTATCAATATTAGGTTTACCATAATGTGTAATTGATCTGTAATTTATCCCCAAGCAAAGTTTCAATTCATAAATTTTGGATGAAATATTGACCAGTGTTAACAACATATCAAAAAGAAGCCCTTTATACATGGCACTTCTTTAAAACTGTGCTTGCTTGGATTACTTTTCAAATCTTGAAAAAAGCTACCACATCAGAAAGCTCTAACAGGATCAATCTGACTGAAATCATGATGTGTTAGGTCAATATCATCAACAGGATTGCCAAAATCAATCATAAATCTTCAATATCATTATCTCTCCTATCAATAGTAGCATCACTGTATCCTCAGAAGTACATGGCAACAAGCACATAAAGGTAGTGACATTAAAACTTTGGAGAATTGCTATAGGATCTTGAAGTTGAACAAATAGTGATTCATCTTCTTCCTTCAAAAGCTAGCTTCAGAGTTCAGAGAAATTCTTTAAATGGAGAACATAGCAAGGTAAGTTGTATGAAGTAGCCTGATAATGTTTATATGAAATGATTCAGCCTACTAGATACTTTCACTTTCAATCCTAAATACCATAATTGTGGACTTCTCACAGAAAAGCTCTTATGAAAAACAAAGTCACAACTTGTGGAAGGCAGATTTCCATCACTACAACCACAGCAATGAGAATGATAGAAACAGTATTCCAGACTTCCATTGGCACACTGAATTTCAAATCATTATGCCACAAACCTAGCAAGCCTGAAATGTGAGATTTTACTGTGAATTTTCATATAAAGCTGGCAAGCAGGCACAATTTATTTGATAACAAGCATAATCAAAGTTGTTAAGTACAAGTTAAAGTTATATATTGTCTTCACACTCCTAAACTGGAATGAGACAATGAGTAAAATGAGTTGACTTGTGGTGAGTGAATGTGACCACAGCATGATGCAAACTCATTCAAGTTTGAGGCACATTTAAGTAACCACTTAGTCACAATGCCACAGATATAAAACAAAAACAGACTAACAACCAGGACAGAATGAAATTGGAAATTAACTACTCTATGTTTCGGACACTAGTCCTTTACAATATGAAGGGGTGATATATTCCCTGGAGCAAGCAACCAATGAGACATGGTCACCTATTAACCTAAAGTACTCACTGATGACAACATTCTAGTATATCAGAAAAAACAAGACATCTCTCATTTGAAAAAATTATCTCTATATGCTTTCTCATAAAAACCCAAAAATATAAGAAATGAAACAAACAAAATTTCTTTTAATTCAAGTGGAAATCAAGTATTCCTCAATATCTACATCATAAACATATCAGCAAAGAACAAGCTGCATATTTGGTTTTAAGAGAATACTTGGGTCAATAAGCTTAAAATCAGGGATTTAGAAAGTGTTCAAAAATTTGAGGGAACATGCATTCAGGGGTAGCCTCACAAGCAAAATGGGCAGCAATGTAAGCTGAAAAAGGACACTTTACATACAAATTTGTGAAAACTGGGGGCATATGCCTCCTGCGCCCCCTCAAGCTCCTACATTCATACATAAAAATGTTGCTATTGGGTGAACAGTGAGTGTGTGTTCAGTCACAGCTCAAGGTTTGTATAAAATCATAAATCCTCAACACAGTAGATAGGTACACTACTAGCTTATGCTAGCTACTAAGAACCACTTGACCTCATGTAATCAAGATTGTAGGCAAATGTAAAATCAACAGTGACTTTATGTAAACTAGCTGAGAAGTGGATGAGAGCTATGACTCAACCTTTCAATAAGAAAATGGACTTCTTTAGCTGGAAATTGAATTAAGGTTAAATAGACATGAAGATTTATTGGTTTCACTAGATAACAAATAAGAAAGCCCTCTTAGTTACATGCTCACAGAAAAAGCAAATATAAGGGATGATGCAATCTTTCAAATTTCATCATATCTGATGACTTAGCTAGAAATAGAAACTGCATTGGGTATCATTGGCTATCTATGCTGTAGGTTTATTGAAATTAACTTCCCCTATAGTAGAACATTTGAGCCCTTCCTCAACTGTTCTACATTAGGGGAAAATGATTTCAATAAACCTACCTCATGGGCAGCCAATAATAACTAATACAATTTTACTCTAGATAATAAACTGATACACTCAACCTATTGCCAAAGTCATTCTAGTATCAAGTACTGCTTAACATAGTAGTGACAATAATGTATTTAAATAACACTATTTACAAGAAAATTATCAGATACAAACACACACAGATATACATACATACATATATATATATATATATATATATATATATATACACACACACACACATGCTTTTTTACCAGCTATGGGGAGTAGCTCTCTACTGAAGACCTGATATCAGAATCAGACATAAGCAGTAAGCAATTTCAAATTGTAAGTGAAAGATATTGGTGATCAGTTGGCCTTAAAATTAAAGTAATAGAAGGAAAAACAATGGGAAAAGGTAAATTCTTCACAAAGTAACAGAGCTTGAAAGACCTATCATAAAGTACCAACTCTAAAAAATCAACATTTCTTCATTGCATGCAAAGCCAAAAATAATAAATACAGCAGGGGAGGCCAGCCCTCTTTTAATAAAAGACCCATATGCCATAGAGTTCAGGTATTTGTGAGCCACAAAACATGAGACATAAGGAACAAGATCTATATATATGTGTTTTAATCCAATGTAGTATCAATTACAATCCAGTATATAACCAGAAAGCTTGCAATTTTTCCTAGTTTCCTTTTATACACCTTTGACTAGTAAAGGTGCTTGGCAACAAATTTTTAAGTGCTCCAGCATTAAAAGCCAAAGAGACATATGTGACTAAGACACTATGGCTTGGCCACCACTGGAATAGAAAAACTTTGGTCTCCTTCACTAGAGCAAGATATGAAAGAGGTCCTATTAAAAAAATGCTACCAATCTAACTAGAATAGCAGAATTCCAAGAAACAGCAAAAGATGATGGTTTTCATCATCTGACCTTTCATCTATATATGTTACACAAAACACAACATGCATACTCTCTTGAAAAGAGGAGGGTTTATGGATGAGAGCCATCTTTCAACAGCAAATGCTTGAAATAACATGAAGATTTGTTCATCATACAAAAAAATATTCAAATTATCTGCAAATTCAAAGCAGATTTCTCTTCACCAGAAAAGGTAGCCATGACCATTGTGAGGAGATGCCCCTCTGGTAAATACCAAAGTGTCACTCAAGATAAAAAAGTCACACATGTGTCTTTAGCAGATATACCAATCTCAAATGGAAAAGTTAAATAGATTTGGTGAAATTATTATAGGAAGTGGTGGCAATCACTTTTCAGTGAAAAAGATAAGAAAGATAGGAAGAGAAAAGGTGAAACATCACAGTGATGAGTGCTGGTACCAGTTAGAGGGTCAAAAGACTCTTAGGAAGTTGTGCATTGCTCCTGTACATGTCAAAGAAGAAACATGTATATACAAGGGTATTTCTTAGCACTCAAAAGGGGGCAACAAAATGCAATAGAAGTATTGAAATATAGGGTGTGCAAACTTCAATTACCAAATGCATGTCACTGCCTGCTTGGCTTATAACATTTCCTGGTCTCAGTGCCTTCAAAATAAAGTTTCTATACATCCATACTTTGCAAACACATTTTGTGTGAAAATTTTCTGGAATATATACTGGGTATGGCAGAAACAAAAAACTAACAAGCAAAAAATAAAAGGTAAATAATAAGACTAGAAATGTGCTTTTTTTTACCTTAAATCATATGAAAATCTTACAACAACTTCATGCTTCCTTGAAATTTATTAGTGCTAGCTTTGCATTCAACAAATACCTATAATCTGTTCACAAACTTACTTTCTCCAATTTTATATCTGAATTGGCTCAAATTCACACTTATATTTGGCCCTGCCTAGTCTTCACTTCGGACAAAATTACACTTAAATGGGCAGTTGATTATGAGACTTAATAACGGCTATCAAAATAGATATAATGAGTGTAAAGCAGTTTTCATCTTTACCCAACATAACTAGAATGAGAAAGGCAAGATAATAACAGAATAACATGCCAAAACGTATAACTTCTCGCATAACTCATAAACAAGAGCTGAAAATCTTCCCAATGCTTCTGCAACGTCTACTTAAACGCAGAAAGAACCACTGTTTCCTGGAGCTGAAGAGCCCGTAAACAGTTGGCTGCTTTATACGTCATAGAGACAGAGAATGGATTAAATGCTCGTTTCAAATCCTTTTAAGGTTGTAAGGCGCAGGCCCAATTACTGCCGAGAAAGGGAATATAGTACAAAGCACACATTAAAACACCCATTGTCGGTCTTTGGACAATGCACGTCACAGTCTTTTACGCAAAGGAGAAGAAAAGTAGGGATGCTTGTAACTTTCAAAGATTAGCACAGAATAAAAGTAACCTCTACGTACGTAGTTGGCCATCATAACAATAGGAAGCTGGCCTTGATAAATTTAAGATGTACAGATATCATGTGAAGGAAAAGTGCTTTGAAATTGAGCGGCAGCTGCTTATAGCAAAGATTCACATTATATTCGATGAATACAACAGATATAATTGTCCACAAACGTGGGGGGACTGTATCTTGTGGCAGCGCACCCACGGTATCGTTGGTGGTAGCACTTTCATCGACAAATAACTCTTCCAGAAACTTAAATATCTACCCAATAGTCTACTAATAAAAGAGGCGGTATTTCTAATCTATCACGGGTTCCCTTGTGCTTTTTGTTATGGCAATGAACCTCAGAATGTGACTGTGCACGAGAAAAACTTCCCTTCTATATAGCGATAGAACTTCCAGTCAACAAGGAATTCGCTCGTGTTAAAACAAAGCGAAGTCAACAATGTCAGTGTCCAAAGCGCTTCGATTCACAAAAACAACTTTTCGGCAACTGAATATAAATACAAATATTACTCATAGTTTCGGGGAAAGATTAGTTGCAGTGGTGATATATTGGACTGGGATAGCATTGTCCTCGACAAACACGAACAATGCCTTATAATTTGAAGAGTTTACCCCGATAGATGACAACAAAATCCCGCAGGAAATCGTACATACCTCCTACTGGACAACATAACTGCTTCCTTTTATGACGGTATCAACTGACTGATATATTCTTATCCTTTAGTTGCTACTTATGGGCTCTGGTTCTACGTGTCTGAGCTGAAGTCCAATCGACATTCGCGAGCAATGGCGAGGGCAAAGCCACCTTCAGACCACAGTTTATAATGATCCACAATTGGAATACTCAAAGGTTCTTTCTACCAGCCGATGGCAGATGTCCATAAGAGGACCATACTCCCAGTAAAGTTGGTATTTGCTACATCTTGACGTGACAGTTACATCAATTGCTCCTGTCTTTTATTTCGATTTAGAACCATTCCGCCATACTGTCTTCATCACAGTCGAATGATAGAAAATTTCCTGCGCATTCAGAGCAGGACGCATGCGCGTGTAAACTGAAGTGAAACTGGGGGGAATACATGATACTAAAAGGGAATACCCAAGACTCTTGCCTGCGAGAAGCATTACTCATACCGACAGGCAACAGCTACATCTGCAAAGGAAACTCTGAAGACTTGTGAAAGCAGCAAATATCAATACTTAAAACATAATTCCAAGAGATTACTAAAGAAAACGGGTTGCTCAGAGGTAAAAACGCTGTAAGCCAAATACTATTACAAATAGTCTCATCACATAATCATTGCTGTTTAAAAAAACTAAATTCGCTCTCTTCTTCTTCAAAGACTAAGTTTTTGCCATCAAGAAAGGGCTAGTGATTTGCAGTTCACCCAGCCAATCACAGGTCAATTACACTCTTTTTCCTTATAAAAACAATTTTATAAGAACACAAGCCTCAAATTTGGTAGGATATTAAGAACAAATTAAGAACAAGGCTGAGCCTGAAACCTTGTCGTAAATTGTATTTTTACAAAACGATGCAGAAGCTTTCCACTAGCAAATGGCTATGAAATGTCCTTCCCTAGTTTACCTGACGAGAATTGACAGCGATGACATTTTTGTCTTTGATTTTCGCAAATTAGTTGCTCCTATCGAAACTAGATACTGTGCCAACATTGCCTATTTATAATTGTTTATAAACTTTTTTCAATAAAAATCATTGATATGCAATAGAGACCATCTCGGTTGTGACATGTGGCTCTCAACCAATCAAAACATCCAATATTATCTTGTACGTTGTCTTTCTTTGTGTTGTCTTGCTATCTACACACTACTAAATTAAGAACAAATTAAGAACAATTCAGCCTCAAAATTTGGGTAAAACTAAAAACTGCCAGCCTGAATCTCACCTTTACTGGTTCTTATAAAAAGAAAAAGTGTACAGGCTGGTTAATGAGCATAAAATGTGACACCAAGTGCGCAAGGGTGGCTAACCCTGTAATAATCCAACATGATCTGCGAGAAGAAGTATGGGATTTGGAGAATTTATTAAGCTTGAGACTCTAGAATCGCAGCTCTTGTAGATTTAATTTTCTGCCCACTCAGAGCTGTCATACACTCCTCAAAATTCTAGTTGTTGATTCATGAAATTTTGACATAAACTTATTACACCCTTTTCATAAGAAAAAGTTTATGAAAAAATGAAGCTAGAATGGTCAAAAGCCTAAGAAAATCTAAAGAAAATCACAAGGCTCAATTTCCAAAATTAAATGTTTTTGTTGGCCAAAAATCGATATTTCGTCATTACTGCATTCAAAATGTTAAAGATAGAACTCAAAGTTGAGTATACCAGATTAACGAAGAAAGAGTGACCAATTTTAGCCAGTTTATTTCAGTAAATTTTAAGAAAATCTCAAGCTCAAATTCGGGGAAGGTTAAGAAAATTGAGGCTCCGGCAAAATGATGGATTTCTTAGATAAAAAAACATGTATGCAGAGATTTTTAGGCTGGAGATAGCCTAAATGCGGTAGTGTGGCCACGGGAGATATGGGGACAAATGCCCCTCAATTTTTGTCAATATGGTGCTCGAGACTTCTTAAAAATCAATAAGTAAATAACTGGGGGCGGTAGTAACAAATCTTTAGAGAAGTAGAGGGCGCTGCCCATAAATTTTGATTTATGCTTCACTTTTATAACTCTGACCACGCCCTGGCCTGAATGACGAATGTTGCTCACGCAGTTGCTCTGGTGCAATTTGCACAAGCTGAAAATAAGTCATCCATGCTGTATCTAATTAAGAACTTTTGGAACCTCAATTTTTTCCCAACAGCAATAATTGTATATTTTCATTTCACTTTTGCCCATTAAAGTCTTGCATACAGAAGAACCCATTTATTCGCTGAGATACTTGCCCTATTTTTAATATATTGGAGACCTTTCACAAAGTATGTAGAAGAGGGGGTGGAGTGGATTCGACAGGAACATCAAAACTCTTGAGGGGAATTTGGGGCTAGGAAATTGTCATACTGCAAAAGATGGTACATTGGAGGCAGTCTTTTTGAAAATACTTTGGGGCAAAGAGAGCTTTCCTTGTTTTTCACATTATACTATATAATATTATAATTCATTTTGAAATCCCTTTTACTCCAGTCTGTTTCATACTTTACGGCACTCCCCACGTCTCAATAGATTTGTGTGAAGTTTTCAAGTAGCCACTCCTTTATATTTCTCGAAAATGAATATATCCACGGAAATGCCAGCTTCTATCGAGTACGCCTTCACGTCTTGCAAGCATTAGATGAGCCACTCAAGGCTCTGATTGAGCAAGACGTACGAACTTTAGATCTATGTGATTAGGGAATTTTTAAGGGCTTGTGACTAGTGGGGAAGATTTGTAGAAAACGGCCGAAAAATTCCAGTATCATGAATTCTCGAATTGGCCCTTCTGAAAAAGGTCACCTCAAGTTAGCCCCCTATTCTAGAGCTAAAGTTTTTAATAAGCCACCTTTGAATAAGTATCTAACCCACGCCTGTGAATTTAGGTATTTGAGATTCCATTAGATGCCTTCAACTGAAGCAAGAGCCCTCTTGGGGGCAAATATGCGCTTTTCTCTCTACTAACTGTTGCGTGAAGAGGCAATTACTGGAGAAAATGTCGCAGAAACCTCTCTAAAAATGCCCTATATATGATTATCTACTTGTTTAGTCCTTCTGAATAAGGATTGTGGTTTACTTAGCTACTAATACTATTTCATAAAGTCAAAACCTGTGGCTGCTAGCATTCACTAAAAGCTGATAAAACTCCCTTGTTCGATCTTCACGTCGATCGATTGTATCTTTCAATATCGAATGCACTGAGGGTGATACAGTGTCCAAGGACCTATTTGCAAGAACACATCGGTGCACTTGTAGTTTTGGAACATTGGTGGAGAACATAGGGTCTGTGAAGAGTAACCGTTCGCTAATATAAGTAACTTCTTCTGACCAGGGAAGGTTGGGCTCCAAAAATAGGGTTGAGGAAGTCTGACAGAATCGGCACATTGTGGAACACTATTTTTATCGATCATGAAAGGAGTCCACATAGAAATCTCCCGGCTTCCACATGGCTACAATGTCTCCGATTCTGATGAAAGCACATTGGGTAAACAACAAACAACACAGACCTTTCTGTACCAAATCAATTCAAACTATTTGCTGCTATGGATAGTTGCCATGCATTACTTAAGTAACTTAACTTTATTGCAGCCCCTTGATTTCCTGTCATTGCATTCAGCTTTGTACTTTTTCTGTTCTTTGACGTGTTTTCTACCACATGATGTGTTTGCAGTGAAGCTAACAAACGAAATCATCCAATGTTCGGTTCCTACACCTGCCTCAATGGTATGGGTGTCTTCCCACTCCAACAGTAACAGTATACAACGAAGACTACTGAGCTGAGTTTGAAGTGGGTGGACTGTCAATAACTCCCAGACAAACAGGGTTTAACTGGCGAGTTATCATCCACCCTAAAAACACAACCCGGCTGTTAAAAAAACTGAGGAAGCTATGCCCCCTGGCGCCCCAGCCTTGCCACCCTAGCCTTGCTACCCATACATAGATATCATAGCAAGGTGATGTGAATTTATAAACTTGGAATAGTCGCATAAAATTGTCGAGTAATCGAATCGTGATTGAAGTTGCATAAACGTTGCTCTTGACTTATCAGTCTGGCCACCCGTATGTGGCCAAGAACTTGTTCAACGTGATCGATAAAAATGTGTGTCGACTCAATAGTCCTGCATAGTAAGTAGTCCAGTAACAATACCAACTGCTCCTAACTGTGGCTTTATAATGGTTTTCCAGGATCAATTACAGTGCATCCAAAGCTAGGGCAAGACGTTACTTTTGGACCTACTCTCCAGCCAGGAATAGACGTCCCCCATATTGTCTTTTGGAAAATAAATACTCTGATATTTTTATGGCAACCCCCCCCCGCTTATTAATCTTGAACCAAGGTGGGAAAGTCGTACCAATGATGATGAAACTAAGAGAGGAAAGTGGAATCGTTTTTTGTATGTTGGAAATAGGCATAACTATGACATTTTACCAGCCATTCGCTTTTTGCAACCCCCGGCTATTTCGTTTTAGATTTTTTCCAACCCCTCAACTGTTCTTACCACCCCCTTCTATGTTGGCCTGGAGAGTAAGAAAACAACGCCCGAACTTTTGTTTTATACGGGCATAGGATAGATCAGACGGCAACTATGTTTAAAAGTGAATTAATTCAAAGAATCAAGTATGTTCATCATAGGTCCACACACATTGCGCAGTTCTGAGAAAATTCGTGCAGTTCTAATGAAAGAACTGTGCAATTCAAAAGCTTATTATTTAGTAGTCCATGGATGCAAGGAAATAAATAGCAGTAAAAATGGTAGATTTAGGCAAAAAGAAATGTGTAGAGGATGATGGTACTAATGAAGATTATGATGATTTGAGTCAGGGACACCGCAGCAGAAGTAGGGCAAGGGGGCAGAAGTTTGGAGAAGGGCACTCGCACTGATTGTGACGTCATAATATCGTCAGAATTTTAACTTATGCGGTACTTTTCACAAACATCTACTTCCAATCATTGTTGCATTTATTGGCAATTGCTGAATCCTGAGCATGGAAGGAGGTCGAGCCTGAGAGAGAGGAAAGAATGTAAGAAAAAATATGAAAGGAAAAAGTTATATCAGTAGACAGCACAAAAGGGGGACTTCTACTCCCTGCCCCTGCTCTTCAAGGGCAGGAGGGGCACTGCTTCTCCTTCGCCCCCTCAGCTCTGGCGTCTCTGATGTCAATGGTAATAAAGTTGGTGAGAATGATAATGATGATTGTGACTAGAATGATGGTTATGACTGACTATACATGTGATGACGATGATTATCATGATAGCAACAATGGCGGTCCTAGCAGGCACTATGGCAGTAAGCTATTCCCATTGTGAGCCATCTCCATATCTCTGCACATTGGAAAAGATCTTTAGGCAGGGATGATTTCTAAGGGGCTCAGGGGGTGGAGCCCCTTTGTTAAAACTTTTGTATCAATCTTGCTTTTCAAAGCGCATTGACCTTGCTTCCAATGTTTTATATGGTATTAATATGATGAATTTCCTCACTACTATATGGCTATTGAGATTTTAGTAGATGTTGGCTATATTGTATCACAATTAGACTAAATTATAATGTATCCATCTTCAAAAATATGGGTGTGGCTGCAAATGGGCAAAAGCCAATTTCTGACATTGCACCCAGAGCCTCCTTGTTAACATTTTTAGAAATCACCCCTGCCTTTAGGAAAAAGACCTAAATGAATAATATCGCATTTAAATCACAGAAGCATATAGACTAGAGTGCACGATTAGTTTGCACGCTCAAGTCGTTCAATATGTAAAACAAAAGCTCAATATAGAAGATCTTTGCTTATTGCATTTCTCATTCGCATATAATACTTAAAAACTCAATTGAACACTTACTATTTGTACATAATACATTAAGTTAAAAGACTAGATCTCTCCATTCTAAGCACTGTGATGCTGAAGCCAACTGCAAATATAATTGCAACTGCCCCCCTCTTGAATACATTACAATGAAAGAGATCCCCCTCATTACAGTATGGATCAACACTAGCTGGCTTCATTGAACCTCAGCCTATAATTAAACATAAAGCTACATCTGTGACTGATATGATAGCTTCTTACCCTATAAATCGAACTTTTCCCTTTAGGGTAAATCCTCTCCAGACAGGGAAATTTCGATAACACTTAAACCACCCAAGCATGAATTGCTTTATTCATTCATGATGCTAAGGCCTGCACACAGACACTCCGGAACCGAGGGAAGCTGGGAGCAGCAGCCTCCTCCGCTTTTTTGGAAGTGTATGATATCATAAAACAAACAGGATGTATTGTGATATTCAAAGTGGGGGCTTTCTTGCAATCCAGAAGCGTGTTTTCAAAAAATTTTCAGGGTCTCCGCCCCTGACCCCACTCCACGTCTCACTATAATTACTACACATCATCTTAGGAGCTCGTGACTTGCCCCCCAGCCCCCCACTCAAAAATGTGCTCCGGCGTCCCTGAACATCATGTTAATGGGTTATCAATTCATGATTATACACCCCCCTCTTAGTAAAGCTTTGTTTGAAGGCCAGCACAGATCAGCTGTACCTGTATGTCTGTTTTATCTTACGATCTATTTCATGGGCATAGTCGTATTTGCTTGCGTCACTAGCGCGAAGTTAGGACAAAAAAGCCAACCGTCCCTTTCTGGAAATAATTGAGAACCTAGGAAGGTATATAAAAGAAATTTTTATATTATGGAATTGCATTGTTCCCAATGAAAGCCACATTAGGAGATGCAAAACTGCAGGATTTTTCAAAGCTTAACTGTGAACTGGCCTTAGTTTCGAGTTTCAAATGCTTTGCTTTTAACAAATCACTGTTTTGTTTGTGCAAATGCAGCTATGGCATTTGAAAAACAATTTCACAATGCTTGCAAAAGGACCCTACCTATTTGCTGAGATTAATTCAGAATAGGATGTACATAACTTTCAGAGATATGGAAATCATTGGTAGTGAGTGATTCTCCTAGATATAGGCCTACATTCTACCACTCCGAAAAACTGCAGACTGGAAGCCTCTTATTCGTCCTAGGGAGGCTGCGCATGGAAACTGAAACATTGAACATCAACCCCTTGACGTTTGACATTAATCTGAAAAAAATGTTCGCATTATCTTTTGTGCTGACCAGAGTCAATGTGAAATAAAGTCTTGCCTATCAGAAAAGTACTCAAAGTCATCTTTAGAAGAGTCTTCGATCCATGGGGGCACTTCAGTAGTATACAATGTCCTACAAACACTCTACGTCGTCTCTCGACTTCAGAGCCTCCATTTATGGAACTGTCCGCCGAGATCTTCCTATCCAGAGTTCATTTCTAACCACTGCAGTCTTTGTTTGTCGCACTTGACTATTCTTGATCACGAAGTCAATTTTGAGATGTCCCTCAGAATTCTCCACAGGATTCTTTAGCAACTATTTCAAACCTCCGAGCTCCCACTCCTGACTGAAAGTACCCATATCATATTATGTTACTGTATATACGTCTGCCATAGCTCTTCTGGATCGGTCGGAAATTGTCACACATCGTTCCGTCTGCGTTCACTTTTGCCGATTTCAGCTTCCGGAACATCTCCAACTATGAGAAATTGGAAGAGAATAGCTTTTACTAGGAAATACAAGCTAAATTTTTGCTTTATCCAGTACATATACTTATAAGAAGGTTTTTTCGACCTCAGTATCTAAACTCTCTTACACTTTTCCCGACTCCAGTATGAAAACTCTCTCAAAGACTTTCCTACCAAACATTTTTGAGATCAAATGGTTTGTGCATGCACATTAGGAAGTGAAAAAGTTCCATGCTCACTTGAATAATGACAAATCTTAATAAATAAAAACAGTTAAACTGCTGGAGAGCAACATACATAACAGACATTTTATAAATGGGTAATTTGAATTTTAAATACAAAAACACATAAACTGTTTTAGGCTTAAAAAATCCTGTACTGAATTTTCGTAAGAAAGTTCAAAAAGCTTTTTCTGTTTATGTATTTAGAATTCTACTTATCTGTGTACAACATGTCATTTATGTGATGTTGGCTACCCTCTAACAGTTTAACTTCTGAGCAGCCGTGGCCTAGCGTTAATACACTCAACTCATACCAAAGTGGTCCTGGGTTCAAGGCCCATCGCAGGCTATTTGTGACGTCAGAAGGGCATCCGGTCTTAAATGCTCGCGCTAGAACCAAAGTCATCCGAGAGGCACCCTCCAAGCCCCAAGGAACTGGGGGAAACGGAGGTAAAATAGAGAAAAAAACAGCTTAACTTCTGTTATTTACCAAGATCTATCATCGTTTCAAATGTGCATAGCTCCTTTCACTTTCCACTAATGTGCATGCGCAAAACATTAGAACTCAAAATTATTTGCTAAGAAAGTCTTGGGACTAAATTCGTGGAAAAGTTAAGAAAGTTTTAGTACTGAGCCAAGAAAACCGTCTTATAAAAAAAAGCGTGTGCTACTTCCTTATAAGACATTTTCTTATAAAAAAAGCTTATAATGAAATCAATCCATTATGTGACATCATTTCATGAGGTAATTTAAACTCTTGCAGCTATTTCTTCCTTCTATATATGTGGTCATTTACCCGTTACGTGACGCTATATTTACCGTTTTTGAGACGCCCTCCTCCTGTCGTAACTCTATGGTCGTAACGTGCGGTACTATAGCTCTCCATTTAAATAAAACAATAGTGGGCAGGACAAAAAATAGTGGGAGGCATAAATGAAAAGTTTTTGGCCACGCCTTCTACTTCTCTGAAGCTCTGAAGGTTTGCTACTACACCTTCCCACACCTATTTTCTCATCTATTTTAAGGAAGTCTCAAGCCTCACCTTGGCAAAAGTGGGGGCAAGTGCCCCCATACCCCACTGTGGACAGGTATTTGGATACGTGAGGAGATACAGGGATGAAAACTGCATTGGGCAACTTTATCAGGAAATAAGTGAATAGGGATCATTCACCCTTTATTAAGCAACGCCACTAAAGGGGAGGGAGGGTACCTTGATTTGTAATGCGCCCCTGGCTGTCCAATCTCCTTCAATCACTTTTCAATCTATTTCCTTATTTTTACCTGAATACAAATGCGTAGGCTTCTGGCCACTGGCCAACCCACGACGACAGTATTAGCGTCTGGTTGGTGCTACAGAAGTTTCGTTTGGTTTAAACACTCCACACTTTCATAAGCAAAACAGGTGTTCTAATAATTGCTATACAATTTG
>WIPJ01000644.1:195333-207842 GCA_018155075.1 Cassiopea andromeda
TCACTGCAAACTGAAATGCATTATAGTCTCAGTTGAAAGGCAAAAATTTGGAAAGACGACATGATAGCAGTGGCAAAACCAAAGGTCCTGCATCTCCTGCCCGACAGTACAAAAATGATTCAAAATCCATATTCCAAAGACAAACTAAAGAAATCGAATACAATATTGAACTTTCAGACATGCACCGACCTAATATATGAGCTTATCATTGATTGGCAAACTCTTTCAGAGCAGCAAAAGTTCTGTATAAGCCATTGACATTGGCATTGCTTTATGATCAAATTACTGGCATGGGATTTTCTATCAAACAGTGTCACTATTTTTAACATCCTGCGCTGAATATAGCAGGAGTGAAGTCTGTGATTTTACTTCTACCTAAGAATAGATGCACCACATTTGGTTCTACCAACCAATGGTTCATAATGCTACAATTCCTACACTCTCAAATAGCAGGATTTTGATGAAAACTCTGTGTCACTCTATTGAGTTCACTAGCGCAGAATTGGCTCTTTTAAAATCATGGAAGGCATAGTTTCATATGAAGGAAACATTTGGATAGGATGGATTTACGAGACTGTATTCTAGCCTAAGCCGAGGGCTGCTGAGAGACGTGAGCAGCCTGGGTCAAACAGAAACATGAGGTCCCTTGAAAGTGAACCTAACAGAAAAATGAAAGGATTTTGGTATCAAGTCCAGGAAATTACTAATGGTCCTTGCTTATGAGGCAACCCAAACCTTGAGGCCCTAGGACAATTTGCCCCTCCTGTCCCCCTCTCGGTGGCTCTGCTCATCTCTTCAGCTGAGCAGGACTAGCTTTCTTACTGCAGCTTCGCCACCACATGCTAGAGTATAAGAAAATGAATTTAAGTACTTAACGGAACTAGCTATCTAAACTGAGTATTAATCTAGCCATTTAAGGTAGAACATCCTCCTGAAATAGCCAAAAACCTTCAAAATTATCAAACTTTGAAAACTGTCCCAAAACACACTTTGACATATAGATCATAAATTAGTGGTCAGCATTTCTCCTATCTCTTGATTATATCAATGTAAATAGGGTGTTTCTTTGTGCCATTCCTAAAAGTTGTGCCTAGCAACGCCCTAGCAACGGAAAAAGTAACTAATCTCACCCACGTTTACCCAGGAAGAAAGTCCGCAATCCTTTCAATTTCTAACTGCAAGTCTTAACCTACTGTGGCTTATTGTGCAGCAACAACAACAGTTTTCTCTCATCCTTAAAATCAAACCAAACAACAATGGAGAGCTAAGGAACTAGTGCACGAAAGAGAAAAGCGCAAACTGGGTATCGAAAAAAACCAAAGGTTAAAGGAAATCGTTATAATGGTAGTGTTAAAGCTTAACAGACAGCTTCAATTTGCTCTGAAACAAATGCTGACAGTTTTCCGCAGCGAATTCTATTGTAGTAGAAGATACATTGTTCGCAGGCATAGGCCAGCAGGAGCACCCTTCGGAGCCTTCTGAGCTAAATGAAACAACAAAGTCTGTTTCAGGGAAAAGGATTTTAGCAAAAAGAAAGGTAAGCTTGTCACAAAAATTTTGTCACTCAATCAGGAAATTGTAAACAGTACTTTTTAGAGCCACATGGCTTTAGGTTTTTTGACTTGGAGATCATCAAGTATATAATTTCACATTTGTTGTGTCCTGAATGTTGCCATGCAGATTCGCTATTTCGGGAAATTTAGAAGTGGGAAGCTTTGCTTTTTCATGTTTCTTACCAAAATTTCCATTGGAAATATGTGCTTTACTCAAGTAGGAAAATCATATCATAGTTTGAAGTGAATCAGAGACTGGTATATGTAATGCGTTCCACTGGAAAAGGGCCAAAAAGGGTTACCACGCTCTGTGCAATAATGAAAATGCCTCAGCCTCTTGCATTGAATAATTATGCCAAGTATGCAGCTGCCGTAAACAGAGCTACTAAAGCAGTAGCCCAAGAAAGTATGAATGAAGTGGGTAGTGAACCATACAGTGCATCAGAGTCTTCTGGAGTGGCTGAAACAAGTGTCTCGGGGATGGAACTTGGCATAAAAGAGGTTATTCTTCTGTCCATGGCATAGTGAATGTGATTTCAATCGAAACAGGTAAAGTAGTAGATACTGAGGTATTAACCCAGTGCTACAAACTATGCTCCCTTCATGAGAAAGAAAAATCAGATCATATCAAATTCAACACGTGGAAAGCAGAGAATGAATCTAAGTATAAAGCTAATTTCCAGGGATCTTCTGGCATGACGGAACCAAAAGGAATGGAAAACATTTTTTCAATGTCTACTCAAGGACATAAATTGCTCTATACAGAGTTTTACAGAGAAGGAGATAGCTAGAGTTTTGACTCTGTAAAAAATGTAACAAACACAGTCATCAAAAAGAAGTCAAGCGATTGTAATGTGTGGGCCATGTACAAAAGAGATTGAGAACTGCACTAAGAAAAGTGAAAAAAGAAGCCAACGGCTTTGGTGGGAGGAAAAGCTTAAAGAAAACTTGATAAATAAATTGCAAAACTATTATGGCATTGCTATACGCTCAAATGTAGGTGATCTTAAAGGAATGAAGAAAGCTATAGATGCACGCTTTTTCCACTGCATTGCAACAAAGGAGATACCCCATTTCCATGTGCACTGTGCAGATGGAGTTGAGTCTTGGTGTAAATATACGTAGGATCAGATAGCCAAAGAATAATCATACAAACCATCTGTTAGTGTCCCGATTGATGCCATGAAGGAAGTCAAGCCAGTTTATGCAAGGCTTAGTGAAAACGCTCTACTTGAGCAATGTCTTCATGGGAAAACGCAAAATTAAAACGAGGCCCTGAATAAAATGATATGGGAAAGAGCACCAAAAGAGATATTCATTGGCTTGCAGGAGATTCAAACTGCAGCATTTGATGCAATAGCAAATTTCAACGCTGGTACAACTGCAATAATAGGTATTTTGAAAAATATTGGTATTGACCCAGGGCAATATAGCATGGAAGGATGTCACAAAATTGATGTTCAACATGTAGAAAGTACGGAGTACAAAGAAAAGGTTGGTGTCAAAAAGAGAAGGAAAGTAATTAAAGGCAAGAAAAAAAGGCAGGAAACACAGTATTCAGCTGGTGAATTTGCGATTTGAACTACATCATATAAAGTGGAAAAACTACATTCAAACATTAGATTCATTTTTTCAGACTATGTCATTTTCAGCATGTTGACGTACAGGAAAATTGATTTCTCAAAAACAATTAGAGCGATAAGCTTGAAACTTTCCCAAAATAGTAAGTGTATATTGGGGTTTGTTATGCACTAGAATTATTTATCTACCTTAATCAAGCTATTTAAACTGAAGCCCAATAATTTCAGGTACGATCTGCAAATTAACAAACACAAAAAAGAAAAATAAGAAAAAATCTGAAAAACAAGAAGTGTTCCTATTTGCCTGTTCATGTTGAGGCAAGCATGGACAAATGAAATTACATGTTGCTGTGAAGGACCACATGGCCCTCAAAGGTGCATGGTTGGAATGTAAAACAAAATTGCTAACAAAAAGAGGAAGAAATGATTTTGAAAAATGCTTGTAAACCTATGTTCGACAACGAAATAAGTTTAGTAAAAAAGGAACGGAATATTGAACACTACATGTGTCAAAGCTAAGTGAACTGAAACTCTACATGACATGTAAAATGCAGAAAATTATGGCATTTCAGTGGCAACTATGTCAATACCTTTCAATGCCAAATAAAAGGGTGAGCCTTTCCCTGGAAATTTATTATGGGGGAAAATGCTACGCCATCATGGACATGAAGGTCATGAAGGTCCATACTTTATGCAAGCCAAAAGGTGTGATGTAGTTTCTAGCTATTGTGAGAGCTGGACAATTAGTACAATAAAAAAGGTGGGCCTTACGTTTGTTACACTGGTAAACTACTTTTCACTGTCTACTTCCGGTACACAACATTTTCAAATTATTTCAAATTGTTCAAAAAAGTATTTTAAACTTAAATGAATAGCAAAGTGTATCATATGCATTCTTGCATTGTAATGCAACGTAAATGAGTGACTATTAAGCTAATCGCGATTCTGCTGACTGAAAGCTACATTGTGAGTTCCAAGTTATTCATTTGACTTGGTCAAAATGTAACTATTTCAGAATGCTATGAACATTATTCTTCTCCGATAAAGCAATATTTTTAACAATTTGTCAGACCTCCCGTTACAATTTACTTATCGTTAACCTCGAAATTAATGGCATCCTGTAGGCACACTACTGTGTTTTCACTTCTTGCACCCACGTAAGCGCCATACTTTGTTGAAATTACCTAACGATAGATGCCACAAACTTTACCCTTGAATGACATTCCCCTTGTGTAATCTGGGCGTCAATGTAGCCTAAAGCATGCGCGAAAGGAAGTTGGGTGAACTTGAAATCTGTTTATATTAGGAAGTTGGGTGTCAAAATGCTAGCGAACATTTGCATAGTCCACGTTGGGTGACTTTCAATTCCATTTATGTTTCCAGTAAGACTTTGTGTTATAAAAACTGATTTCTCGTAGTGCAAATAGGAGTAGTATTAAACATAAAATGAATGCAAAAAAACTCATCGAAAGAAAACAATCAGTAAAGGGATTCTAACCTGGATGGTAACCGTATACTTCAGCACGTAAACATCTCACCGCAGAGCCTGAGCCACCAGTTATTGGATTGATTCTTAGAAACTGAGTTGTAACAGGAACAGGAAGCAAATTCATCACAACCAAATTCTGGAATTTGTAATTGCCTGTGAACAGCTGTAAGCATATGTACTACGTTAAAGAATTGAAAATCAATCTTTGAAAGCACAAGTCAATACATGAAAACCAGTTTACACCAGCAAAGTCTGTGATTAGCACTGAAAACGGTTAAAATTCGTTGGCCAAGAGCACATTAAAGCAATCAGGAAGTCTTGAGAAGGCCGTTTTCGTGATACACTGTTTATAAGAATCACAAAATTTAGAGGCTGAATTGTTCATATGTGGCTTTCGTAAAGAAAGATGTTCCCTATAACCTTCGAAGCTAGGAATTATAAAAAATACCCTCACTACACCCCAACGCTATGCGTTAAATTTTCACTTTCAGCATATCCTATTAGTTCATCACCATTTCGGCCTTAATACAAAACAATAATTGATCTTTGTGAGTTGCAATTCTGAGTCCTTCACCTCCAAAAATAATCTTCAACTCATGTCCTTTATAACAATAAAAAGCTCTAAGAAGCACAGTATGACTACAATACAAGCCTGTCAATGAGACGCGCAGGCACGTGCCCAACACGTCCTACGCGCTCGATTTGCTGTGTTAACAAATCTATCGAATTCGTTGCTAGCGAGCGATGAAATCGATAGACTACACAGTCAAGTATAGTGGAAAGCTCATTATCAATGGTTAGGCTATTAAAATATTTCGCAATCAAGTTACTTCACTGTGCTACTGAATCTCCTTTATCTTTACAATAGTTGATTCCTTTCGTAAGTAAATGATGAAGGCAAAGTCATAGTTTATTTCTTAGAGCTTATTAGTTATGAAATACTACAAGTTTTTCTCTATATACGGAAACACTCTATAAGGAACTTAAATGTAGAAGATCGGAATATTTAAAGAACTTAAAACAACTAAAAGAAAATTCCCTAAGGGCCATTTCAATCTGTAAAATTTCTATAGCTGCAATAACTCAGGAATTTAGGAAGCCGGTTCCACTTCTACTAATGTACAACCAAAACTCGTATAGATTGGTTGCCATGTTTTTGTTTAATGTTTCTTTGAATATTTTTGGCTATGTTGTCTCTGTTTATACTTTTATTCCATGGTCTATAGCTTATTGCACTAAATTTCCAGTGAAAAGTAAGGATATATTTAGGAATTTTTAGTACTACAATTTGGTCATTAGAGGTCCAAGGATAAGGAATTTTTCGAAATAGGCCTTCCGATAGGATCCTTATAAAAAAGCGTGGAAGCAGCAGGAAAATAAGATTTGGGTCTTCATTTTCCCAGATAAGCTTCTTCCGTATTTTAATTTAATTTAATCCTAGTTTTCTATTAGCACTCTTATTCCTTAATTTCTGCCATCTCTCCCTAACAGTTGTTGTTGATCATCATTTGAATACAATTCACTTCAATTGCGATTCAGAAAAAGACTAGATATTCCAACATGCATAAATTACTGCTTCACAATGCCTACTGTAGCATGGACACATTATAGTAAGATGATAGATACCCATAGTGGGAGGGATAGGGCACTGGAGAGCTTCTAGCAATACAGGCTAGACCCTTTATGCTCGGGGATCCAAATGTAAGGCAAAGGTAAACATAGTGTTATGATTTTTTGAGTTTATCAGCGTCTATTGCTCGCGCTTATTCTACTTTTAATTCTATTTTATATTATAGTTTCTCATGGTGCTTGCTTGTGGCCGCTTTGGCACTATTTATCATGCATCTTTAGCATATTGGAGTTTCCTTTTTTCAATAACCTTTTATATTGTTTTATTTTCATGTTTAACTTGTTTTCTCATGCTGCTATATTTATTCAATTACTTTTTACTATTACTCCCTCTGCTCTGGTGGGATGGAAAAAAATTAACTTCCCTAAAACCTCTCCTACTTTAATCAACCCTCTTCCTAAAAAGAAAATTCACATTTATACCAAAAAAGTTGACCTAAAGAAAAAAATACATACATTTGAGACAATCCATTTTCACTAACAATGGAAGAATTCAAAAAACTTTGGTTCACATACCCAAAGTATGCGATACATGATCGAATACCCGCCCAGTGCCAAGAAGCAGCCCCTTTCTGAATAAGCGCCCTGGGCGGATAATAATTTATTGATCGTAATATCAATATGAATATCATACCACATTGCTATCTGTTGAGTCTACTGCGTATTTGAATGTTGCTGAGCCAACTTCTCTGTATTGCAAATGATATTTGTAAGTTCTGTCTACCGAGCCACCACCACCATGTCCCTGAGTTGCAATTGCAGTTACCACCATTGGTTGCTTGAAATCAATCTGTATCCACTCATTATTGTTCCCATTAGGGGCACACCATCCTGCGCTGGCTCTATGAAGACGACCATATCGAGCAGGGTTGCCATTAAATTCATTTGAATGACTTAATTGAGAATCTTCTATTACTCCACTTTCCATTCCAAGAGGATATACTACCTTGCTTGCAGCTAAATACAAGAAAAAATAGAATAAAGACTAGAATATAATAGTAATTTACCGAAAAAGGGGTAAATTTTATGGGGATTGCAACAGTGTGGATTTGATGTATACCAGAAATACATAATATTTTCCCTGACCAGCTAGTGCTACGACTGATGCCACTGGTCCATTCTTGCAAATTAAGTAATTGAACAAATTTTGCCAACTTGGGTAAGAGTAGGTACTTACTAGAGAGTAGTCACCAAAAAGTAGAAAGTTGAGACAAGCCAAAATGGCTTCAAAATAATATGTTCAACAGAATGTCAGTTGCTAGAATTGGGTTCATAGGCATCCTGCCTAATATCTTTTCCTGACTTTTCCTGGCTTCTTTCTTGAATATGAAGGCATTTTTCCTGACTGTATACAAGAAATACATAATATTTTTCCTGACCAGCTGGTGTTACAACTGATGCCACTAGCCCATTTTTAAAAGTAAGTAATTGAATAAATATTGCCAATTTGGGTAAGAACAGGTGCCTCTCTGGTCACCTGTCTTCTCAATCAAGAAACCAAATATGAAAACATCGACAATTCAGGAACTCTTTGCAAACGTTAACATGCCAAGTAACTTCAATGACTACCACTGATACAAAAGATACATGAACAGTGATTAGTTTGTGTTACACGAATGATCAGCTGCACAATCAAGCCTTCGACCTACACTTTGAAAATATCTAGCACCTGCACTCTACTTGCAGGAGCTTAAGTGAAGCTCTGTAATATCGTAGAACATTAATGGTATTGTAATGTTTTCAAAAGAAGAACTGTCTACTTTTCAATTGCCTTCAGATAATAACTAGTAATTTCAATTAACTCATGAAAATGGCACTGTAAGGCGTTGCAATTTCTTAGCACGAATTAATATGGGCTAGGATTGATACGCAAAAGAGAAGCAAAAATTACAGCTTTAAATTGAATCACATTTTTACTAATTCTTTGTAACTTACATAAATCCGCCTAAAACCCATGAAGATTGTACTGACCGCAGATTTAGAATGTCTTTAGGGGTGTTTGAGTATTTTGCCCTACAAAATTGTATATTGCCCTGCAATCTATATCATGACGAAACAAGTAGAAGAAAAACCTTTGCTGTAGACATAAACATAAAATGAATCACCGTCTTTGCCAAGTTTGAAAGTCCTTATTTGATTGACAGGGCGTAGTCATTCCGTGCAAAGCTTGTCCCAGATACACGTGTTTTTAATGAAAATTTTACTTTCGACCCATTACTTTAACTTTATCACGATTTCATTATAAAAGCTTTCTTAAGACTTTCTCTGCAAATGTTTTGAGTTTCAATGTGTTGTGCATGCACACTCACGGACAGTGAAAAAGTTCCATGTACACCTGAAATGATGATAAATCTTGGTAAGTAAAAGTAGTTAAACTGTTAGGGGGTAGCTACCATAACATATAACATTTTGTGCACAGAAAAATCGAATTTTTAATACATATACACTTTCAGACTTTCTTAGGTTTCCAAAATCCAGTATTGAACTTTTTTAACTCTCTGAGCAGCTGTGTAAAACTTTCTTATAACTCATTTTGTTATAAAACAACGTATATAAAACTGGTGTCTTTATTGGTCTTTTTCATTTTGCTGCCGTTTGAATCGATGTATACAGCAGGATTCATTGCTATCGTCGCTGTCCTGCAAAGGGAATGCAATTGCAATACAAATTGTTCTTTCTTATCTGCTGGGGGGTCACGCTCCCACGTACCCTCTCTGGCATATTCTTCTCCTTGCAGCTACATCCACAATAATGCAAAATTTAAACATTCGTGCAATATATGTAAGACGACGTATTTACAAGCATTACACGTCTTTTTTATAAGAAACCATTTTATAAGCAGCCTAGTACTAGACAGCCTAAAATTTAAGAAAATTTTAGAACTACAAGGAAAACGCTAAGATACTTTAGAGAAATAGACACTTCTTGCGCTTTCATTACAATTAGCTCTTTACATGTTCTGCGCAATACGGAAACCGATTTGAACTTGCCTAAGAAGAAGTCTTGTAAGGAACAAAGATGTTTCTCTTATCATAGAGCAAAAACGTGGAATGACCTTCCTGAAAAGGCTAAGCCGGCATCGTCCTTGCATTTTTTAAAAAATATTTAGTTTATTTTGTTTATCTACATAGTTTAATTCTGCCTATAGTCATTACTTTTTCTAATTCTTTTATACCTTTATACCTTGTAATATGCTTTCGTGTCTTTAATTGAAGTACCCCTTGCAAAAAAGCTCCGGTTGAAGGGCCACCCTCCGTAATTGATATATAAGGAGATGAGATAAATGTATGTTAAAAGATCCTGTAAACAAATGAACTTCCAGCAAATATATTTAGCTACCTATCTTGCGCTTGAAAGAGCATAAGAAATCGAACAAATTAGATATTAGAACAAATAAAGAAAGATTGCTCAATATATAACATACAATACCTTGCGAATCTCTGCTTCCATAATACTCCAGTCGTACACAAATATGAGCGCCTGATATGTCACTTGCTCGGAATCGAACAAAACGAGCCCTCGTTGGCGCAGTAAGCCACGCGTATACAATTCCAGTGTTGTCCGTATTTCCAGTAAACACCTAAATGATATTAGAAATATACAAACCATAGACTTCGAATTAGAGATTTTAGATAAAGCCAGTACAAAAGAAATTAAATGACATACAGTTTCTAGTAGCACTGAGGCCATGTTAGAGAGATTTGAATATGTTATATTCGATATGTCGCTTGGAAACCATCCCTTTTTATCTCCTTTTTGAAGACATAGTTCCTTCTAACAAACACAACCCATATCTCCAAATTTCTAATAAACTATACTTTATCCCATTCGTTTTCCTTTCGAATTTGGGGCAATTTGCCCCTCTGCCTTCTCTCCATGGCTCTTGCTACAGTACTTCATTCTCCTCTCGTCTCATTTACTGCATCTTTTGGACTACGGATAATATTACAAATGTCAGCCAACTAATGCCAATGTATAGGCAAAATTCATGAAAAGTTAACTAGTGACTCTCCACAGTGAATTACAATAGGAAAGCAGACACAATACATAGAAATAAAACTGTAATGATGGACAAACCTGACGATTTCCATCACTTCCCTTCACATCACTGTACTGGCTTCCATCAATGCTTACTTCCAGGTAGTACTTTTTCACAAAGTTTAGGTAATGGTTATCATCACCTTGTGTTGCAATACCAGTCAATGATACAACCGACTTAAAATCAACTTGCACATATTCTGAGTAATTGACAGGTGCGCCACTATTTAGCACACTGCACCATCTTATGCCAGTTAATTTCAACCTAGCTGTGTATCCATAATTATCTTCAGCGAATTTAGATGTTGCAGTGATTTGGTCATTCTTTATGAATCCATTTGACATTCCTAATGGCACTCTTGAAAAGTCTATAATTGATGAGAACTACCATAGTCACACAAGGAGGAAAATTAAAGGTCAACATTTTGGGCAATAGATATGAAGCAGAATAGTGTAATCATGAGTAAGCTTTGTATTGAATTGAACAAAGAAAAAGATACAATAAGAATAGTCGGATAACTGATCTTTAGGTAGCATATGGTACTTTGGGGTATACCCAACCCGCGAACAAATGGTAAGAGTGCAACAAGTTTGACATCAAAAAATTGTAGAGAGCTTGAAGTGAATAATGTAGTAATATCTATTTAATTTCATGAAATGATAGTGAGATCATTGCGGACTACTCAATACTTGAACTCTCGTGTTTGGTTAACTTCTAATGGTTTTAGCGCTTTCTTCATTTTAGTATTGTTAATAAGGCTTGGTGACAGTTGTACGCGACTTTAAACTGGTTACATAACCTTCTCTAGTAGGGAGAGACTCTCAATCCTTGCCACCCCTGAATATGCGTTGACATTGTACATATTGATTGCAATACTGCAAAATACAAGTTGCTAAGCAGAGCCAGTAAAAAATACGGTTGTAAGGACACATTAACTTATTTGATACTGTCCTACTGCATCATAAACATTTTCCAACAGTTGGGAAAAACACAAAAAATGCGAATTTTCTTTGGTGTGATACAGGCATAGTGAAAATAAGCACTTTCACGATTGTTGAGCCTGGAAGTATCCATCAGTTACTTCATGTTTAAAAAATATCTATGAAGCTCAATCAGTTGGGAAAGTTTTGAAAAAGTATGTGTGAAAGTACGACTGAATGAGAAAGAAAATTTTCACATTACTATGGCAGATTCAGAACTTCCTATGTTACGAGGTGGATGATCCTGTCAACCAAAAATTGATTATAAAATAGGCCGCAAATTGCTTTCACCTATACTGCTACCAAAGACAGGAGTGAATAGGTTGTTTGAATAAAGAGTTTCTTACGTTTTCGACATTCTCCACCTCATAAAGCAAGCAGCCTTGAATTCTCACGAAATCAATATTCAATAGGTGGCAAAATGCTTCTACTCGAGGCATATATAACAGAAGTGAGACTAACTTGGTAGTCCACATAGGACCAATCGCCTAAATGAACGAAAATTCCATTTGAATTTCAATTTAGTCAATCAACAAAATTGTCTACATAGCAGATCATACCTAAACATCCCAATACTTGAATACGCATACAGACAGAAGATCCTCCATTTACATCCGTTGGCCTGAACTGAATATATCTTGCATAAATATGGTCTTTAAACCAATGTCTTGTTACATGAAATCTTCCAAAAGTCCCTATATATTCCTGGGAAAAAGATAGATTTAAGCTCTTTATACAAATAAAGGCAAGCCACTATATCTTTAATAAGAGTCTTGCAACTGTATTCATTAATAAGTTACATGCAAGCTTCAAGCTCGCATTCTCCAAATTTGACAACAGTTAGGTTTGGTACTATATATATACCACGAATTAGGTGTCAATGTATCAACAATAGCCTTGCTAAGATGATTGTCAAAGTTGCTAGTCATGAATAGAGAAATAAATGCTGAAAAACTAAAAAAATAATTTCCTTCGTTTCGCTTTAGTCAAAAACATCTTTCTATATCCATGTCTACTTTAGTAAAGAGTAATATATGATGAGAAAAAAATTTGATACAGCCAATTTCTTCTACTATTGAGCCCCTATTTGATCAAAGAAAAAATACACTTCCTTACCGTCGCCATTTCAACTGGTGCACTAGAAGAGTTTGACACTCCAATTTTGACTTTAGTTGGCCATTGATCATTTTCCGAATCCCCTTGAATGCCAAATCCTGTTATTCTTCTGATTGATCCTAA
>WIPJ01000646.1:0-19566 GCA_018155075.1 Cassiopea andromeda
CTGTTGTGTAGCATTTCGAGTCTAGAGACCCCCCCCCCCACTATCAATGTATTCGTTATCTGCTTATTTTTCATAGTAGCCATTACCTTCATGTAACAAATTATTACTCAATCTATTGTTCAAATGTGAGAGAATTGAATTTGGAAAAAGGTTGGAAAATTTTGGAAATATCTTTAAAGGAGTTTTTACGAACCCTAAATTTATTGTGCATTCAATGTATTTTTCGATAGCATGGTCACAGATGAAAATTTTGACCGGTCGGCAGTTACTGGTCTCGTTAAAAGTCAAATTCCAGGAGCTGTCACGTCAAGACATGATGTGAATGAATTTTCGTATCGATTGCCATTGGAGAGTGTTGATCATTTCCCAGGTATGTTGTAAAAAATCTATGGCTTTCTAACATCAGTAGAATGTTTATAAATGCGGACCTCCTAGATGACATATAGTAGAAGAAAAGCATAACATTTCAAATTTAGCATAAATTTTCTTAGATTAACATAAAATTGACTGATTTAGTGTAAATTAGCATAAAATTTCATAATTTGTTGTTGTTGTTTACTTTATTTTGAGTAGGCTGTTATACCTAGCTTATTCAGCTAATTTAGGCCTACTGTGCATGCCGCATCCAAGCATGGGACCCCTAGTTTAACGTCCCTTCCGAAGGACGGCGGAGTGAGCTGTTTTGGTCGTTCATCTGGAGGTCACCCATCCAGTGTCTGACCGTACACAGCCATGCTTAACTTCAGTTAAGCTAATGGAACTGGCTGGGCCGCTTGGCCACTCACCCCGCAAATTCACAGTGTTTGAGTTGAAGGAATATTTTTCCCTTTATTTTATCTTTGACGAGATTTCAACAGAATAATAATAGCAAAACCATACTTTTATGATGTTTAGCATTCTCAAATTCACATCCAGATCTAGTTTCAAATTATCTTGACTGCAAATATGAATGATGATAAGGTTGTTATTGATACACGGATAGTTTTGCGCAGAATAGAATAAAAGTTTGATAAAAGTGATATGAAGTAGCATGAGTATTTTGAAGCTATGCCGTAAAATAGCTTGAAATATGACGTGCATGTGGCACAAATTAGTAAAAGAATCAGTGAGCTTTTGGCTGGGAGGCCTGTGAGTGCTTTATCTTCTGATCGTAGCTATTTTTCATCAACCTCTTGAAAATGGTGAATGGATAGGTTATTACAGGGCTCTTGTAGGCCTTCGAACTTCTTGAAAAGTGCTGGAATTTGAAATGTCTTTTCAAGGGCACTTGAAACTCCCTGAAAATGAGGATTTGTCCTTGAAAATTGATGACACTCCTTGAAATTTGAAATTTTTGCTGTTTACTTCGTTCACAGCAATAGATAATAAAAAAATAATGAAAAGGAATGCCCAAACAAGTTCAAAGAAGATCATACAAGTAAACTCGTGCTATTCTAAGAAAATGTCTTGTGTTCGGTATTTTAGGCTCCCTGTATATTTACACATGCGCTGTGAATGTACCAATCGCTGTATTGGATTTCGCGCTGAAAATTTTTATTTTGGTCCATGAACATTCCATGAATTTGCTTTTCAAAATGCTGCAGGAATCCTGGTGTTAGCCTGAAGTCCAGTATGGTGAAAATAGTGTGACACGCTCGAGTTTGAGTATATCTGTTTGAGATTTATCCTTTATTTTGAAGCTAGGGCTGTTGTGAAGTGACATGAGATTAGTGTTTAACTTTGGGACATTCAGGTTGTAGTAAATTCTGGTGGTATAGGTCTATCTATATACAGTACATTTCAAGCAACTCGAATACACGTTTTTTTTATGAAAAACATGTCTATAAGAAACATGAAGCTGAAATTAGGCAGAAATTGAGAAACATTTAAGAAACATAGGGAGGCTGAGTGTCAAATAATAGCTTGCAAAATCTGCTTTTCCTAGTAAGTTTTTGATCAAATTAGCAAGACAAATAGAGTGAACATCCATTGCATGCCTCGCGAAACCTGAACATCCTTTTTCTTGCATCTTAATTGCCTAATCTGGATTTTCATTGTTATTTGAAGTCTTTAAAATTAAGAAAAATTTAAAGCTGAATTTGACGAAATATTAGGAAATATCCAGACTGAAGCCAATCCTTCAAAATCTAGGCCATTTTACATGAAAACGTGATTCTCAGTTACCATCAGCTCGTAGCCAGAGTGTTGGCTTTTTTATCACATTCCCTCTCCAAGACACTCCAGTTGAATCTATTTGAGGCCGAAAGTAGCAAGTATCTTCAAAATGTGCAGAACATAAGGAAGAGTACTTGCTTGGGTTTTTGAATGAAAGCCTATGTCTTTGAACGAACTTGCTCCACTTCTGCCGAACTGCTTTACCTTTGGAAACTGGTGCATTTTGATACCAGGATTATAGCTTGTATTTGTGCAGCTTGTGCTTCCTGGACCTCCTACTACACAATATCGGCCATCTCCTTTAACTTTTTTTGGATTGCATGACCTTCCATGTTGTTTTGGTTTGATTCGCTCCTTGCAAACAATCTGACGTCATGATCGAGAAGTCATATGATTCAGACCGCGTTTTTTTGGGTCCACAAATCCTCTCCATCTACTCATTTCAAAAGCGCATTTGTAAGGTGAATATTTGTGCCATCACAAGGAAGCTTCAAGAATGCTAACAGAAACTACCTATATTTTGATTTTCGAAAATGGAAAAATATGCGTCATGTGCTCTTTAATACGGTAAAAACCTTCCTACAGATCTTTTTGCCACCTTGGAAAGTAACAACGATGATGTGGAGGAGGCTTGTAGTGCATCGAAAATTGGCGTAGTGAATTATGGCGTTTCCATGACAACACTGGAAGAGGTTTTCTTGAAGTTGGATGATTCTTCCAACAGTGATACCAACAAAGGATATGAAGATGATGAATCAGACCAAAGCCCCGTAGTGGATGACGGCGTAAAGGATCCACACTTGACAACACAAGATGTTCGCGTGAATATGGTTGAGTTTGGATCAGATCAAAAGCTGAGTTGGAAGTATGTGCTTTGGCTGCAGCTGACCGCTTTGCTAGAGGTGAATAAAATCTTCATTCTCTCTTTTCTTTTCGTTTAACAATTTCGTTGTATTTTAGAGTATGTTGATGTAAATAGTTGGCTTTAATTAGGCTCATGAATAAGAGATATGTAAAAATAAACTATGTAAACAATGTCATATTGTTATTATAACTAAGGATAACTGTTTTTACATTTTGGAATTACCGATAGGGTTCGAAACAAACCTAAAAAACCTAATATATCTTCTGTTGCAGAGACAAACCATGGGGCAACCCGGATCTACTTAGCTTTCAGGGCTATTTCAAATCAAAGCTATCCAGCACATTCTCTTCCTATCTTTAGAGAGTTGAAATTACTTAGACTATCTGATATTTTTAAACTGAAATTGTTAACATTTGTTTTTGAATCAACCAATAAAATAGCACCTCTCTACTTTCATAATTTCGTCTCATCAAATTCATCCATTCATCATTACGAAACAAGACAATCGGTACGTGATGATTTTTACTTGGTTAGGACAAATACAGTGCAGTATGGTGTAAAATGTATTCAATATATGGGGGGCAACATTATGGAATAACTTGCCAGTTGAACTCAGACATTCTACTTCCAAGTTTTCATTTAAAAAAAGGTAAAAGTGCACCTGTTAAACTCTATTTGACAAGAAAGCAACATAGACTTGAACAAATGGTCTCCCTGACCTTTTCCATACATATTGTTTTTTGGATTTTCCAGCATCGTAGGAATTAAGACCATGTTTAAATGGGATCAAATCCATAAATACCCTAGATAAACTTTTTTTATAAGAAATTTTTTCTGCTCAGTGCTGAAAATTTCTTTACAATTTCACGAGTTTAGTATCAAAACTTTCGTAAAACTTTCTTAGCAAAAACATTTGAGCTCCAATTTTCCCTCATTGACATTAGTGGAAAGTGAAAAAGCTCCATGTACACTTGAAATTATTATAAATCTTATCAAACAACAAAACTTAAACTGTTAGAGAACAGCCAACGGAACATATTTAACGTTTTGTACGTGGATAACTCAATTTCTAACCATATACACACTTATCAACATTAACTTTTTTAGTCTCTAAAATCTACTACTGAATTTTCTTTTTGAGCAGCAGAGAACTTATAAACCACTTTATTATAAAAAAGGGTGTAGTTGTGGATCCAACCTCCATCCAATCTGGTATTATTGTCTGGGGTCAAGCTTATACATCATATACTGAGCTAGAGACTTACAAGTAGAATGTCTGAGTTTAACTGGCAAGTTATTCCATAATGTTGCCTTCATATATTGAATACATTTTACACCATACTGCAGCGTATTTTTCCCAACCAAGTAAAAATCACCACGTACTGATTGTCTCGTTTCGCAATGATGAATGGAAGAATTTGATAAGAAGACATATGAAAGCAGACAGTTGTTATCTTATTGGTTGATTCAAAAGCAAATGTTAACGATTTCAGTTTAAAGATATCAGATAGCCTAAGTAATTTTAAGTCTCTAAAGATAGGAAGAGAATATGCTAGATAGCTTTGATTTGAAATTGCCCCGACAGCTCTCTTTTGCATTTTAAATATAGATTAAAAAAAGGTAAAGTGCATCTATTAAACTCTATTTAACAAGAAAGCATCATGGACATAAACAAATGACAAGCACATGAATTGACCATGCATAGCAACTAGGAGGGGGGGCTCTTATCTCATTAGTCTACCTACTGTAAAATCTCCTCCTACAAGAATTCTACTACATTGTTTGAAACTCTACTTCGTTGCGTTATTAAATTTTGTTTATGGTTATATTGCATTTAACTATGTTGTTGTATGTTATTGTAAGTAGTAAGAAGTAGTAGTAGAATTTGAATTGAATTGAATTTGAATTGAATTGAATTTGAATTTGAATTTTGAATTTTTGCATGTACTGTAACTCAGGGTAGCCAATTACAAATTACCTTGTAATAGTGAGATTTGTAATCGTAGTTTAATTGATTGACTTATGATTAGTTCCATTATATATTACAATATCTTATTATAATTATTGTAGATATAAAAGTCAGCAGTGATCAAAAAGTGTCTATATACCATCCCCTTAATCATCAGTTAAGATTGAAATATAAGAAAATTAAGTTCATCGACCTTTATCTCGGGGCACTTGGTACCTTAGGATATTCTTCTGAAACATCTGTTGCATTGAAGTTTAAAGAAAATGTACTCATGAATACACGCCTTTTTTCTTATAAGAGAAAAGTTGATAAGAAAATGAGGCTGAAATGGCCAAAATCTTAAGAAAATATTAAGAAAATCCCAAGGCTCAATTCCAAAGCTAAATGTGTTTGTTGGCCAAAAATCGATATAACGTCATTATTACAGTAAAAGTGTTGAAGATGGAATTCAAATCCAAATATAAAAGATTAACAAATAAAGGCTAACTCATTTCAGTTAATTCATTTCAGTAAAAGTTAAGAAAATTTTAAGAAAATCTCAGACTCAATTTCGGGAAAAGTTAAGAAAACTGAGGTTCGGACAAATTGATGGTTTTCTTTTAAAAATACGTGTAGCCTCAGTGATGAAATTAACACTGCCCAGAGCTTACCCATCAAACAAAAGATCTAATTCTGTAGTGGCATACATTTGCAAAACCAACTCTTGCTGTACTATGTACTGTAAATTGGCCTTAGTTAATACATATAGCTATTGTGTACTTTTACCATCAAATCAATAAATTAATTTATGATATAATATTAGTTATCATTTATATTAGCAGTTTAGATTTCTTTTCCCCTCCAAATTTTTTGTGGACGACGTTCTTATACGCATTTTTTATAAGAACACCTTTTTTTTGCCTGAGCCTCAAATGTCTTAACTTTTCTCGAAATTAAGCCTAAGATTTTCTAGCAATCTTCTTAACTTTTACGGAAATAAACTGGCTAAAATGTTTTAAACTTTCTTTCCTTGTCGTTTATATTCGAATTTGAATTCCATCTTTAACATTTTGAATGCAATAATGACGTAATGTCGATTTTTGGCCAACAAAAATACTTTATTTTGGAAATTGAGCCTCGCGATTTACTTAAGATTGGCCACTTGAGCCGCATATTATTTTAGGGATTTTTCGTATAATAAAACGTGTATGTGGAGTTCGAAGACGTTTGGATTTGGAAAGGCTGAATATTCTAGTTGGCATCTATTTGTGTTTAAACTTTTTGTACATTGCAAGTTGTCTTGGCATTTTCATTCCCATTCTCACTTTCCCGACCTGAGAGCGTACGTACCTTTTAGACACCCCCCTTTGTGTAATGACCATGGGGTGTTGTGAATTAATTAGGGCGGAAGGCAAAGAGAAAAAACCATAATACTCTAAATACTGCGTGGGGCCTGGATCTAAAAACTCTGCTAGCCAATGATAAACCTTTACAACATGGGGTAGATAATTCTTAACTTATTCCGCATGATGTCGTCTTTATTGAATTAGTATATTAGTATATATAAAAAGTTGTCTGACATATGGAGACAGGCAGTCCTCTATTTGCGTTTTTTCCCAGTAGATTTCCATTCTAATCATGTTTATCCTCTCCCAGGTACACTTCTGGACGACACTCCGAAACCCGATGAAAATCATTTTCCAAGTCATAATTCCACCGATTTTCGCCATCGTTGGTTTGGTTCTAATGAGGCAGTCAGCATCAGCAGCAGATGCTAATGTGGTCAAAAATCTGGAATTGTCACCGTCACTGTATTTAGCGCAAAATGCTTCAGTTTCAAGTAAATTGACAGGGATCTTGTTTCAAAATAAAACTTCCATTGTTGATATCCTAAGTGCTACTGAAGCTTCAAGATTGAAGTATTCCATTGTACAAGACATTGGCAAAGTGAAGTCACTGCATGATCTTGGGTATGAGGTCACAGCTGTCAGCTCTGTCAGTGGAAAGGTAGGTTTTTCTGCCATGACCCTGAATAAGCCTCAGTATTTAGATGTGACAATACGTGACAAGATGAGACAAAAATTTAGTTCAGTGAAGAAGAGTGATGTGTTGTACCGTGATATGAAATACTTATGCAGCCGTTAAGCTGCCGGCTTGATTCGGTGTTTGACTTACACCTTTCTTTACGTTTAGAATCGTATTTCTGATTTTTCAACTGGCTCTCAGCTACAGAATTGTGTGTCTTAGCACTTGCTGCTAAAAGATAATCTTCCAACCGTCTTAGTTAGCAGAGAAATGTCGTAGCTATTGGTTGTAGTCTTAGCAATATTTATTTGTCTTTAATGCAAGCTTTTTGTGTAACACTAATGATAAAGTCCTTTTGATATTCTTTGGATGACTACCGAGCATGGACTTAGGAACCGGGTGAGCACAGGGGGCACTTGTCCCCCACTTTTTCACAAATTCGTATATAGAGTGCCCCTTTTCAGCTTAAAGAGTGCCTTTTTTGCTAGTAAGGGTGCCCCTAAATGCATGTGCCCCCCCGACTTTTTGAGTGCTTCCTACGTCTCTGCTACCAAATGCGCTAAAGGTGTATGCAGATTTCGAACTAGCTTAAGCTCTATACGTATCCTTCACTGGCCACCAATAGGTAGAATGAAGCCAACTAGAACACAAGACAGCCTATCGCTTTATTTCTTCTAATCAGAGTGCAATGACGTTGATTTTGATTTTAAGGATGTTTTCATATTTTTATGAGTGTTCTATGGGCGAGGTAACATAATGGTTAGAAAGCATGCCTCTGGTGCGGAAGGTCTAAGGTTCGAGTCCGACTCGATGCCTTTACTTTTTTACTATGAGTGTTATAGTAATCTTGCTTTTATCGAAGCACCTTTTTATGATGATAGGAGGCAGGCCATTCATCGATATCGTTCAAATTGTATTTCTGAAGAATCAAACTTGTTAAAATATAATTTAATTATTAGTGCGTGTTTTGACATTAACTGTGTACTTTTGTAGGCAACCTATGTAATTCGTTACAACGATAGTAGCTTGTATTCTATACCAGTTGGGCTGAACACTATGAGCAATATAGAGCTACGAGTGGCAATGAAGAAAGCAGGGATGACGTACAAAGGAAGACTAAACCCAATTGTTGCCAACACAAAACCATTCAAATCATTAAAAATTCCTTGGACATATGACGCAGATGCCTTCAACGCTATCTTTCTGCTTGTTCTGGCATTTGCACTTCTGCCTTACGGGTTTAGCATAGAAGTTTTCACAAACAGACAGGTAAATTTTTTTTTGAAGAGTCGATTTATCTTAAAACAGGTTTTCACTCCATTGGCTGCTTAGGCAGCGGTTTTTTAGTTGGAGAAAGAGGAGCTCCAAATGTTGTCAGATATGAATGTTTGGATGCACGAATGACAACAATTTTTAAGGAAACAAAGGTATGAATACTGGATGAAGCACATTGGGAAAAAAGAGAAAAACAAGATGAACAATAATTCAAGAGACAATGAAATAGAGTTGAAACCCATGTAAAGCAATTTGTCTTTATAAGAAATTTGAGGCTGAAATTTCATCTTTTGAAGCCCTTGGATAAGAACCCAAAGAGGCTGGACTGGGAGGTTGTTCTTTTAGAGTAGGCATCATTATCTATAAAAGTGGTCAGTGTTTGTAGAGTCAGGGCAAATCAAGGAAAAATTTAAGGTTTTAAGGAAAGTCAGGGAAAATCAGGGAACTTTTTCTATATAGTCTGGAAAAATCTATTTTTTTTCTGAGAAAATGGGAACATTTTTATTTCTCTTGAATATTTGTGTAACCCCAGCTAATGATTGTATATGATACATGGCAGTATTGATAATTTAGTTGAGCAGAAGGACTTGGAAAGATGAAACTAGAAGTCAGTTAAAATAATATTATTTTGAACGTGCTTAGAATAGTTTTTCCCTAAGTATGAAAAAGAGTTTGTAGATATAAAATCTTTTTGAAACTTAGTCAGGGAACAAACATAGCATTTTAGAATAAAAATCAGGGGAAAATGCTTATATATTTTATCCCATTACTCAAGAAAAACTGTTCAAATTATAAAAGAAATCAGGGAAATTTTTGCTACAAAAGCTGTACGAACTCTGAGTGGTATAAATCTACTTGTTCCCTGAAGTCATACGCGACTCTTAATATCACATTGTGCCCCCTGTCTGGGTGTACCCCATTGTTCGAGACGAACTGGTATCTGAGAACCTTGTTAAGAACCTTACAGGCTGGAATTGAAAAACCAACCAATTACTTAAGAACCTATCCAGGCCTCCAAGGAAAAATCTAGGTTCTTTTATGTGAGTTTCTACTGTAACTCAATGAATAAATATTTTATTGAGTGAATCTTTTAAGTAAGAAGTTCATATATACTCAACTTATTTAATATCATAGTTTTTGAGCGTCAAAATCACTCAGTTATTCGTAGTTTTTTTTATCACAGCCAAGTCAAAACTAAATCAAGGTCAATACTTATTCTCTATTTTCTACGTTGCAGGGTGGATTACGCCATCAGCTTCTAGTATCTGGCGTCAATCGCCTCATTTACTGGCTTCACTTTGCAGTTGGCGATCTCGTTTTGTACATCTTCCCAATGCTCGCCACTTTCATCCTAATTGCAGCCTTTGATATCAAAGCATTCAACAATTCAACTGCTTTAGGTTGTCTGTTTTTGTTGCTGTTGCTGTACAACCTGGTGTCATTGTTGCTCGGTTATGTATTCTCTTTCATTTTCAACAATTGGGAGACTCTGCATATTGTCATGGCAGCAGTGCTTATACCTGTAACTACTCACTATTCAGTTCATTAGCAATTCAATTAAATTTCTGTTTTGAATTATGTATTTGAGCTATAGTGCATCTCGGTATATATTGTTTTCACTGAATCGTGTGACACACTGACTTCAATCATTACAATGAACTATGGTCTAGGGTTCATGATCCAAAGAGAAATTGTCTGTGAGTTATCCTCTCTTGTTGAATCTAATATACGCTTTTCTTATTAGAAATATATTTATAAGAAACATGAGGCTGAAATTAGGCAAAAATTAAGAAACATTTAAAGAAAAATAGGCATGCTGAATTTAAAACGAGAACTTGACAAATTTGTTTTACAAGAAAATTTTAGAGCAATCTAGAAGTAGACTTGCAAAAACATTCTATACATTCCTTACAAAACCTGAACATCCCATTTCTTGCATCGGAATTGCCTATTGTGAGCTCTTATTGTTATGGGAAATCTTGAGAATTTAAGAAACAGTTAAGAAACATTTAAGGCTAGATTTAATGAAATATCCAGACTGAAGCCAGAAAGTGTGTTTCTTAAAAGGAAGAAAGTACATGTGGTTCTAATTAGGTTCTTTAGTTGTATAAAGCACAGGTGAGGTGAATACTAATAGCATAGGGATCAAATCTTGATTGGCTAGCAAAGGAATCACCATCGAAGGATTCCTGAAACGTTATTGGCAGGAATCCTTCGATGGTGATTCCTTTGCTAGCCAATCAAGATTTGACGCTATGCTAGTACTTATAGAGTATGCCTCACTCAAATTCTTACAAAAAACCGTCTATTTGATGACCTAATCACGTAATGGAAATAGAGACAACGAATGATTAAGTGTAATATAGAATGTTAGAATGAGTTTGTTAGCAAGTGGATACATGTATGTGAGAGTGCAAGATGCATATGAAACCTACTGATTTTTATATGATATAATACTTGAAGATGAGGACGGCGAAAACAAATTCAACATACTAAGAAGTCTCTTTGGCATCGAATAGTAGGGGTATGCAATTGGAAGGAGGTAAACATAAACTGAGGGGCTGTTAATAGTTGGGGGGTTAATATTCAGTAGACAGTATGGGGACCCAAACATTTCAAAATTAGGGCAATTAGTTGTTAACATTTTATAAATACAGGGTAGATGGTTTGTTTCGACTCACTTACTTGTTAATATTGATTTGCATTCACAAAGCGAATTTATTTTATTTCCTTTTCCTTGTTAGATCTTTAGGATAGTAAATTGGGGGGGAGGGGGGTTGGATTTTCTTCAAATTTGGAACCCTCCTGCAATTCGGTCCCAAAAAGTAATTAATTTAGGTTGACAGGTTATAGTACTTGATAATTGGCTTTTTTCATCATCATTGTCTTCATATTTTTACATAAATTGTGCTTCCCTTTATCGACATCAATTTTAATTTTTAGTACCTTTTTGATATCTTCTTAATTACAGGTATCATATGGGGTTTATATTGGTATATCATTAACAGACATGTTGTCAGGCGAAATAGAAGCTCCTATTACTGTCAGCATTATGCACGTGGCATTTTCTATTGTGTTTCCCCCCTATTCGGTGATGGGTGGGATGTACTATATAGCCAGGGTTTGTAGAATTTTATTTTCTTTTTCACATAGAATGATATGTACTCGGTTGATTGCAGTTATCCTGTTATTTGCAGTTAAATTTGATTTCTGCGAACACTTCTTTTGAAACGACAAATGTTATCCTTTGCTCGTCCTTCAAAAGTTTTCTGCTTGTTGAATGTCTTAGATTGAGCATTTGTTTTGCAATATTGAAGCGTTTTTGTGTTGTTTTTCTACGCCATTTAAAATTCCGGATGGCCTTTCTGACGTCACCAGTGATCTACTGTCTCCAAAGTGCCTAATTGCTGTCCCTTTACTAATTTATTTTTGAAGTATTTTACAACCGCCCCGCTCCTCGTTTGTTTTGCGTAAAAAGTGTTCAAAACATGTTAAAAACAGACATTTTGAATAAATTTCCCTGTCTTTGAGAAATGTTTTCGTGCTTCTTAGCTAAATTCTCACGGCCATAGACGCCTGAGATATGAACAAAGATAACTTCATAGCAATATTCTCTTCGATTTCAAATCATTTATTCCACCCCGTTCCCACTTTTTCTTACCCCCTGTATACTACCTCCTAACATTTACGACCCACTGGCAATTAGATACCAAAGAGTAATCTTAAATGCCTAATTGCCGGGGGGTCGTAATAAGCAAGGCGTTGGAAACAGGAAGAAATTAATAACCGGAGGGGTGGTAGAAAAAATGCTTTGAACTCAAAGAAAATACTGCCATGAAGCACTCTATGTTTATAAATCAGACGTCTATAGTCGTGAGAATGTAAGTAGCACAAAATGATTCTACTTTGTTCATAATATCTAATTGGGACACGTTTTGAAAAATTTTTCACAAAGTTTAATAAGCGGGGATCCTAATATGAGCAGGGGGTTGGACAATTTTCCAAAAATTAATTAGCGGGGGGCGGCAATTATGCACTTAAGAGTACGCATCGAACCCGATCTATGTTGGTCAATTCCGAATACTCTACCGCTGTACCATTGGCACTCTGCCTTTGTTCTGTCAGTTATATGATTCTGGTAAAATACGCGAATGCCATCAAATGACATATCTCTATTTCCAATTCTCTTTTTGTTTTTGAAACAGGTTTGGCAAGTTGAAGCTACGTTGTCACAGAACAATGACGTCAAAATACCTGCTAGCAAATACTTCAAAGCTTCGCTCTCGAATGGATATTTTGTTACGATAATAATTGTAAGTCAATCAAACTTTTCCCATCTCACAAATATTCTTGAGTTACATTACTTTGTCAATCTCCTTGGTACTTAATCATTCTCTTTGGTACTTGATTAGTCCCCTTGGTACTGGATCATTCTCTTTGGTATTTGATCATTCCCTTTGGTACTTTATCAGTTTCTTGGTACTTGATTATTCTCCTTGGTACTTTATCATTTTCCTGGGTACGTGATCAGCCCCTTTGGGACTTGATCAGTCCCCTTGGTACTTGATCATTCTCCTTGGTACTTGATCGTTCTCCTTGGTACTTGATCAGTCCCCTTTTACTTCACCAGTCCCCTTGGCATTTCATTACTCCCCTTGAAGCTTCATGGATAGGTTGCAATTTCATGCATTCATTTAAAACTGTTTATGCAGACCAAAGTTAGTAATAAGATTTACAAAGTTAGTAATTGATTTACAAAACTGCCCTGTTACACCCTAGTTACATGAATAGCTAATTATAGTAATAGTGGAAAAGCAAAATAAAGTGGAATATTTAAAAGGATGATGCTAAATTACAAAATAAAAGTAATTCAATTGGCTACTGTAGTTTTTCTTGAAGTTTTTGCTTTAAAGCTTAAGAAATGTTGTAGTGGGCACATAACTTACCTTCATTAGCAGTACGGTTTTCTTCGTCAGATTTTAGTTTGAATTCTCACACTTTATATTTGCTATCCCTGGCTCAGTACTTCTTTGGTGAACGAGACATTTTCTCATGTGAACTCAATTTGCCAGTTGCGATATTTTCTAATGTGAAATCAATACGGCACCCATTCCATAGTGATTTACATGGCAAATCACACGTACTTTCCTCTGTGTGCTAAGCTTTAAATTATGTTTCAAAGCTTCTCATGGAACAGTGGAATGCATGTAAGCTATTTTGTGTGCGAACATTGGCTGGTTTCTGAAAGTCATGCTTTGTTGTACATTTTTTGTAATTATCTAGTGTGACTATCATATGTCATTTGTGCGGGAAGGCTGTTATAAGGAACTTAATTCTAGGCTGTTATAAGGCACTTAATTCTAGCGACGTTAGGAATAACTACGAAATATCAGAATTTCCATGACTGTGATTCTCATTTCAATGGTAGAATGTTGATCAAGTTGTCATTATATTGCATTTGATTTACCCATAAAAATATAATTAATTTGTATTACTAATTTGGTATTTGACATATCAAAACATCATTTTTATTTTCAGTTGATTCTTGAATTATTCATTTTGTCATACTTCCTGAGTGTGCTCGATTCATGGTTTGCTGGTGGAGTCAAGCTGTTCCCCTTTTCCTTATGTGGATCAAAGTAAGCTATTTTCGTCTCAGCACTGGTTTATCTTCTCGATTTATCTTCTTTCTAATTGATATATTGTTTGTTGTATCTGTTGAAATATAAGACCTAGCGCAACTGTGCGAATGGCATAGTTATTTCTGGCGAGAAAGAAAAGAAGGGTGCTCCCACAGCTATTAGATACCCCATGTTTGCTAATAAAAGCTACTAGTATAATGTGAACTATAGGCAAGTTTTGAGAAGTTTCTGCTACAACTTGTCAAAGCGCAAAACTTCAAACACTAAGACAACGTAGACCATAGCAAATGTTATAGCTTATAGCAGTAAACAGCGAAAAGGCGGAAGAATGTGAAGTGGATGAAATATTATTTATTCTGGGTGAGAACAAAGTGCTTCTATTGGCCTGTTTGATTGATCCTGTTTCCATTTGTCTTCTAGGAAAGCAAAACGTGCGTCAAGAGTCGATACAGCAGATGAAGAATTAGATAGAGGCATGAATATTGATGTTAAATCAGAAATAAGTAAAATCAATCATATTTGTGAACACGGCTTACAAGCAGAGAAATCTGTTGTTGTGCAGGTTAGCAGTCTTGTATTGCCATTTTGTTTGCGGAATATAGTGTAACTGTTTTCATGGATTTCAAACACCTTCTTCAGGATTTTTATGAACAGTTTTATCTATGCATGAAAAATCAATGAAACTAATAGCTGTATTGATGAGAAATCAAGCAAAACTGTTTTTGAAGGACAGTCAGGAACAGTCAGTGAAAGTCAGGAAATTTTGTTAAAACTTGAAGAAAGTCAGGAAAAAGTCAAGAATTTTTCCATCCATACAAATGAGGTTTTTGATACCAAATAGGCAACTCTACACATTGCATTTGTATGCCAAAAAAGCCAGCTTTTATATTCTTAGAAGTTTCTGATTAAGTACAGTATGAACATCATAATTTTAAAAGATGGGTTAGTTATGCCATTTGTAACACCGGTTTTTTCAGGAAAAATATTGTGCATTTCTGATAAGTAGTCAGGAATAATGGGTGAGGTGGCCCAGTGATTAGAGCGCATGATTCCTGTGCGGAAGGTTTACAGTTCGAGTCCGACTCAAGGCCCTGACTGAGCGCTTGTTCACTGTTCACCCAGCAGCAAATGGGTACCCAGTGGGAACACTGGGGAGATAAAGGTGGCGATGAAAGGAACTGGTCACCCTACCTTACAAGCCGATGGCTCAGGATAAGTGTTCTCTCTTACAGGCACTCCCCTACGTATGAAAGTATACTGGACTACCTTTACCTTAGTCAGGAATAACACCTTCACATTCAAGACAAAATTCAGGTAAAATATTAAGCAGGGTATACATGAACCCTGATATTTATGCACAATGCTTTCTATGTCATGATTTACTTATTACATGCATTTACACATAATCACACTTATATTTATAGTTTGTTTTCTTTTAGGGCCTAAGGAAAAGTTTTGGTAAGAAGAAAGTTGTTGATAATGTGCATTTTGATGTTGACCATGGAGAGATTTTGGGTTTGTTAGGCCCAAATGGAGCTGGGAAAACAACGACAATGAATGTTATGACAGCCGATTATACTTCTTCAGCTGGGGAGGTATGTGCAGTGAAATTGCCGTGCAATAAGGCCCTGCGTGAAATAACTGAACAACAACAACAGCTGTCAAACAGTGGTCAGAATAGAGTTCATTAGTGTAGACGTCATAAAAAAACCTTTATTTAGAATTTATGTATTTTGACAACATGAGTGAAAGAGTACCTTACATAGAAGGCACAGTATTTTTCTCCTGGTTCTAAACGCTTAGAATCACAGTCAAAATACAGTGATTTGATAGGAACTATGTCAGCATTCATTTGCGTGTATCTCTGTCATTATTTTTCAGATCGAGCTGATATTTGTCAATAGTAGCTAAGACATATTTGTTACCGCGGCAAAAAAGGAGTTTGAATACATGATCAAAACTATTTGCTTAAAAATTGTATATAGTGCACTCCATATAAGCCCTTATACTCCTTCACAGGGGCAAAACTCCTGGGGATATGGGGGTGAAACATGTTTTTTATAAAAATGCCGTTAAGCAATAATCCTAGTGTGTTGAAGGAGTATAAAGGCTCATATGGAGTGTACTATATACAATTTTTAAGCAAATAGTTTTGAACATATTTTTCAGAATTTGAATCCAAAATCAAAATATCCTGGAAATAGCATTATAGTGACGTCGCACTATTGAACTCTATTATCATAGTTATTGATGTTGAAATTGGTATCCTACCTTATTACATAGTATAGTAGTTAAGGTGGTTCATCATCTGTTGATCAAGTTGAAGGAAATCTTCTTTATTATCTCGTGATCAATTTAATCTTAAAATTGAAATTGTTGTGCCTCGGTTGAGATCTGCATTTGCGTTCTTAATTTGATTGATGGTAGTCATAAACGTCCTGTTTACTTTCCCAAAAGCTCATCGCAAGTCCTCTAGCCCTCTTACATTTACTAGCGTTAAAATACTAAGAATCTTGTGTAGTAAAATTTTATATTTTGTCAAACTTATGCTAGGTTCACATTATAGATTTTTGTCTATAGATTCAAAACGCCATCGACAAAAAAGAAAAAGTCGGGTAGACACTTGTCTACAGACACTAGTGTTGGAAAACTATTTGCTCGCTGTACCTGATGAATTAAACATGGGAAAAGAGATGCTTGAAACATTTATCTGGTTTTAGTTGTTGAAAAATAAGAAAACAGACCAACGAAAATGAAATTCTATCGATCTATCGACAAAAATCTACGAGAAGTAGAACATGTTCTATTTCATCGATAAATGAGTCATCGACTTTCTTCGAACGCGGCGTCTTTGTTTACACTTGTCGACATTCTTCGTTTTGTCGATGACTTTCCGAATCTATAGACGAAAATCTACAGTGTGAACCCAGCATATTATGCTATTTAGTAAGAAATGTTCAGATGTCTTCACAGCTTTGAATTTTAAAATTTTCTTGCACATCAAAGTGTTTTTATTTTGTAGGTGTATCTCAATGGCTTCAGCACGACAACAAAACTATCCGATGCACTTTTCAATCTGGGTTACTGCCCTCAAGCTGACACGTTGTGGGGATCGGCGACGTTAAAAGAGCATTTGAAATGTTTTGCACTCATTAAAGGAATTGCTAGAGACAAAGTCGAGGACATCATCAATCAGTAAGTCGTTCTTTTTGAGTGTTTACCTTCTGTAATTGTAAACCAATATCAATTTTTGAGAAGGGATATTTTTAGTGCATATCGAGCAGAAAAAGTTAACAAGGTGCAGGTGGATTGCTATCATTGATGGCACCGTGTATTCAATAATGAAAATTGTTATTTAATGTTTTCTGGCATAGGGTGCTTTGTTTATGTTCATCTTAATGGAATGAAAAGAAAGTGAATGAAGAATTATCAAACTGTTGACCATTATCTGTAGTTGAACGTCTTTGCACGCTAATAGAGAAATCGTACATTTTGTGATGCGAGCATGGATTTCGAATTGTTCATACTTTGCTGCTGAAATATATCATAAATATATCTTAAACTCTTCAACAGACTTTTTGTAAACAAAAAATTTCTAAGCTGCCATTTGTAAAAGTTTTACAATCATGCATTGATCAGATGTGAAAAGAATGTTGAAGTATGTCTGTAGCTTTTGTCGCAATGATAGACTCAATTTTGTAAAAGTTGAAGTATATTTATTTCCCATTTTGGTAAGCATTTTCTATTGCCGATACCGTCTTCTCCTTATATAGTTAGACGGCAAATTTCAGTTTTGCGATGCACAAATGTATCTTTACTTCGAGTCCTTCTTTTGATTTTTGCTTACATTTTCCAGCTATATGGATGCACTGAGAGTTAATGAGTATGCCAACACTAAAGCTGAATACTTATCTGGTGGTACCAGAAGAAAAGTGAGTACTTGAATTTCACGGATTCCCTACACGATCCTCTTCAGCGTTTTATGTCCGAATCGCTCCCTTTTAAACATGATTCCATTGCGCAGTTGTCCGCCCTCCTCTCAAGGCGTCTTGTATCTTTGTCCTACTGGTCAGTCATTTTTCTTATTATAATCTCGCTTTCACCAATGTATTTCCTACCAGGTCGCCTATTGAGGATGTCTATTGAGGTTGTCAATTGATTTTGTTACCTCCGTTTTCAGCTATGCTTTTTAATCAGTGTGTGCGGCAGCCCAAATGTCGTGTTAATGGATGAGCCTTCGACTGGAATGGATCCTGCATCGAAGCGATTGCTTTGGTAAGCATTTGACCATGTATGCATGCAACCAGCTTAAGCAGCCATAATGTTTAGGCCTATAGCATCGGTTTCCAATCTGAATATCAGTTCTGATATCATTTAGATAATTATTTAAGCTGTCAAAAGCTGATTTAGACCAGAACGTAACGTAAACATTTGTCAAAATGTCCTTGCATGAATTGCTAAATATCTGAGTGGATCACAGGAAATATCGATGATGATAGTAATGATGATGATGCTCGTGATAAGCGTGATACCGTGATGAAAGCAAAGATGATAGTACTGGTGATGCTGACAGTCATACTTATTTAGTGCTGATAAATTATAGTGGAAATATTTTTATGAATGATTTTGATACAACTAATGCTTTCTATTCTCACTTGCACAGGAACATGATAAGCAAGAGCATATCTGGAGACCATGGTGCCGTTCTAGCTACGCATTCTATGGAGGAGGCAGATGCTTTGTGTACAAGAGTTGCTATTCTTGTCAAAGGTAAAATGAGGTGAGTTTCCATCAAAATTCCTCAAATTTAATGATTACACGTGATTCAGAAAGCTGTACTGTCTTAGGCACACTATCAGGCCTGCTATTAGATGGATGGAATATTGATTTTGAGTTATATCAATAGTCAGTTTGAATAGATTTTTATAATTTGTTTGACAGTTTTATAGTTTGAAACATTTTTTATAACAAACAAACTTCCTGCCTTCAGCCTGAATGTTTCTTAATATTTCGTCAAACCCAGTGGTTCTCAGACAGATTCAGGGGAGACTAATTAATCGCATAACTTCTTTTGAAGGTTATTATTCGATCTAAAATAAAGTAAAATGGCCTAAGAATAACTGGCAATGCCTCATACACAATAATAAAATAAACATAAGTTCAAATCAAATCAACAAAATAACATGAAACAAATAGTCAACTGTCTCTTACTTTAAGTAGTCTCTCTCCTTCAGTAATATCATCGATTTTAACTTAGCTTTCAATCTTTCCAGTTGAAACGTGGCCTTTCGTTCGATCTTCGTCATCTAATTAATATAATAATGCCTTTGGCGGGAACATTGACGTAACACCCAGTCTTAATTGTTCCTCAAGAGTACCAATAACAATAGCATCCCAGATTAGACAAATTTCATGCAAGAATTAGGATGTTTAGGTTTTTTGAGGCTGTTTTTATTTTGCAATTTTGCTTCAATGAATGTTCTTTCTATTTTACTTCTAGTTAGATCAAAAATTTTCTTGTAAAACAGTTTTTTGCAAGTTATTAGAGAGTTTACGATTCGCTACGTAGGTCACTACGGCTACTCAAAGGGGTCTGTGCACTAGTTTGATAGTCCCGTAGTCACATTACTTGTTACGAATCCCAACCTGGTGAGTAC
>WIPJ01000648.1:0-45857 GCA_018155075.1 Cassiopea andromeda
CACTCACTCTTTCAATCACTCATCCACTCACTGACTCACTGACACACTCACTCCGTCACTCACTCACTCACTCGCTCGCTCGCTTACTCACTCACTTGTTCACTCACACACTCACTCATCTGCTCACTCATCTGCTCACTCGCTCACTCACTCATTCACTCTTTCACTCACTCACTAACTCACTCACCTACTCACTCATCCACTCACTCTCTCACTCACTGACTCACACACTCACTCCTTCAGTCACTCACTCGCTTACTCACTCACTAACTCATCTGCTCACTCACCCACCCACTCACTCACTCGCTCACTCATCTCCTCACTCACTCACTCATCTTTTCACTCACTCATCCACTCACCCACCCACTCACTCAATCACTCACTCACTCACTCACTTGCTTGATCACTTGTTCACTAATCTGTTCCCCTCTTTCACCAGGTGCATTGGCACGCCTCAAGAGCTCAAAAGGGGTTATGGAGGCGGCTACTCCCTTGAAATCAAAAGTATCATTGATGAGACCGTTTCTTTGGATGAGCGCATTGCAAGGTATGGTAGCTTAATGACTGTTCATTATTTACACAGGTGTCGGCAATGAAGAGAAATGATTTCCTTTCCAAGAAATCATCTTCCCCAACCCTGAGGGTGTATTGCATTGTATTTCCACAACCTCATTCTTTCAGAAAATTTATATCACCCAGCCCGGCCACCTTCTCTTGGGTACTACTCTGGGGTCTCTAATAGACGCTCCCTGTCTATTGATTTTTGGAGAATTTTCTTTCCCCCCGTTGCTTATTAATACCCCCTTCTATTCAGTTTTACAAATCGATCATGATCAGAACACACAGAAAATTAAATGACCTTTTAGTAAAACAATTTACCAACATAAACCACCTTCTCTTAGCACTCCTTTTCTATTGAAAAGCTGCCGACATGCATACTCCTTTCTTTTAGCACCCTCTTTTCTATTGAAAAATAGCCGCCATGAGCACCCTCTTCTAGTATAATTTGGCCGGTATGAAGACCCCATTCTATTTTCTCCCCCCTTCTATTGGAGACACTAGAGTAACCCCTCTGTAAATAATAATCGGTCCCTTAATGCAGAAGACTTGGTTTGGGGATAGCAAACTAATACAAAAAGCCTTCAGCTCAAATCAAATTCCTTTCTGGTTTACATATTCGCATATGTAGATAATGTTCGGTCGTCTTGACCGATGTTACCGGCTGTCAGACATTCATTCAGGCCATATCAATGTATTTTACTGTCATTTGGATTATATTATTATTGCAGATACCTCTTTTTCGACTTGTTTCGGGAAAAGATTGGAGACAATTTGTATTTTCTATCCTTCAGAATTTTTCTTAGCTCTGATTGTATCTTAATCAAAAGTGATTTGCTTCCGCTTCCTAATAACTTCTTTTTCACTACGGTACTTATTCAAATATCCGGCCTTCTCGGGACACGAAATTTCAAGATGCGCGCGGAAAAATCCGAATTTCCGGATGATCGAAAATATACGAATAACAGCAGAAACCAGCATAACTAAGCAAGATTAGTTTTGTTAAAGTTTATATCAAAAGCACACATTACATACTAACACACTAGATACTCTTAAAATATAAATGAGGCAAAAAAGACAAGAAAAACGCGCCCAAAATATTATCAAAAATGCCAAAATTTTTCATGAAGGTTTTTCACATGTCTTGTTACACATTTTTTACAGTCCGGATAGTCGAAGTCCGGATAAAAGAGGGTCGGATAATTGAATAGGTACTGTTCTGATATATTAGTGCTTATGTCCAATCTCCTTTTGGTAACTTTTAAGAACTTTATTTCCAATTTATCTACAGTAACCCTAATTAACATTTTTTCTAATTTTGCTCTTCTTTGAATTTAAAGGATACAAGAGTTTGTGAAGACTTTGTTCCCCAATGCTGTTGAGTCTGAGTTGTTTGGTGCTAGACTGAAGTACAAAGTTCCTAAGGGAGATGTTGGAAAATTGTCTGAAATATTCAAAAAGTTGGAGCAAGGTATTTTAAATAGCGCTTGAGATGAAATGGTTTTTGAGTATTAAGAAGTGACTTTTAACTACTTCTCCGTTTAGAAAGGCCTATAGAGAAGAGATAGGGAGCGCAAAGTGGATAATACCAATAATACCCATAATAAGGAGGAGGGTGCGTTTATTAATTTCGAAAAATTTGAAGATCTCTCTGCCTCTTAGTTTGACCCCCCTTTTATTAATTTTAGCAATTTTGGAGTTGCTTCAAATGTGCGTTAATCATTTTTCCGATGGTGTGAATGCAGGGACTGCATTAAAACTCAGTTAATCAACCTGTTTTATGTTTTGCTGTTTTTAGGTGGTGTTAGCACTTCATAAGAGCAGACATGTCTATAGACGCTGCTTCCTATATGCTCACATGTTTACCCTCCCCACGCTTATTGTGACGCCCCCGTTTATTGTGGGTTTTAGAGTTGAGGTATAGGGGAATAGAGACGAATAGAACTAGGGTTAGAAAGAAGAGCTGCGGAGATTTAGAAAAGAGATGAAATGATTAGCAGGTAAGGTGATGTGACCTGATATGATCTGAGCTTCCTTTACGAATTATTCATTTGTAGTTGTCTTGCTCATTGTGTTCTCGAGTCCATTTTTTACTATTTCAATGACGTCATAGCTATGCGATTTCACCCCTGCTAATATGTTTCATAGGAAAGCGTGAGTTGGGAATTGAAGAGTACAGTTTTAGTCAGTCGACGTTGGAGCAAGTGTTTTTGGGGTTTGCAAGAATGCAAGATGAAGATGTGAAAGATGACGATGATGAGAATGTACAGCCACCACAGGGGACTGTAGACGCCTCGTTTATTACTACGAAGTGCTGAATTTCTACTCCATACATGCTAATGGAAGTTGGCTTATCGTCAAAGAATTTTCTCTTTGACGTTAATATGTAAAAGAGAGCAAATGCTCGTAGTGGTATATGATATCTTGATGGTATTAATTGTAAATATGTAGTTTAAAAAAAGTTTTATTTTGATTACTCTATAGAGTATCGAATAATCAGGGAGCTGGAATGACTGGCAGGGATGTGGGGATGGGGTGTCACGCCCCCAAATATTTCCATATTCTCAAGAAAGTTAGTCGAAAGTCGGCCATGTTGCGAGAGAGTTGGGCAACGTAGTTTCTGTGACCTTTTTTTAGTAGCAATAGTTGTTCCATTGGTCAAAACGCCCCCTTCCCACCAGGTGTCTCAGCACATCACTGATGACTGGGGATTAGAAAATAGAGCACATGACAACTTGCTATGAGCTGCTGTTCACTTGTAAACCACTCGTAACCACTCGTAACCACTCGTAAACCACTCGTAACCACTCGTAAACCACTCGTAGCCACGCGTAACTCAAACTCTGATAATAAAAGTGATTTTTTCTCATGAAGATATCAAAGGAAAGAAATGGAATGTTTGGAAAAAAGCACAGGGGCTTGGAAAAAGTTTCAAAAACTGAAAATCAGGGAATGGAGAGGATTTATTGGTAGTAAATGTAAAAGTTAGAAAAGTTCAGGGAGCTTGGAGAAAATTTCAAAAGCTAATAGCCGAGGGAATGATTATTCGATGCTTGAGTATTTAGGAAGTAGAGAAAAATTTTCTGCAATTAGCAACATCGAAATAGGATAATTTATGGGATTAATTATCATATAAAATCATTTTTAACATCAGTCTTTGAGCTGTTATGCTTAAATCTTTTGATCGTAATAATCCTAATATAAATAGTCTTATTCTCATAAATCTTAATGTATATGAGCTTTATCTGGTTAATCCTGCATTAATCCTAACCTGATTATACCGGTGGCGCCAGGGGAGGGCTAGAGGGGGCTATAGCCCCCCGTCGGAACATGGTAGTCCCCCTGTCGGAAGGTGAGAAACTATTTTTTCGGAGATTTTAGCCATTACTCTAGAAACCGTATTTTAGCCCCCTCGTCGGAAGAGTCAGCCCGCCCGTCGGAAAATTCCTGGCGCCATCCCTGCCTGATTAGATTCCAGTATGTTCTTTGGAACGATGTTCAAAGCGTGAGATACGATGCAGGCAATGATAGAAAAGAAATTCAACTTTATGAAGTTTCAATTAATTATTGTATAATCACTTTGAATCTTACAACCATTAAAAATACGAGCTTCCAATTTTCTTGCACAGGGTGTACGCCAAATCAGGAAGGTCATTCCCCCTGATATATCCCTGATCCTTCACTGATTTCTACAATGATTTCCCTGATTCAATATAGATCCTGAGAAAACAACCATACACTACGCTTATCACAATGCAAGCCGTTTTATGCAACGTTTACCTTATTTGAGCAAAGAAGTATACTTTAATTTTATCATGAAAAAAGAATATTATTTGCAGCAGTCCTTTTCTTGTTCGTTTTTCAGTGTATTCGAGAATCACTTTTTTAGAGAGAGAAACAAAAAATTTCCCTGAAACTTCCTTGATTTTTCTCTAAATTTAGTCAAATTTCTTGATTTGTCCCTGCTGTATTTTTTGGGCAAAACAAATATCCCCGATATGGCAAAAACCCTTTTGCACCTTGTACTCAAGCATGTATATACATGCGTATAGCTGTATATGGTATTTGTATACATATACATAAGCATACACAGCCTTACATGCACGTAAGCTAAGCTAAAATCACGTCATTTACTATGTCAATTGGCTGATTAATTAGTTACTTTTATATTTTCCATAGTCTTTTTTTAAAACTTCCTTCTGTAAATAAATGTCATCGTAGAGCCGTCCTTTCCGATTCGACATCTAACTATTAGGTACATAGGTAGTCTCTATTATCCCGTTGTTACACTGTTTTGATTTTACACACTTCAATTTGAGACTGGCATCTGACTCCAAGAACAAACGGATACCAGACCCAATGATAACTGGGATAGTAGAGATAACAAACTCATCTATGAGATTTTCTTCCAAGAATGCTTTGGTAAGCCCTGCGCCGCCCAGCAACCACGCTCGTTTCCCTTCACAAGCATGACTTACAAAAGCCTTCACATTCCCCTCCGCACGTGTAACATCGGCGTTGTCTGGTGGCTTTTTCATGTTGCCCGACGTGAAGACGTAGCACTTTTTGCCTGGATAAGGCCACTCTCCGAATGTTAAAATCTGATCATAGCATTTCCTTCCCATGATTACTGTATCGATGCGTTCAAGAAACTCCTGATAGCTATTGTCAGGGTTCGCCTCTGCACCCTCGTTGAACTCGTCTAACCAGTCTATAGCACCATTTGCACGTGCAATATACCCATCGACACTTTGAGCAATGTACAGTACGATCATGTTGTAGAGACCTGTGAAACCATATCAAAGTATGATGTTGATATTTGAAAATTTGAAGAGAGCAATGAGAATGCAAGATCGAAGTAACATTTGGATTGAAAAATAGTGCCTGGCATTTATACTTGGCAAAAATATGGTCGTAATTTCCCTGGGTTGAATATCGAAGGTGTAACTACGTTTGAAACTCAAAAGAATATATTCAAATATTTATTGATGTCTCACTTTATCACAAAACAAAATAAAAGTGGAGCAGAATAACAAATGTTGTATCGATATTGAAAAAGTTAATCTACAAGCAGTAAAGGTAAAGGTAAAAAACGAGGTAAAGGTAGTCCCGTATACTTTCGTACGTAGGAGAAAGCCTGTTTGAGCTGACACTTGTCTTGAGCCATCAGCATGTGAGGTAGGGTGGCCAGTTCCTTTCCTAGCCGTCTTTGTCTCCCCAGTGTTGCCACCGGGTACCCATTTGCTGCTGGGTGAACAGTGAGCGAGCAGTCAGGGCATCGAGTCGGGCTCGAGCCGTAGACCTTCTGCATGGGAGGCATGCGCTCTAACCACTGTGCTACCTCGCCCTTCTACAAGCAGTACTATAGCTCAAATAAACAAAAATTCTACATGCTCGTACCAGTACTTTGGACGGGAACACGCCACATTTTCATTTTCATTCATTTTCAAGGGCATTGCTCCCGTGCCCACTGCAGGTATGTGCCTGGCCTGAATATTCTTATAAACTTTATTCTTATTACAAACAGTGTGTAGTAGCTTTATCGTTATCAATAAGGGCTTTCAAGTTTAGATTGTCTAGCTTGCCCATACAGCTTGTACTGTTTTCTTTAATGCCTCTGTACTTTCTATTTTATATAAATTCAACTAGAGGCACAACCGTAGAACTATGGGGCTCATGCCTTTCTATTTGTTGTAGAGGGGGACTGAGCCCTGTGGTATAGAAGTAAACTGATAGCTTGGGGGAACTTCTTACAGTGATTTTTATAAGAAACTAAGAATTTGATCCACTTAGTTATGCAAGAAACTCGTTCAAATCTTAAGAAGTAACCGCTTCTCACATGTTTTTAATAAAGCATTTTGTCTTCAAAAGAAACATTTCACCTACAATGTCCTTTTACTTTGCAGACATTCACTGACCATGAGGGAGCCACGCCCCCTCTATTCTAGCCCACTGGCTGCAGTCCCTTCTCATAGCACTGGGTAATTTAAAATCACAGAGATGAAGGTCTACTGCACATCGTTCACAAAATCTACATTTTTCTATTTAGGAAGAGGTAGATAATTCTCACATTTTACTTCCTCTTTATAACAACTGGTCCTGACGTCAGTTACTTGAGTTCCCCGTTCTACGTTTTGTGCTCTAAAGCCCTGACTAGAGGCTTCTTACCCACATTTTTGCACCCTCAAGAAAGATGGTGCGAGGCCAAAGCAACATTAAGTCCTGATTTCAAATGGAATAAATCTCTTTATAAGGGGATTACTTATTCCTCGGTGTGCTTCTAGCTCTCCTCATGCTTTATACTCATAGAGTCTACTTTGAACTCTAGTTTTAATGAAAATTAGAGGAACTATAAATAAACATTGAAAAGCTAAGAAATGGCGATAAATATCTTACTTCTTCGCTTACTGTTAAAAGTCAATCTGTCCTACTCAATAAGAACATTTGAGAGAACTTTAGGCCATTCACACAACACTGACAAGAGGCTGTTCAAAAATGGGAGTAGTTACTTTGGAATTTTATACGACGACACACTTTGGAACTTGAAGCTAATCATTATATTCTACTGGCTGTTAGGTTTAATTTTATCAAAAATGCCAACAAAATATAATGGATATGAATTTTACAAGGAAGTTCTGGGCTCCCCAAAGCGCATTTTAGCACCGATGGTTGATCAATCTGAGCTGGCATGGAGAATGCTTTGCAGAAAGTATGGTGCAGATCTTTGCTATACTCCAATGTGGCATGCTGGTGTGTTTGTTCGCGATGCAAATTACAGGAGAGATGCATTGGAAAGCTGTCCAGGAGATAGGCCCCTCATAGTACAGGTCATAATGCTATGGCTTTGGACATCTGTTGCCAGGGAACTTAATTTGCTTATAGTTTCAGTTTCAGTTTATTTAATTATCCAACAAACGCAAAATTAATACTACTACATACAACAATTAATAACAACAAGTAATCATGTTAATTGCAATAATACCAAATACAGATAACAATGGTATTGCGTGAGTCAGATTAAGGAGGAGCTTTCAACATAGACTAATCGAGAGAGAGAGCCCCCCCCCCTCATTAATAGCACTAGGCCGCTGTAATGAGAGGAATTGATTTGTTTAAAAATTCAGGCTCAGCAAAATTGGGTTTTCATTAAAAAGGAATGTAGTAGCCATGCTATAGTTGGTTTGAAATCAAGTTAATGCTTTTTAGAGTAAAATTGATCTTGATGCAATTTTCCTTATGTTTTTGTAGTTTTGCTCAAATGTGCCTGAAGTGTTCACTGAAGCAGCCCTTTTAGCTGAACCATATTGTGATGCAGTTGACCTGAATTTGGGTTGTCCACAGATAATTGCCAAGCGAGGTGTGTATTTTAATGACATCTTTGTCATGGATCAATTAATTTATGAATCCTATGACTTTTGATGAAAGAAGGTTAGGACTATTCAGGTTGTTCATAGATTTATATATTTTTTTAGTATGGTGTATAATCTCGGGCTGCCTGCTATGCCAGGTCGCGACTGGAGCCTCTCCTGGCTCGAAGTTCCAGGGGGCCTTTCTGAGGCCACAGGATAGCTATGGGAACTTTCATAGGCTCACTGACATATGCTGCCTCTATCACTTTGACCGATGTAATCATCACTCACTCATTTTATATTCAAGTTATTTTATATTATCAAGAATATTATTCCTGATCCAGTGAGGCGTGTTCAAACCATCAGATGCTCTACCTATTCACACCCTTTCCAAGTTACACTACCTAGTCCATGAACTCTAGCTCATAAATCATCTTTAATTCATAGAACTTCTAAACTGTGGAACTCATTGCCACCCACTACTTTCCCTGAATGCTACAATTTATCATCTTTTAAATCCAACATCAACAAACTTGATCTTATTTCCCCCGCTGCTTAAACTTCCCCATTTCCTCACTTTTTCCCTTGCTGGGGCTTTGTTATAGGCCCTACAGCCTTTCCCCAACATTAGTTACTAAAAAGAAAAGTGTAATGATGGGGAAAGGCCTTAGGGCCTATAACAATGCCCAGACAAAGGAAACATTTAGAAAAGAGAGAAAGGCTAAGTGGATAGAGAGATAAGATCAAGTTTGTTGATGTTAGATTTATTAGGATGATAAGTTGTAGGTTTTGGGGAAGGCAGGAGGAAGACAATGTGAACTGTAATAGAAAGTGAACTGAAGAAGAACCTTTTACTTCCAGTTGTGCACTACAAACCAGGCTTTAGTTCATGGGAAGTTCCATAATATTGAAAAGCACAGTATGCTACACTGAATAGTCTTCACTTGCCAAGGTTGCAAAGTCTCACTGTTTAGCTACGAGACTCACGGATATTCACCTCTTCTAACATTCTCATGAGGGGAGTTACGTTTCTCACAAATTACTTCCTGGGTCTAACTTTTGTATGGTCTTTTGATCTTTTTGTAGTCTATTTTACAAATAGTACATGTTGTTTTGGTCTTTTTTTACAAATGAGTACACATTCTCATCAAACTATTATTGTCCATTGCTATGATTATTTATTCTTCCATAAAAAAGCCTGTACTTTGTAACTTTCTGGAATGTTTTAAATTTGAAATAAACAGGTGTTTAGGCATTCAGAATAGTCTAGTATTCAGCCATTAAGCCCTCAAGATCTACTGAAATTCCAAATTCTTCTGCCCCCAACCCTAGACCCCAGTTCAATTGTTCACTAGCTACACTCCTGAAATCTCGCAGATATCATTTTTTAAAACTTGGCAATATTGCTTGCTCTCAGACTGAAAATAAACCTTTCATTTCTCAATATTTCTCTAAGCTTTGCTTTATCTCAATAATGTCTTTCCAGTCTCTAAGAATTTCAACTTTCATCTTCATCTACATTAAGCAATTGTATGCTACTGATAAACACAGAAGTCAAAGTATTTTTGAAAGGTGGATAGTTTTTTGAGATATATTTTCTTATGTATATTCATTTATGCATTATTGCATAGAATTCATATTCCTTTTTGCAAATAGTTTTCATTTTGTATTGGATTTATAATTGTTTTCAGGACATTATGGGGCGTTCTTACAAGATGAATGGGACCTTCTATATAAAATGGGTAAGAATCAATTACAGTCTCTAGTTTGTTGCCACTTGGTATTCCGTCTTAGTTTCTAGTCTCTAAGAAAATTCTGTTTGCTTCTTGATTTTTACCAATTTTATCCTTAGTCAGCCTTGCAAGTGAAAAGCTATCCATTCCAGTAACAGTCAAAATTAGAGTGTTTGAGGATATCAATAAAACAGTTGAATATGCAAAGATGCTGGAAAAAGCAGGGGCCAAGGTAATCATCCAGTATTGTTGCAATATCTATCTGTTACAAATTACTCATGGAGTGGGATTGATTTTTAGTGATGATGTTGAGAACTGTACTTTGAATAAGTGTCCATAGGCCAGAATTATTCTGTTGTTGATATTTTGCTTGTGGCATTCATTTGTACCTGAATCTGAACTCCTATCATATGTATAGTTGAATTAGAATTTGCATTCAATAAATTTTCAGAGGGCTAGATTGAGGAATTAAGCATTAAAGTCCATTAGGAAGTTGTTTTAGCTGTTTTTGTTACTGAAAAATGTATTAGGATGCTTAATATAGCAAGACATCTGGTATTGTTGACTTTATTGAGCTTCATACTTGAAGGAGCACATTCACATAGTATACATGCATAAAAAGGTTAACTATGTAGTTATTGAAACCTGTGATTTGTGGTTAAATTTAGAAGCCTCCCAGAATTATCCTAATCATTTTATCCAAATATCCAAAATATCTCCACTAGAATTTCTTTGATAAACGTTAATATACTTTTCTGTCTTGTTTTAGATAATATCTGTGCATGGCAGGACAAGAGAATGTAAAGGACCTCTTACAGGACTTGCAAGCTGGGATCATATCAAAGCTGTGAAGTAAGCTTGCTTTTTAGCATACATTTTAGATGAATACAGAGATGTGAGGAATTTTGGTAGGGGGGGTTTAATGTTAAATTTACCTGCATTTCCCAGGTTAGTAAGTTGTTCTTTTGTCAACAATCACTATTCATTTCAATGCCTTCAGCAATGTTCTCTGGTTATTTATATGTGGTGGTGGCAGGAGGGTTTATTGTAAGACAGATGACCTAAAAGAACTCTGATGCAAGCATGGCTACCATTTTCAGAGCTTGAGAAAATTTTCAGAATAAAGTTTGTCGGATGGCTGGAAAATGCTATTTTGATATTGGTTTTTGCAAATAGTTTATTTCATAGGAGAACCATTTTAATAGCTTTGGAAGCAGAATTTAAATATGGTATACAGTAAATTTTTCCCAAGTTCAAAAAGTTGAGGGGTGTTACACTCCCACACGCCCCAGTCACTATGTCTTTGGATCAACGCAGCGGTCTGGTTTGAAATTTTCTGTGGCATTCAGTTATTCAAATTCATTGGACAGCTTTTTTAGGAGAATGGGCAGCATTTTTAGGATTTGCATTGAATATCAGGGAAGTTTGGAAATTTTTATAAGGGAAAGCTTAGAAGAATCAGGGACTTTGACAGGCAGAAGCCACAAGTTTCATTGTATTCCTTGTCCTTTCATTGCCCTCGTCATTTTGGCTATCGTTTTTGTTATCATTTATGTTATCGTTTTCGTTGCAGTTCTCGTTATCGTTTTCGTTACCATTTACACTTTTGTTAGCACTATCATTTTCTTTCCTGGATCGTTTTCGTTACCGTTGTCGTTTTCATTATCGTTTTTGTTACTGTTTTTGCTATCTTTTATGTTATTATTTTCGCTGTCATTTTCATTACCGTTATCGTTGTCGTTTTTGTTGTCCTTTTCATCATGGTACCTCCATCGGTATTATTCTTTGAGAAACTTGCTAGCTTCTTCACTTTTTTTGTCAAAGGTAAAGCTACCTTTCCTTTTCAAACATTGTAGAGAGAATGTCTCAATACCAGTTTTTGCTAATGGAAACATCCAATATGGTTCTGATATAGAGAAGTGTATCAGCTACACAGGTGTAGATGGAGTTATGTCAGCAGGTTTGAAAACATTACGCCATTACATATGAGTGATTCCTTATACAATAGGTCAGGGGCGGCCAGCCAGCGGCTTCTGAGCCGCATGTGGCTCATTGCCTGGCTTCATGCGGCTCTTACACTCATATTGAAGAGTGTGTTTCTTGTAAGTTTTTACTTCAATTGAGTTCAATAGGGTATATTCGTATGAGAGGAAAGTATGGAGGTTATGCTCATGTATCTCAATTAGTTTGATGTGGCTCTTTTTGGTATCACAGTAGAAAACGCGGTTCTTACCCTCTCACTGGTTGGCCACCCCTGAACTATGAAAAAAATTGGCTTTGATCCCCACCATCTCAGAATGTTATTAACCTTGGCACAGTTGTTTCTTATGTCCAGGAACTAACAAATGCAACGCTATAGGCTTGTATTACAAGCTATTCCAAAAATACTGCAATTTCAAATCTGTATAATTTCGCTTAAGCTGTTCGATGGCCGCCATTTTGAATTTATCAGCCATTTTGAATTTATTTAATAAAATATATTCAAATTTTTGAATGGATGTTCAGTTTTGCTAGAACGTGGAATCTAGTCACTTATTAATATGATGAATCTGAAAATGTAAAGAAGTTGGACGCTTATTGTTGTAGCATGCTGAAGTTTTATGTTGTAGTTGAAGATGCAAGATCTGAATTGAGAAAGTTTTATTAGGAACTTAACATGTTAATAACACTTTCATAATCTTAAGCTTTGCCTATAGGATCCTTTTCCATCATGCAGATGTAGAGCAGAAGTTGTTGCCATTCAAGATTATCGAGCCCTCTCCCTTGGAAATCAGCTTCATTGCTGAAGGGTGTCCCTCCTTAATTATATTAAATGAAGTGAAATGAAGTCAAATCAAGATTTGCTCACCCACTTCCAAAGGACAACTGTTCTGTCATTGTCAGTATTTTTTAAAACCCTATTTAGCAACAATAGTTGCCAAAAGTCCTGGGACACTTTGCTTATTTTCATCCAGCAAATGCCATCCATCCTTCTTCTCCCCTAAACAAAGTTGGTTTATGCGAAAAGTACACGCGGTAGTGCAAACATTTCACGTGCACAATGACGCCAAGTGTCTCAGGAACAAAGCGACATTGTTATAGGGGGATGGGTTTGCGTACAAGGCGAACTGATGTAAATGCTGAGAGGATTCTGTTTTTTTATAATTCTTGTGACTGTCCCAGGGACATTAAGCAGCTATTGTATGTTCTTTTATAATCATTTCAAATTACCATATATCATCGCCATAGAAGTAACAGTTAAGACTTCTAAATATTCGTTTCTCTTTTTAGAGGGAAGCTTGACCAACCCAGCAATATTTAGCTGTCTTTCACCACCAGTATGGGAAATATGTGAGGAGTATTTGGGATATGCGGAAAAATATTCGCCCCCGTTAGTTAACCCGCGTTGTGTCAAGACTCCACACTTGTCTTTCATCAGAGGGCATTTGTTTCGAATTTGGATTCACGTGTATGTATACATTGTGCTTCTAGTATGCCTGACTGTAATAAAACCATCGAAACATACTAGGTTTTGATTTTTCGTTAACAGTTAATCCGTTTACGGCGTTCTTCCCGCCCGATTTTAGCGTTATATATGTCTCACATGCCTAATTTGGTTTAAAGTTACATTAAGGCCCTGTACTCGTTTTTTTTATAAGAAAAAAGTTTATAAGAAAATGAGGCTCAAATGGTCAAAATCTTAAGAAAATCGTAAGAAAATCACGAGGCTCAATTCCCAAAATTTAGTGTTTTTGTTGGCCAAAAATCCATATTTCACCGCTATTGCATTCAAAATGTTAAAGATGGAATTAAAATTCAAGTATAAAATTTCAATAACGAACGTGTAAACCATTTTAGCCAGTTTATTTCAGAAAAAGTTAAGAAAAATTTAGGAACATTTTAGGCTCAATTTCGGGAAAGTTAAGAAGATTGAGGCTCAGGCAAAGTGACGGTTTTCTTATAAAAAAACGTATATGCATGCTCCTGCCTAGCCGAGATACCCGCCTAGACGAGGCGTTTATTTATTTGCGCTTACAGAAGAAGTATTGCTGCAAATTGCTCACGAGCAATATTCTCGCGTACAAATTGCTCCTTATCATTCATTTTCCGATGTAGATGGTGATCTTGAGTTATACACATGCGCAGTCGCGTCAGTTACATCCCGGCAAGGCGGAATGAAAGTATTCCATCGAGACGGAAGGGGTAAAGCTCTCATGTATATTTAAAGTTAAACTTGTATGTGTTTTTATAGGCAGCCAGGTTATCCCGGCAAGGCAAGGCATCTCTGCTAGGCGAGAGCATGTAAATAGGCACTAACTTGATCTTTTTTAGCACAAAAGGAGGTTAGTTTTCAATTATAGAGTACTCAAATGTAGTACACGTTTTTTTATAAGAAAGTTTTATTGCTCAGTTCTGAAACTTTCTTAACTTTTTCATGATTCCAGTATCAAAACTTTCTTAAGAATTTCTAAGCAAAAGTTCTTCAGTTCATTTGTTTTGCGCATGCACAGTAATGGAAAATGAAAAAGCTCCATGTACACTTGAAATGATGATAAATCTTAGTAAATAACAGAAGTTAAACTGTTAGAGGGTAGCCAACATCACATACGTGACATTTTGTACACAGATAAATCGAATTTTAAATATATAAACACTAAAAACCTTTTTTAAGTCTCAAAAATCCAGCATTGAACTTTCTTAACTTTTCGAGCAGCTGAGTACTGAAGGTAGTCCCGTATACTTTCGTACGTAGGGGAGTGCCTTTTAGAGAGAACACTTATCCTGAGCCATCGGCATGTGAGGTAGGATGGCCAGTTCCTTTCCTCGCTGCCTTTATCTCCCCAGTGTTCCCACTGGGTACCCATTTGCTGCTGGGTGAACAGTGAGCGAGCATTCAGTCAGGGCATCGAGTCGGGCTCGAACCGTAGACCTTCCACACGGGGGGCATGCGCTCTAACCACTATGCTACCTCGCTCAATGCTGAGTACTACTTTCTTATAAGCCTCTATCTTATAGAAGGAGTGTGTATTTTTTTAAACTCTTCCATCATCCAGTGCAGATGTTTATTTTTACTTTATTGATTTCAATCCACCATCAACAGGTTAGCGAAATTCCCTGATTACCGTTATTCGCTTGGTGTTGTGAAGACATTGGAGGAACTAAAAAATATATGCAATCAGTTGAAAGATTTGTGTGTTGTACGTAGTCTGCTATTTAGTCTTTGATTTGCTTTCCTTTTTCATTACTTAAATAGCTTTCGAAGGTATATGGGTGTGCTCATCTCATCTTTACTTAGTCATGAAAGTGAAAGAACCAAATACCATATTGACCATATTGACTATTTGACCCACTACTGTTACTAGAAGAAAAAAGGTCACAGACAAAATTTTCGCAGGGTGAGCTTCTGAGACTCCCCTCCCAAAAAATATACTGAAGCTGCATCTATGGATGAGGAAAGTACTTCAGTAATGCATGCGTAGATTCAACCAATGAAGAAGACATGAGACAGCATCAGGAAAATGTGTTTATCTGTTATTTTTGTATCTGTGATCTTTTCTTTTTGTGACATTTCTGTTGTTTTGAAAAGATTTATTATGATTGATTTTTATCTGCAGTTTTAATACTTTATATGAAAATATTTATTAGAGATTTATACTATCCTTCTGTATGAATGGTTTGCATTACTTTGGCCTCTTAGAAAGATGCAGAAGCAGACATTGCAGACGGAAGAGACAGCACAGAACCAGGAAAGTTACCATATTGGCGATGTCAGCCTTATGTCAGACCACCGTAAGTTCAATACAGGCATATTTTAGTTTTCAATATTATAGGTGTCAGGTTCATCATGTTAGTCAATAAAGTTAGGCATCTATTGGCTAAGTGAATTACAAGAGATAAAGAACATGAGATAGATGTATTCCAAAGAAAAGAAGATTTCCAGAGATTCGTTATCCATACACTATAGCAAATGAACAGCTTTACGAAGGAACTAAAGAAAAGAGCTGGAGTAGCAAAATAAAAATAGAGTCACGAAGATTAAGCTGGTTAGGACAGCATAGGGCCCAAATCTTGATTGGATGAGAGAGTTTGTAAAGTCACGTGCCAATCTTCATGAACAGCCAATGATAATCTTCAACAGTGTAAACAAATAGAATTTTTTACAAAATTTAGGCCATTTTGCCAACCCTTACTCAAAAGATTTGAGCCTTATGGTGGTTAGGACACCTTTTAAGATTGCCAAGTGAAGCATCTACAAAAAAGCCTTTGATGAATTTGAAAAGACAAGTTGAAAGACCACATGGCAGACCAAAAGAAACAAGGAAACGTATGATAGAGGGACAAAGGAACAAGATCTACCTGAGCTTGTATCAAGAAAACATCCGAGAAATAGCAGCAATCAGAAAATTCTGGCGATATCTTGCTAAATGTAAAGGCACAGTGCAAATCACTCTTCATTTAGCTTGAAGCAAAAACCTCAAAAGGATGAAAGCAGGCAGCATAATTGTAAATTGTATTTTATTTTATTTTGTTTTATTTTATTATTTTATTAAGTTGCGCTCTCTGTCATTGGAAATTGCTTCTGTGAGGAATTTTCTTGCTTCTTTTAAAATGTTGTGAAACTATTTTCCCAAAAAATATTGCACTGGACTCGAATGTCTTGGAAATTATTAGGAGCAAGTGGTAATCATAATATTTTGATTATGCGATGAGAATCCAGCAATAATAGAATGGTTCATTAAGGCCTCATTTATACTATACCGGATAGCCATCGTCGCGGCGCAATTTTTCTATCGGATAGGGGGTACCATTTACACCATGCTAAAACTATCCGGTAGGAGACGCTCCGCAAATTAGAGGGAAATTCATTTCGCTCTGTAGGTGATATAAAAGTCACGCCGTATTGTTGTAACGCTATTCGGTATAGTACAAACGATCGCCCTATCCTACAGAAATCATTCCATGACGCAACGCGACGCGACGCCGTTATTGCGTAAATGAGACCTAAGCTATCTCTTTCAATTAAATTTCCCTTCAAAGAAGCGCCCACCATCAAAATCATTTCCATCAAATAAGCTCCTAGGAGTTTAGTCGAGTATTTAGATACTCTCGAGTCAATACATCAACACATGTGTATTGGCTTTGCTGCTTTATCTAGGGTTATTCGTGTGAAAAAACGTGAAAAAGAAACATTTTCCTGTTTTTCATAAGATGAGATGACCTTCTTGAGGAAAAAATCTAGATCAGTTATATACCTGGCTTGACTTTCCTTTTTTTGTAGACCGAAACCCGAAGAAATGAAAAAATCTAAAGGTGAGAAAGTTGGATTTGTATCGAGTCCTGAAGACAAGGAGAAACCAAAAAGTAAAAGAATACCATCATGTAAGGCAATAAAAAGACAAGAAAGGAAGTTAAAATGCATTAAAGAAAAGAAAGGTACCTGCTCAAAAATTTTTATCAAAATTGTATTCGTATTTTTTTGGAATTCTCTTTTTCAAAATGCTGCTATATATTACTGTAAAGACTTCCATATTTTGTTTCTTTACCTCAACTCTTATACCGAGCAGTTAGATATGATAGAAATGAAATGCATTGAACTCACAGCAAAGCCTACATCAGATGAGTTTCAAACGCCACAATAGTACAAAATACGTAAAAGAATAATTTGAAAGAGTTAAATAATAGAGTTCATTAGTGATGACGTCATAAAATCTATTTTCAGAATTTTTATATTTTGCGGCGTGGAGTGAAAGAGCACCTTAAAATCGGTATATGTTGACAATTTTAGGTGAATATTGTCAAAATAGACTGAAATACGGTCATTTGAAGGCATAAGACTTGCCATACAATCAACTGTATTTTTCTCCTGGTTTTAAACGTTTAGAACCAAACTCAAAATACAGTGATTTGATAGGAACTATGTCAGCATTCAATGGCCTATATCTCGGTCATTGTTTTTTAGATCGAGCTGAAACTTGTCAGTAGCAGCAAAGTGTTTTTTCAGGATTTAAAGCCAAAATTAGAATATTCAAAAAATAACATTTTCGCGCCGTCACACTAATGAACTCTATTGAAAGAGCTTTTTAAACACTCTGACTGTCTTATTAGCGCATTGATGTGTGAATGAAAAGAAATATTTGTGCTCATATTTTCCAACATTATTATTTATGCTTATTATTAATATTTAGTATTTATTCATCTCTTCATTAGGATGTAAATATCTTATTTGCGTCATATGCAATGGAAATCCTCGAGTAAGTTTTGCTGCCCTGCACTTTTGATATCCATCGTTTTTTGATTACACGTTTTTTTATAAGAAAAAAGTTTATAAGAAAATGAGGCTCAAATGGTCAAAATCTTTAGAAAATCTTAAGAAAATCACGTGGCTCAATGTCCAAAATTTAGTGTTTTTATTGGCCAAAATCCATACTTCATCGTTATTGCATGCAAAATGTAAAATGTAGAATTCAAATTCAAGTATACAATATTAAAAATGAAAGTTTAAACCATTTTTAGCCAATTTATTTCAATAAAAGTTAAGAAAAATTTAGAAGAATCCCAGGCTCACTTTCGGGAAAAGTTGGGAAAATTGAGGCTCAGGCAAAATTACGGTTTCTTATAAAAAAACGTGTAGTGAGTTCATTCTAATGTACAGCAGAAGTTACCATTCATCCGTTAACCAGTGTTATTTTCAAGTTGCTAATCCTTGGTATTGAATCATTTAACTATTATTGCCCTACTGAATCATGATTTTTTAAATACTTTCTAAGTGAACAAAAAATCTGTTATTTTTGTTTGTTCTTTATTTTCAGTTTAATCCTTCTTTCAGGGCCTGAAATGTTTGCATTCTTCGTGTCGGAAATGTTGTAAAACGAAAACAAGCACCGAAATATTGGATTGTCCTGGTAAAAAGAACTTAAATGCTTTTGTATACTTTTTATTAATTCTGTTACGTTTTGTCGTATGAGAAATGCAGATTTACCTTATAGAGAAATATTAGTCTCTTCAAAGTTAGCTAGCAACTTGTTATTTTATTGGCTTGCGAGATCTCCATTTGTTTACATTTCCAGTTCATATCTTGAAGAAGCCTAAGAACTTCCTCAACTGTAATTCAAATATATTTTCTTTAAGTGAGTAGCCTTGTATTTTTTTCTATTCATTTTAGCTCATTTCTTTCGGTTCAAATCAAAGCAGGAAGAACTCAGTAAAATAGAAAACGTAACGGACAAAAGTGTTATCAAAGTTTAGCTGTTTAGTGAAATAGTAAGAGTATGATAATTTTAAGCAATCTTAGCACATACTGGTTTCAAGAAATATTTGTAAATTTTAAGAAGTGAAGCAAAACTCGGCCATATTTGTATGTCTTTATTAGTTAAAGAGCCGATAGATTGCTATCTACAGCATAATTGCAGATAGTCAGTATATCTTTTCACTGCAACTACGCTATGGACCTCATCAAAGGGCTTATTGGGGTATAAGTCATATATATGTACATTCACTTGTAAGAAGTGGTACATAGTTAAAATTTTTTCAAGTATTCAATTTAATTGTATATGTTTTAGCAAATTTTCTTTATCCAAGTTTTTCAATGATATCCTTACAATTTCATATTCGAAACTGGCGAATAGCTGTTTTTTTTAAGTCATTCAACGAATGTTTTTGTGTAGTTTTGTCAAACGTTATAGAAACCTGGCTCCAAGATTTCGTTGTTCCCGCACGTGATTCGAATTTTCGATATTTTGTCGATCACAACAATCGATGGAGAAAGTTATCAGAATTCTGTTGCAAAGGCCACGTGCTTCATACTTGTGTTTGCTAAAGCCATGGATGCTTTGCGGAAAACACTTTGCTCTTTTCGCGAGCATGAACTGCTGTGCGATGTGACCATACACTCAAAAGATAGTGAACACCTTGCTCATCGCGTTGTTCTTGCAGCGGCTAGCAGTTACTTTAGGACTCTGTTCTTGAGTGATTTCATGGAAGCACAGTCTGGTGTCATTAAGCTCGAGGATATAGGGAGCGATCTGATGGCGGATTTATTGGAGTATATTTACAGTGGCAGTATTGATGTTAATGAAGCGAATGGACTAGAATTGTTTTGTATTGCTGATCGCTTTGAAGTCATAGGCCTGAAGAAGAGTTGTGAGGACTTTCTGCTGAAAACAATCGACACATCAAACTGTCTCAATATTTTGAGGCTTGGTCAGTCTGTTAACGAGGGTTCACTGGAGAAAACTGCATTTGGGTTTATCGTAGAAAACTTTCAAGACTTTATTTCTACTGATGATTTCTACGAACTGACTATTGATGAGTTTACGGCTATCATACAGCAAAGCAACCTCTATATCGAAAGAGAAGAAGACCTTTACGAGGCTGTTTTGTCATGGGCTGACAAAATCCCAGAGGAACGCAATGAAGCACTCCCGAACATACTAGAAAATGTGAGATTTCCACTAATGAGTTTAGATTATCTCGAATCGAATGTAATTAACAGTGACAGGGTAGGCACTAAGAAATGGAACGATACGATTTTTGATGTATACCATCGAACTTATCACTACTTTAAGCACGACAAAAGGGACGCATTTTTCATGGCACCTAGCAACATGCCTTGCTACAGTTTACAGTTACGACCTCCTTCGCAGCTCATTTGCGTCATGGGAGGCTGGAGCAATGGCCGATGTTTGCAGGTAACAGAATGCTACAATCCAAAGAGTAATGCATGGTCAGTCACTGCGAAGTTCAAGGACCCATTTGGATCAAGATGTTATTATGGTTCGACAGTGATTGAAAAAAAGATATATTATGCAGGTATGTCCAGGGGTGTACGTTTTTTTTATAAGAAAATCGTTATTTTGCATGAGCCTCAATTTTCTTAACTTTTTCCGAAATTGAGCCTGAGATTTCTTAAAGTTTTCTTAACTTTTACTGAAATAAACTGGCTAGATTGGTTTACACTATCGTTAATAATAGTGTATGCATGAATTTGAATTCCATCTTTAAGATTTCGAATGCAATAACGACGAAATACCGATTTTTTGCCTATAAAAACACTTAATTTTGGAAATTGAGCCTCGTGATTTTCTTACGATTTTCTTAAGATTTTGACGATTTGAGCCTTATTTTCTTTTACACTTTTTCTTATAAAAAAAACATGTATGCAAGCAATTTGAAATTCATGCAAAAGGGGTGATTTTCTTATACTTTGCGTGTGCTTAGTGGCAGATAATAGATAAGTATAATGGATTTATCCTTAAATGATCATACAAGAATCTGCAAGCATAGTGTTTAAAACACTAAGTAGTGCACACTTTATATACTGATAAATAGTGCTATATGGTTAATAAGTCCTAATTGGTCACACTTGAGGCCACTTAGACGCATCCTATTACATGTAACCGCATCTGGATATATATTTCAGCTAACCTTTAGGTCACTATCCGACGTTTTCATACTCCGACGAGTGTCGGACGAAAAAAGCTTTTAAGTATGTCAAAAAAATGTGACCGCTCTTTCATGCTGTAGTAAAGCACTAAATACTAAAACACCTCTCCGCCTTACAGAACAGTTTAATAGAGTCTCTGCTATAACATGTAGAGCTTCACATAGCTCTAAAACTGAGCTTAGGGCCTCCAAAATTAAAATCTATGCATGGCGAAACCTGTTTTGCTTGCAGAGGACCATCGATCTGGCGCTCCTTGCCTAGAGAAACAATAGTTACCTAATCTTTTTATTTCTATTTATTTAGACTATTGTAAGTACTATCTACTTAGGATTTTGAGTATCATTGATGTTAAAATAAAAAAGCTGAAGGGTAAAATCGTGTACAAGCAATATATTATCATATCATATCTAATCATATCATGTCATCATATTACATCATATCATTTCACATCATATCATATCATATTATATCATATCCTATCTAATCATATCATATCATCATATTATATTATATCATATCGTATCATATATCATATCATATCATATCATATCATATTATATCATATATCATATCATATCACATCATATCACATCATATCATATCATATCATATCATATCACATCACATATCATATATTATCATATCATATCTTATCTTATCAAATTCATTTTTAGGAGGCTACGATGGCGGTTCATATCTTAACACGATCCGGTGTTTTGACCCCAGCACAAAGACTTGGCGTGAAGGTGCTCCGATGTACTCGAAAAGATGCTTTACAAACCTGGTGAACTTTAAAAGCAACATTTACGCCATAGCTGGCTTTGATGGCATGAAGCGCCTATCGAGCGTGGAAAGGTATTCCCCTGATTCCAATCAATGGACGAGGATTGCGTCTTTGGGTGCGGCGAGAAGCGACTGTTCTGCAGTTGTTTGCGGTGGCTTCATATATGTAATGGGCGGGTACAGCGGTGATAGCTTACGCTCCGTTGAATATTATGACGGCGAAATCTGGCGATACGCTGCGCCTATGAACACCAAAAGAAGTGGAGTAAGTGCCGTCAAACTGCCTGATGATCGTATTTTTGTAATTGGTGGCTACGATGGAGCACTGAGGCAAAAGACTACAGAGTTTTACAACCCGCAGACGAATAGTTGGATATACGGCCCCTCGATGGACGTTGCGCGAAGCAACTTTGCTACGTGCCTAATACGCGATCATGTCTATGTCATAGGTGGCTACACAGGGGAAAAAACTTTGAGAGATGTTGAACGGTGTGTATGTTTTACTTTTTAATGTGTGCGCATGCACGCGAGTAAGTGCGCGTATATGTGCGCGTGTATGTACGCGTATAAGTGCACGTGTAAGTGCGCGTATAAGTGCGCGTGTAGTTGTGTGTGTATACATTTATGTAATGCAGCACAGTTTCGCCTTTTTACAACTGCATCTTTGAGCCATATTCACGTCTAGCTAGAAAGGAAGGGAATGAAGAGTAAACTTTTTTATAAGAAAAAAGTTTGTAAGAAAATGAGACTCAATTCGCCAAAATCTTAAGAATATGACAAGGCTCAACTTCCAAAGTTACGTGTTTGTGTTGGCCAAAATCGATATTACGTCATTATTAGATTCAAAATATCAAAGATAGATTTCAATTTGAAGTATACACGATCAACAAAATGTAACCCATGTTAGCCAGCTTATTTCAGTAATACTTAAGAAAATTTTAAGAAAATCTCAGGCTCAATTTCGTCAAAATTTAAGAAAATTGAGGCTCAGGCAAAATAACGGATTTCTTACAGAAAAAAACGTGCAAGAACGATTCGAAGACAGAGTGAAAAGGATTATTGCACGCAAGGAGTATGGGCATCAAATCAATTCTTGGCCTAATTTCTCACACTTCTAAGCCTTTCTATAAATTATTGACATGTGATTATGGAAAAGTTTAGAAATGAGAGAAATTAGGCCAAGAATTAATGCGATGACAATTAATCTTGTTCTTGAAAGCAACATAATTTTATCTCAATTGTTCTTCGTTTCTAGGTACAACATTGCTAGCAACACTTGGACAACAATTGGAAAGCTGAACTTCGCAAGGAGTGCAATAACGGCTATAGTTTTAACTGGAGTTCAGAATATTGAAGATTATATATCTGCTCTTACGCAAACTGATAACAAAGATGGTCGGTCTTGCATCAGGCACTTTCAGAATGAGCTGTCAGTAGAGAAATTATTAAGTAGAAACTAATGGAGTCGACGAATTTTAATCTGCCAACAACCATTTGAATCCAAAGTGAATTTCGAGTTATTTCAACCGATATTTTGTAGTTCTAAGCTCTATCAACGAATGTTTTTATTGAATTTGGTGGGCAGTGGCTGATCGATATGTGCTTTCATAATTATCATGATTGTTTGAATCACCAATATCATTGATCTACATCGAATCACCATGATATTCAGTAATATCATCATTCCTTGAAATAATCATAAATCATAATCACAATTGATGATACAATTAACCGTAATCACCATTGATCTGATTTCCTAAGTGATAATATTAATGATCAAAAATCATTTTTCTTTTTATTCTCTCTTGTCACCATGATAATTTTCATAAAATCAATGATTGATTGATTGATAGCCGTCATTGTCATCATAGTAGTCTTAATTGTAATCATTATTAATCAACATCGCAAGTCATTAATCATCCTTATGATTGCACTCCTGTGATATCCATGAATATTGTTATTGTTGCACGAGCAGTAATATCATACAGAAAGCAAATTAAGGATTCTTCACATATACCATAAAGCACTTGCCAAAATAATTGGAACTCTTTCCCTCGATTTATAGCGTGGTTTCTGTCCTGTTACTTGCACATTACACGTCCAGTTAGATTAAAATGCATCCCAGTGGTGTTGTGTCATCTAGAAGCAGCATTGTTTTGGGGGAAGGAGAGCTATCCATTACCTCCCAAGGGCTGTTTAAGTAAGTGGAACTTACAAGGAAAAGCATCTCCATTTGATATCCACTATCCTTTGTTTTTCAACCATTTTTGGCGATGAATGTAGGGCTATATAAAACAAGCAGAAAATCAGAAGCTTCTGAAGAGGTACACACTTTTTGTAAGAATAAAGTTTATAAGAATATTCAAGCTCAGAATTGCTGAAATTTAAGAATAATTTAAGAATAATGCAAGATTCGAGCTTCATCATGACTTAGAATTTTTGTGTATTCGAGGTAAAGTACTGCTTGCAGATTAACTTTTGCACCATCGATACAACATTTATTATTCTGCTCCACTTTTATTTTGCTTTATGATGAAGTAGGAAACCAGTAAAGATTTGAACATAATCCTTTAATTTTACATCTTCGATATTTAAGAATAATTTGGGAGCAGCCGTGGCCTAGCGGTAATGCACTCGGCTCAGACCAGCATGGTCCTGGGTTCGAGGCCCAACACAGGCCATTGGTGACGCCAGGAAGGGCATCCGGTCCTAAATGCTCGTGCTAGAACTAAAGTCCTCTCAGAGGCACCCTCCAAGCCCCAAGGAATTGGGGGAAACGGAAGTAAAATCGAGAGTATTTAAGAATAATTTAGGATAATCTAAAGCTTAAAACTTAAAAAAATTTGAAAATAGTGAGGCTCAACGAAAAATTTATTATTCTTATAAAATGTGTGTAGCAGATTGTTTCAATACGAGCACAGATTTTTTATTCAAGCAGATAAAGGGAAGCGCAGCTTCTGTATAAGTTTGAAGAGGAAGACGAGATTTTAGATTTGCAATCAATAGTTTTATTCACAACATTTATGGCTTTTTCGAAGGTTGAATCGAAGTTGGAGATATGAACCACAAAACTGTCTAAAAAGAAGTTTTCCGGAGGTGTTATAGCCGGACTTCAAGCTCTAAGTAATTTGTTCGATGTCTATCAGATTTGTGACTGGAATTGAGGACATTGGCAAAAGTAGGAATTTTCATTTTGTGGAAATGCAGAACTGTTAAAAAATATGCACTTTTCTTCAAGGCCTTTATCCTGTACAAAACGTAATAAATTTAACATTTGCTTGTGAAATTTGGTTTTCCTTGCCCTAAATTACGTGCCATGCCCCTGGACAGGTCGAGTTATACAGGTGGATGGCTTCACATTGATGAGTAAGTATCGATGCAGGTGGTTGAAAACGTGGCTGAAATAAACACAGCAACAACCAACGAAATGCGGAGTAAACATTGAAATTGGAGCATGATTTTTGGAGCACTGTTATCCCTCAGTTTTGGGCTAGAAATAGAGGTGTATTTGCCTCGTATCTTAAAGCGATATTTCCTTTATGTCATTCTCTGTCCAGACCATAGCACTCTGAAAAAAAATGACATTTTTCCAAATGAAGTTGTTTTATTGTAATTATAGTATTTTTCATATCTTTGTCGAAAGATATCACCAAAGTGTTTCAAATAGAAAAGATACAACATTATGGTAGTGGTTTGTCTCAAATATGTATTTTATCATGTTTTCGAACGCTTCCGCTGATGACCTTGTTGATCCCGCTATATCCTAAGAGTATTGAATGCAATGTATCAGATTGCAACTTTGGACTGAATTTGCGTCAATTACTCACACACTGGATATTTGATGGGACCAGGCTTACACTACAAATTTGTGAAATGTGCTGGTGTCGAGTTTCATATCGCAATTACTTTGCATTACACTAGCGCAGATAGACCATTGAGATAGGCTGACGCGCTTTATACCGATAACGACGAATGTCGTGTTTTTTGGACAATATCATACAAGTCTTGGAGTCTCTTTCTGATCTCGAGGTCCAACAACGCGGGTGAAATTAAAATGAGATTGAGAAGGATGACTGGCCTATTTGCTCCTGGCCTAAACTGTACTGTGTTGCGAGGCTGCTTCTCTGTCAGATGTCTGCAGTTCTCTATGATTCTTCTACAGCTACGGTTTGCTCAAAGAGCCTCCTGTTTCTCAATATGGGCAAGGAAAGCCTCGGATACACCAGTCGTGTCGTTAAACCCCTTACTCGGAGAGTACAGAGGCTTGAATTTTGAGGTCAGTGCTCAGAATGTAGAAGACGCCATTCCAGTACTTGTTAACCAAACCAATGCAAAATTCACAGAGTTTGAGGCTAATCTAAAGGGTATGAAATTGTTCAATGCTAAAGCAATTTTATTTGTTTTTTCTTGATCTCTAGAAGTATGTAGTTGATTAATTATTAATAGAAAATATTTAAGGAATGTCTCAGAGAGGGCAAGCACTCGCTAGAGTTTTTATCTGAGATCCTGAGCCTTGCACGATTTCTTGCACTTAGGCCCGAAGATCTTAGGCGTGGAGTTAGCTTTCCTGTCGGTGCGGTGGCCTAGATATAGCCTAAAGTATAATCTCTGGCGCACTCACGTAGTAAAATGCAAATCTCAACGCACATTTCTTTTGATATTTGCACTTCAAGCGCACGCCAACCTTCAACCTTGGCGTACACCTGAGGAACTACTGGCGTTACTCTAGTGAGTTTAACACGGAATGCACCCTGGTGTGTAGTTGGTAGCTTTCTTTCTTAAGTATACTGAAGAACCTGTAGAACGTTTTGATTTTACCTCGATTGAACTTTAGTTACTCCTTATAGTAACCAGTTGGAGTCAGTATAGACTTAAGAAAACACCTATGATGAGGAAAATTGTTGGTGTTTGGACACATTGATACCCAAAGTCCTTCCTGGTTTTTGTGGCAGATTCCAACCCATTCCTTGTGGGCTGTAGCCAAATTTAATACCACTGTTAGTGGCAGACATCTTGTCATTTATTAGGGCAAGAGCAAAAGCCACTAAGATTTTGGTATCCATTTGATATGCAAATTCAACACAATGCTTTATATCTAAAATTATTAGGAGTTGAGGCCCCCTCATCCCTACATGGGTACTCTCTAATAATTTATATGCAATCGCTGCTCTTTAGTGAAAAATTTACTTTGGAGTAAAGAGAACATCTTAGTCTTAAGAAATTTTTAATGTGTTATTTTGTAAACTATTATAACACAAAATGCATCTGATATGCACTACCTATATGGTTGTTTCCACAGGTATGATAGAAAGAAATGAAACACTATCATGGAGTAGCGTAGTCCAACCAATTGAAAACATAACAGACAGAGTTGGCATTTCCTGGAATATAGTTTCACATTTACATGGTGTGAAAGACAGTGATGCTTTCAGAGGAGCATTTTCAAAGGTATCGTTTTATTGTATTTTAATCATCAGCATCATTTTTCATATTAAATACTCTAGAATAACAAATAACTTGGTAGGTTGGACTACATAGGGGGAGGGCTGGAAAACAGAAGACATGGAATCTTACTTAAAATGCTTTTAGGTAATTCCAAGTACTGGACATTACAGTTCAAAGAAATTTCCCATGTTTTGCCTCAAATTCACATTTACTGATAAGTTACTTTTCAAAAGACTTACACACATTTTAACTCAATGTGATCAAGTTTTATTTCCACAACAACTAAAAATTTTTGCTTACTTGTTGTTTGACTTATTGATATTTTTGTGACTGTAATGGACATTACATCAGAATATCCCCAAATGTTAGTGCACTTCTTCAAACTGCTAACTCAACATAATCTTTAGTTCTATCAATCCATTTTAGCTGAATGTGAATTACAGATGTGTGAAATTTGTGAAAAGTAATGGTCATATGTTTCTAGTGCACTTCATTTGTTTGCAAACTTCAAAGTTTTGTGTAATGGACATTACAGATGTGGCATAGTTGATATTACAGGTTTTGACAATGTAGTAGAAAAGTTGAAATATTAGAAAATACTGTTTTTGAGGCTGTGTCAACAAATTTCAAAGCCCCTACTGTCTTTGGCCTACTGACTGTGGGCAATATATGGGGTGAATGGGCCACCATCAGACCTCTTAATGTAACTCACTATAAGCAAAAACATTGAAAACTCCACAAATGTGATATTTAAGTGTGGAATTGCCCTTTTGCACATTCATACTTTATTAACTTATTTAGTCATTTTAAGATCTGAAAAGTAAGTAGGTTTCACTCATGAATATCACAAAATTTAAGAACAGAATGGATGGAACAAGCACAAGGGACTAAGAAGTAATTTCAAATACTGATAACCAAGGGTGGGACAATTGTTCTCTGCTTAAGAGTATAATACTATTTTATTGAAGATGGAAACTGTAGCTTCTGTTGATGTTGCCTTTAGTATTTATTGCACTCCTCTTCTTATATATGTTTACTGATTGTGGCTCAAGCTGATTCAAAACTTCTCATCACAATCAAACCTGAATGGTCTGAGGAATAGTCTTAGTCTTGGAATACTATGGAATAGTCTTAGAATAGTATCATATTACCTGGTTATGTTGAATGAAGAATATTGATATGTTGACTCTATTTTTTGTTGTCCTCATTCTTAATGCTTAAGCTAGACTTTCTGCCATAGCAAGTAAAGCATAATTGACAAATATAATTCTTATAATTTTTTGTTTCCATTGTTGCTCTCTGTGTTGTTGAAAGTGTTGTTTTAGGAGTTATGACTATTTTAGCGAGATTTGCTAGACTGTTGAAAGATATTAATATTTGTCATTTTAACTTTTCAGCTATAGTTATCAAATCATTGTTCATCTTTTTTTCCACCCATAGGAATTATTTCATTTTATTGTGCTCTAGGTTCAACCAGAAATAGTTACTCTTATGACAAGAATTAGTCAAAGCAAGCCAGTTTATGATGCATTTAAGGTGTGTTGCTTACCAGCTTTCATGTTGTTCCAGTTTACTTATGAAACACAGAATCAAAATGACAAGAAAAAGAGCTCTGAATGTCAGAAACTGTTTATTGAGCATATGCAATACTATTTTTATCTATTACTACATTACAATTCTAATTGGTACTTTCCATTACAGCACTACTGTTCTGGGCATTCTATACCCATTCTGGGACCCATAATCATTTAAGAAAATAGAATAAAATGAAGTAGTATAGATTGCATAGAAATAAGCAAAATTAAAATTGAGAATGAGTATCTCCCAATCAGGCCCCAAGATGAGCATATGTGAAGTGCTTGAATGATGAAGCTCCTGACTCCTAGATTGCTTTAGTCTTCTATTGATTCTACAATGTAATTGTCTGTTGAAGATTCTTGCAACTGGCTCCTATGGATTAGATGAGGCACAAAAGCGTATTTTGGCATCTGGAATAAAATCAGCCTACAACAGTGGTGTGTCACTGGAAGGGAAAGACAAAGCCCGTTACAATGAAATTGCACAAGAGCTTGCTAAGCTGGGCACAAAATTCAGGTAAATTATAGCTATTTTTATTTTTAGAAGCTTTTGCACCAAGTTGGTTGTCATGGGGGTGATTAGACAAGTTTTGCATGGGACCCCCTTACTCTCACCTCTGCTTTCTCACCATCTCTTTCTCTCTCAACATCTCTCTCACAAACCTCCCAAACACTTCTCACACACCCACAGCTCCTCTCATTTTCTCTCTGTCTCTCATTTTCTCTGTCTCTCATTCTCTCTCTCTCACTCTCTCACCATTTACTCTCACTCTCTCTTGCTCACTCACAATATCTCTCCTTGCTTAGCCTCTGGCTCATTCTCCTACACCTCTCATTCTCACTCTCTTTATCACCCCTTATTCCTTTCCCTTTCACCTTGTCTTTTATCCTCACTCGTTTGCTCTCTCCATCACTCACTCCCATGACGTCTCTCACTCTCTCTCTCACTCTCTCTCTCTCTCACACTCTCTTTCTCATCTCTTTCTCCCTCTATCTATCTATCTATCTATCTATCTATCTATCTATCTATCTATCTATCTATCTATCTATCTATCTCTCTATCTATCTATCTATCTATCTATCTATCTATCTATCTATCTATCTATCTATCTATCTATCTATCTATCTATCTATCTATCTATCTATCTATCTCTCTCTCTCACCTTTCTCTCCATATTTCTCTCACCCATTTACTCTCTGCCCTCTCTCTTTTGTTTTCTCTCCTCCACCTTCTCTTTTTTTCTTGCTTATGTTTCTCTTTAGTGCAATCTTTCTCTATAATCATAGTTCCTACACCATCATAAACACAACTTTTGATTTTCTGCTATAATAGTTCATAATTATTTTGCATTTGGTTTCAATCCATGAGCTTTTTGTCTGTCCTAAAAATTTCAAGTGAGAATCTTTTAAATCATAAATAAAGTTTTGACCAGCAAGCTTGAACTGAGGATTGTCCAAACCCCTTTTCCATCACATGAACTTACAAAATTCTTATGAGGTACCTATTAATTAGTTTTTAACTAGAATTCAAAAACCAACTGTAAAAAAGTGTTGATATTTGATACCTTGGAAAATATTCTTTTTAGCAACAACAACTTGGATTCTGTCAAAAGTTTTGGAATCATTCTCAAGGACCCAAAGGATGTGGAAGGTCTTCCAGAGACACTCTTGGATCTAACTGCAGCTGCAGCTGCAAAAGAACTTAAGTAAGTAACTCATCTTTAGTTTTTAACAAAACTTACCATGATGGCTGCCTTTCTAGAGGATATTCTTACTATACTTAGTCCTTAACTTGAAATATGGTTATTTCTGTTGTTGATGCTTGGGGATATCTTGGTGAAAATTTCTACCTGAGACTCTGCTATTTAATTCATGCCAGTAATTGTTGCTAGGAAACTGGGCTGCTATGAGCAGACCTTGTAGTTTTACATGGCCAATTGCCCTCGCTCGCGCAAACGAACTCGTACAACATTTAGACGGGCGATTGACCTCTCTCGCAAAGGCCTGGTTCAGCTCCTAATACTTATGACTCAACGCTCACCAGGAGTTTTATGACGGGGACTGACTCTTCCGACGAGGGGGCTAAACTACCGCTACCAGGGTACTATAACTGCTAAAAGTACTCTGAACAAGTAAAGACGGTGCGAGCTGGCATGTTCCGACAGGGGGCTATAGCCTCCTCTAGCCCTTGTTGTTGTTGTTTACTTTATTTTGAGTAGGCTGTTATAACTAGCTTTTATCAGCTAATTTAGGCCTACTATGTATGCAGCATCCAAGCATGGGACCCCTAGTTTAACGTCCCTTCCAAAGGACGGCGGAGTGAGCTGTTTTGGTCGTTCATCTGGAAGGTCGCCCATCCAGTTTCTGACCCTACACAGCCATGCTTAACTTCAGTTAAGCTAATGGAACTGGCTGGGCCACTTGACCACTCACACCGCCCTCCCCAGCGCCACCACTATCCTTGATGCTTATAGGGGGTACCTGCAAAGCAGAAAATTTTATCACCAAATGGCCCTCCTCGGCTGATTTGCGTAGTCAGTGTAGTGCCCTCATAATTATTTTTTCACGAAAAGGTCTGGCTATTAGAGAAATAAATGTCTATGTATCCTTCTGTTATTCCAATGCTCATTTTTGTAGTGTATCTAAGGATCCAAAAAAGGGACCATGGAAACTGACTTTAGATGAGCCATGTTTTGGCCCATTCATGAAGCACAGGTAGAGACTACACTCTTATACTTATTTCAAGCAACCTCTGTTTGTCGAGAATTTAATGTCTTCAATAGACTTATTTTTTGATCAAATAAAGATTCAAAATACGATGGTGCAAAGATTCACACACTGCTTGAATCATTTTATAGGTGTTTTTTAATGTTTGTTTATCTGATATTGATGATGATGATGATGATGATGATGATGATGATGATGATGATGATGATGATGATGATGATGATGATGATTATTATTATTATTATTATTATTATTATTATTATTATTATTATGAATTGACGCTGTTGATAGTATAGCTCTTTCCCAGAACGGCATTTCATTCAAGTTTCACACTTTGCAGCACCAACCGTCCAATACGTGAGAAGTTGTACAAAGCTTATATTACAAAAGCATCATTTGGTGAGCATGACAACAGAGAAGTTATCGAATCCATAAGAAAACTAAGGTAATAAGTACACATTGCAGGAAATTTTAAGTAGTTGTAAACATTTTGACATTTTTAAGAGTGTTCCAAGTCTGAATCCGATATTTTGATGATGCAGAGCTGAGATTTTAGAAAGCGTGGAAGAATGAAGCTATGCAATTTGAATTGTGTAGCAATATACTTGTCGTAATGGCAGATAGACAATTGTAAATTGTGTCTGTATTATAGAAACATCCTTTCTATATCATAGACTAGATCTCCCATGTCCATCTCAATTATCGCCAGCGTAGCATTGTGACCTGGGGGGACGCTGTACGAAGGAGCACGACAGTTGGAACTTACATTTTCGAGTTTGCTAGCTCGACATCTATTGCAGAAAAAGTTGTCTCCTTTAACTATTAGCTTTTTTATAAGTTGTAATCGTATTTTAAATTTTAGTTTAGTTCTATGTCTTATGTGGTGTGACCTGGGGTGGTCTGGGTATCATTTTTGTAGTGTAGTAAAGCATAGTTGCCACAGAACCTGGAAAACCGTGAATACCTGGAAAGGTCAGGGAAAATTTTGAAAAACGTATAATTCACAGAAAAGTCAGGGACTTATTTTTGGGATGATTTAGATAGTCAACATCCTTCCAGTAAAATGGGCGTGACCAAAAAAGGCGTGGCTTTTACTGGGTGTGGCCGACTGATGCCCCCCCGGCTGACACTGCCCCTTTGATCAGGGAACAGTAAGGGACACGTCAGGGACTCATCAGAGAATTTTGGTTTTCATTTTCTGTGGCAACCATGGTAAAGTGTTTGTAAGTGGTGCTGTGGATGATTCGTCCTTGTAACCATTTTATTTTGAGTACAAAAAACAGAGTTCATACCGAACCTGGAATACCTGGAAAACCTAGAAAATGTGCCATCTTTACGAAAAGCCAAGGAAAACCTGGAATAGTCAGGGAATTTTTTATAATTTTTATTCAAGCCAGGGAAAAGTCAGGGAAAGCAGGTTATTTAGCCCATATATTATTTTCATCATCTCTTTGCAAAGTGGTTGTTCTATTTGTTGTCAGTAAATGTGAATTTTATCACCGTGCATAGTGCTATAGCAAGAATATGTACATTACTTATCTATTAGGCTCGATTTTCTTTACCTGTTTTTGTAATTATGTTAAATTAGGGTCAGGGGAAAGTCAGGAAATAGTCTGAATTTTAATTAATGTATTGGATATGAACCTTGAAAATATGTCTTTTTACAGTTGTGATTTACGTGTATCATATTCTCTAGAAATGAAAAAGCGAAAATCCTAAACTTTTCGGATTATGCGCATTTTTCATTGGATTCTAAAATGGCGGAGAGTCCAGAGGCTGTTGTGGAAATGCTTACTAATCTGAGAGTAAAAAGTACACCAGATGCTAAGAAAGAGATCGAACAATTAAAAGTAAGTTACTGTCTGAAATTAGCGAAGTTTTATTGGTTTTTTCTCACTGTAGATGCAATTGATGGAAACTAGCATGAGCTCTTAAGCTCGCTTTTTGCTGTGCCCTGGCATGCCGGAGCTGGGGGGTTGGGCTGCAGCACCCTCGCCCACTTTTTGCCAGTTTATGATGTCATATAATAGGATAGATAATTTGTTTCTTAATAGCATGTCAAACTGAGCATATCCTTGTGGCTCTTCAACTCGTCAACAAAAGCAGAGAACAGGGAAGACTAAATAAAAGCTAATTTTAACAATTTTGAGTTACATTACATGGGAAGAAATAGAAATTGAAAAGACAAAAATTATAAAACTGTCCATTATAATAAGCTCTCTGCTTTTTCTGCTAAAGGGCTTTGATGCCACCGTCTATAAAAAATTGAAATGATGATGATGATGATGATGATGATGATGATGATGATGATGATGATGATGATGATGATGATGATGATGATGATGATGATGATGATGATGATGATGATGATGATGATGATGATGATGATGATGATGATGATAATGATGATGATGATGATGATGAAGACGACGATGATGATGGTATTCAAAAAGGACCTTTTCTTGCAATCTAAAGACGTGGTTTTAAAAATGTTCAAGGGCTCCACCCCTGACCCCCATGTCCACACTGAGCCCCACTTCCACACCCCCTCATTACAGCTTGCTACCATATACCACCCATTATATTGCTCATTCATTTTCTTCTTTGCGTCACAACATTCCGTTTCTTTTCACTGTCTACCTACCACACTTCCCGGTACTATAATCGATCGTATTGTTTTCGCTTCCATGCTGTTTTACGTAATCACTATTTTTTGTTCCTTTTCGGCAACTATACCCAAACCATGATATTTCTTGTTTTATCCTATACACCTTTCCTGTTATTCTGAACTTTAAATAACTTTGATTCATAGTCCTCTTTAGTATTATATAAACCTTAGAATTTCATGTCTACAGGCTAAAACTACAGCTACACATATATTTAAACAATATTTATTTCAAATCCTTATCCGAAAACGGCTGTATGAGCTCTCGAAAGAGCACATTGAATTAAACTAGCTGACTGCATGAATCAGATGACTTGCATACATTTCTTCTTCGGTAGTTCATGTCCTCTTTTGGGAGCTAGTGTTACTTTCGAAGCCCAAATTATCTGCCACTACACTTATTATCAGAGTTCATCTTTTTGCAAAGTCCTAATTTCTTCATTTCTCTAGAATACACGTTTTTTTTATAAGAAACCTTTTTTGGCGCAGTACTTAAGCTTTCTTAACTTTTCCATGATTCCAGTATCAAAACTGTTTTACGCCTTTCTTAGGAAAATTTTTTGAGTTTCATTATATTGCGCATGCACATTAGTGGAAAGTGAAAAAGCTCCATGTACACTTGAAATGATGATAAGTCTTAGTAATGAAAAGAAGTTAAAGAAGTTAGAGGGTAGCCAACGCCACATACATGATATTCTGTGCACAAATAAATAGGATTTTGAATACATAAACGCCAAAAATCTTTCTAAAGTCTCAAGAATCCAGTACTGAACTGTATTAGCATTTTGAGCAGCTGATTACTAGTTTTCTACAAACCACTTATATTATACAAAAGACGTTCAGTATAGAAAGACGTAAATATGTTTATTCTTTCTTTTTAGGAGTATGCTTCGAAATTAGATTCCCAGTTGGATTTTAAACATTGGGATGTGGCATACTATGCAGAAAGGCAGAAAGAGGATTTATTCAGGTAGAAATTATTGGATTTGATTTCTTCAGGTAGAAATTATTGGATTTGATTTATTCAGGTAGAAATTATTGGATTTGATTTATTCAGGTAGAAATTATTGGATTTGATTTATTCAGGTAGAAATTATTGGATTTGATTTATTCAGGTAGAAATCATTGGATTTATTCAAGTAGAAAATATTAGTTTCTTCTGGTAGAAAATATTTCATTTATTCAGGTAGAAAATATTAGATTTATTCAGGTAGAAAATATTAGATTTATTCAGGTAGAAAATAGTAGATTTTTTCTGGTAGAAAATATTAGATTTATTCAGGTAGAAAATAGTAGATTTTTTCTGGTAGAAAATAGTAGATTTATTCTGGTAGAAAATGTTAGATTTATTCAGGTGGAAAATATTAGTTATATTCAGGTAGAAAATAGTAGATTTATTCTGGTAGAGAATATTAGATTTATTCAAGTAGAAAATAGTAGATTTATTCTGGTAGAGAATATTAGATTTATTCAAGTAGAAAATAGTAGATTTATTCTGGTAGAAAATATTAGATTTATTCAGGTAAAAAATATTAGATTTATTCAGGTAAAAAATAGTAGATATATTCTGGTAGAAAATATTAGATTTATTCAAGTAGAAAATAGTAGATTTATTCTGGTAGAAAATATTAGATTTATTCAGGTAAAAAATAGTGGATATATTCTGGTAGAAAATATTAGATTTATTCAGGTAAAAAATATTAGATTTATTCAGGTAAAACATAGTAGATATATTCTGGCAGAAAATATTAGATTTATTCAAGTAGAAAATAGTAGATTTATTCTGGTAGAAAATATTAGATTTATTCAAGTAGAAAATATTAGATTTATTCAGGTAAAAAATAGTAGATATATTCTGGTAGAAAATATTAGATTTATTCAGGTAGAAAATATCAGATTTATTCAAGTAGAAAATAGTAGATTTATTCAGGAAGAAAATAGTAGATTTATTCAAGTAGAAAATATTAGATTCATTCAGGTAAAAATAGTAGATTTATTCAAGTAAAAAATATTAGATTTATTCAGGTAAAAAATAGTAGATATATTCTGGTAGAAAATATTAGATTTATTCAGGTAGAAAATATTTGATTTATTCAAGTAGAAAATAGTAGATTTATTCAGGAAGAAAATATTAGATTTATTCAAGTAGAAAATATTAGATTTATTCAGGAAGAAAATAGTAGATTTATTCAAGTAGAAAATATTAGATTCATTCAGGTGAAAAATAGTAGATTTATTCTGGTAGAAAATGCTAAGAGTAGACGGTATTTTGGGTGTATTCTGTGTGTGTTGGTGTTTTGGTGTTGTGGTTTAAGCTGTTCTGTGTTGCAATTTCAACTAGATTTGTCCTTTAAAATGCATTTACGTCATTAAATCACCCAATCTCTATTTTTCTTCCACCAACTTGTTTTCAGCTTGAAAGAGGAAGAAATTCGGCCTTACTTCCCATTGCCAAGGTACGAAATCGCCTCTTGGGTCGTTGTGTCATCATGGCAGTCCAGCAATACCTGTTAGAAACTGGATTTCTGCCATATTGTCGTCATCATTTTGATTCTTTTTTAATTTCATAACAAATCATGTCTTCATCTCTTTTTATGTCTTGTCTTTTCCAACAGATAATCATCTGTAATCTCATTTTGGTTTTTCTATCTCACAAAAAAATGATATTCAAGAATTCTACAACTGCGTAATTTATTGTTTGATTGTGCGTAACTTCCTCATAGTTTTAGCTTTTAGCTAGATAAAAATCAAGAATGCCGCGTTCTACTCGAAGAAAGCTAGTTACTGTTTCGTATATAATTATTTTTCCTGATAGGGGTCACCTGACTGGTGAGTTTGGGTGAAAATATCTTTCTTGTGAGGACGCAGGATGAATAGGCTTTTCTTCTTTGTGAGATTAGCACCATTAATCCTTACTTCATAAGTACTCTGTAAGCGAAAGTGAAACCTTGGGCAAATTACTTGGTTTTTACGTAGATTAATTATTTTCAATAATTGTCTGCTTAAATCTTGCTTTTACGTTTGCTTTGTAGGGTTCTCCAAGGCTTGTTCAAATTATCATCGGAGTTGTTTGGAATTGAGATTAAGGTGATTGTAAACCTGGACCATTTTTGATTAAAATCTTTGAATTACAGAGGGATATGTTGCCTAGTTTTTAAGAATCACTCAGTAGAGAGGAAAGATTAACAATTTAGGAACTGTTACGAATTTCTGTGATTTTTAGCTGATAGACAATTGAAACTAGATCAACATTTCGTAAGCCGGACTTTGAAATATAAAATTTAAGGAGAGACATTCTACAGACATTCTCATCTTGTTTTGGAGCTTATGAAAATATTGTTAATCCATCAACCATAGCAGTCAAATTTCGTTGTAGCCGTTATATTCCTGTTACTTCTCTTTGATCGTAGCTTTGTTCTTATCTGTTTTATTTTCCTCTTAATTCTACAGAATGGTTTGCTTCTTTCTGTCTGCTATAGAAGTAAAGGTAGTCCCGTATACTTTCCTACGCAGGGGAGTGCCTGTTAGAAAGGACACTTATCCTGAGCCATCGGCATGTGAGGTAGGGTGGCCAGTTCCTTTCCTTGCCGCCTTTATCTCCCCACTGTTGCCACCGGGTACCCATTTGCTGCTGGGTGAACAGTGAGAGAGTGTTGAGTCAGGGCATCGAGTCGGGTTCGAACCGTAGACTTTCCGCATGGGAGGCATGCGCTCTAACCACTATGCTACCTCGCTTTCTGTCTGCTATACAATGCCAAGTAATCGTTATTTAGGCCATTGTACATGAGCCAACATTTTGAGCCTAGAAATGCTTAGAATAGCCTTTACTTACGAAGTCAATCAAGTCAGTTAACTATCCCTTCAACTTGGCTAGCGTCCACACTAATGCATTTTTGTATGAAAACGCATACAATTAGATGCGTTTTTGCACTCTAGATGCTTTTAGATACATTTGGATGCATCTAAATGTATGCGTTTTCATACTAAAACGCATTAGTATGGACGCTACGTTAGAAAGTGGCTGATAGCTGAAATTGACTATACATAGATGTTCATGCTTATTTCCCTTGTGTGGTATTTCGATAGTTTTCACGTGGCAGTCTCGAGTAAGAGGTTTTGATAGTCTTAGTTTTTGTATAGTTCATGCACGTTTACACTTTGATTGCTTTAGTTATCATATGTTATACATAATAATTATAATATTATGCTTTTACCTTATACTCACAGGAGTCGCCTGGTGAGGCAGACATCTGGGATAAATCTGTTCAATATTTCAAAGTTTTTGATAAATCTGGTTGGTGATAGTAATTTCTAGTTCGTCAATATTCTGTTTCTATGATTGTCAATTAGATGAATTCAAGCAAAATAAATTCAAATCAAAGACGCTGCTTATGGACAGCTTATCCCTTTCCGTCCCAGCGTCCCAGTAGCATAGGCGTCAAATCTTGATTGTCTAGCAAAGGAATCACCATCGAATGGTCCCTGCCGATAATGTTGCGAGAATTCGTTCAAGAAGCGTGTTTTAGCGGTAAATAGTGTACTTTCTTTGCGAAAAAACTGCTAGCACATAGTTCCGAATAATGGAGAAATATTTTGCAAGCATGCTCAGAAGACTTTAATTCACATTTCCAGATGGAGCAATTTTTATATCTTGCACAGATCAAAAGTTATCGATATTACAAGAAAAGATGGATAGCTTGTAATGCCATTCATCTAATGTTGTTGCACATCAAAATATTAAGGCATCATCTTTCTGTTCCAACAGGAACATATCTTGCGTCATTTTACCTCGATCCATACTCTCGACCAAGTGAAAAGAGAGGAGGTGCATGGATGGGACCAGCTATTTGTAAGTCTAATTCACCTTTCTAGTTATTTGCATAAATATTTGCAAAACATACGAGTACAAAACGATACCACAGGGAGCATGGAATTAGGTAGCAACCCTGTGCCCATTGCACAAAATATAAGAATGCAAACAAACACAGATAAATAATTAAATAAATTATTATTTATAAACTGACCCTTCGCCCGTTACACAACTCCTTCACTAGTAGTGGGGCCCCCCGGTTGCAGATTTTTCAAAATTTCACCACCCATTCCCATTTACTAAACACCCCCAACTAAGCAATTTTGAAAAAATTCCAACCCTCCATTTTGCTAACCTAAATATTTCAAAGTTATAAAAGGATAAGTAAGTAAAATGCATTCGCTTTATGAACGCAAATAAATATTAACAACTAAGGAAATCAAAACAAACCATTTACCTTATACTTATACAATGTTAAAAACTAATTGCAATAATTGAGAAATGCTTTCGTCCCCATGCTGTCCATTGAACATTGACCCCCCAACTATTAACAGCCCCCCAAATTATGCATTTTTACCAAAAATAGTAACCCCCTCCTTATTATACCCCCAATTACTATTCGGTGCCGAAGAGCAACGTAATTCAACTTCATCCAGATCAATTCCTCCAGTTTGTGGTTTGCCCATAGAGATAGGATTATAATGGGTTTGCCACCCAGGCCATAATTAGCCGCATTTTTCCCATTTTCCTATCAGTTTGATATCTATTGTTAGCAGATTACTCTTTCTTGAGGTTTTTTTTTCTTAGTTAGTCCAGGTTGGCAAATTAATGATCTAAGTTTCTTTAGCTTGTCTCTTCTCATTCTTTCGTATTGTATAATATATTTAATTGTGCAATAAATATTTCTTAGTTGCAAACCACTCTTTGTCTAACATTTTTCCATGGGTAAAGAATTTTTGAATTGAAGGGATTATCTTCAAGGTTAAATGAAATCATCAATTGTATGCTCATCTTGGAGAATGTAATTATGAAATATATTTTGAGATTTGTCAAATAATTGAATCCCTTTTTTTCTACAGCACGAAGTGAAAATTTAAACCGAACTCCAATAGCTTATTTGATTTGTAATCAAAGCCCTCCAACCGACCTCAAACCTTCGCTAATGACCTTTGGTGAAGTTAAAACTCTTTTCCATGAGGTATGTTTAGCTACCATATTATTAAAAATGTTTTTGCGAAATGAATATCTTGCGAGTATCCTCTTGTCTCATGCTATTTCAGTTGCAAGAAGCTTTGGATACTTTGTAGTTTGAACTTTTAGGGAACAGTCAAGATTTTTTGGATTATTCAGGAGAAAGAATCGAAAAGCCAGAATATTTTTGAATTACTTTAAGAAGTCATTGTTGCTGCCTTGTTTCGTTTGCCACCCTGGAGGAGTGCTCCTTTACGAGACTGTCAAAGACGGATATACGTCATTTTGTGTCTAGCAACTTTTTCCAGAAATAGAAGGCCATACTACTTACGTTGCTTAGGATATTCAGTTCAATTCTTCACGAATGCGCGGTATTGTCGAAGTAAAGCATTGTTTTCTAGTAAGGCGTAGAACCAAACTGACAAGAAAGAAAACCATACTTGTGCAACAGTATTCATTTGACCAATCCATTATCAATTCTTAATTATTAAGTATTACTCAATTTTACCTCCGTTTTCCCCAATTCCTTGGGGCTTGGAGGGTGCCTCTGAGAGGATTTTAGTTCTGGCACGAGCATTTAGGACCAGATGCCCTTCCTGACGTCACCAATGGTCAGCGGTGTGCCTCGAACCCAGGACCATGTTGGTCTGCGTCGAGTGCATTACCGCTAGGTATTAATTACTATTAATTTCAAGCTGCTAGCATTAAATACACAGTAACAAAAATTAATATTCGATTCTCGATGTCAATGATGATCTAATTTTGCTCTTCCTTTTTAAATCGATATATTGAATTTGAATCAATTATTTGTTCAATTTTCTTAGTTTGGTCATGGGCTTCAGCATATGCTCACTACAGTGAAATATTCAGAGGCAGCTGGTACAAACAATATTGAATGGGATGCGGTAATAAATATAGCTTTGAACTTCACGTAATATTTCACAATGTGATTTTAGGATGCTTGCCATCATTTTGCTCCGTTTTTGGAGGCCTATTTTTGGGTGCAAAGTGCTTGAGAAGTGCCTATCTACTTTGTCGAAATTTGCATGACTATCACGCATTCGACATAGCTTCTTGTTGGGCTATTAGCTTTGGTACAAATGCTTGTTGGCAACACGTCAAGTGCCATAGTTGTTTAAAATAGTTTAAATTTCCATCCTTAAAGAGTTGTACGTTGCTTAGTTCGTATTCAGATACTAACACTGCCTTGTAAAAATTCTTTGCAAGGTTGGTTGATAAGAGAAACCAATTGAGTCAGTCATTGCTTGCCAACTTACCCCCACCACATAATGTTCAAAATTGGAACATTTGAGGGCTAACACATTCCATGTTTAGCTGCAAGCTTGTTGAAAGTACTGAACTCCACAAGTTTCATTCACTGAGCCTTACGTAGTTGGAAAAATAGAATTTGCTTTTTTTATCAAAATCAAAACACATGTATAAAATTACACGTTTTTTTATAAGAAAAAAGTTTATAAGAAAGTGAGACTCGAATGGTCAAAATCTTAAGAAAAATGGTAAGAAAATCACGAGGCTCAATTTCCAAGATTGAGTGTTTTTATAGGCAAAAAATTGGTATGTCGTCGTTATTGCAGTCAAATGTTAAAGATAGAATTCAAATTCAAGTATAAAATAAAATTTTATTTCAGTAAAAGTTAAGAAAAATCTTAAGAAAATCTCAGGCTCATTTTCGGGAAAAGTTAAGAAAATTGAGGCTCAGGCAGAATGATGATTTTCTTATAAATAAGAACGTATATATACTGTATTGGTACACAAACTGGCCAAGCAGGGTGTGACGTCACGGATCATATGAGTAGAGTGAATCAAAGCGCCAAATCCTTAAAACTAACTCACCGAACCCCTGGGGTTAGATCGAACCCAGGTGAAGAACCACTGTGTTAAAGCCAGAAAGAAATAATTACAACTTCGATAATTTTGCAGGGTTTCTTGCAATTAAGAATGGACCTTCGGAATGGCATTAGCTTTTAAGGTCAAACGTGATTAAAAGATTCTATTGTGTGTTTTTCCTATCTGTGTACCAATATACTGCTTGCCTTCTAAAAGGAAACTTACCATCAATTGCTTAGTCTCTTATGACCTTCACCATTCTTTTACCAGCTACTTATTGAAAAACTTTAATCATCCGGCATTCAACCGTCCGAGTCAGCATGCTTTTTGCCTTCTGTTAGAGATTTGCACCACCATACTAAACCAGTCTACTATTTTACCCCCATTGTCCTGTTTTTGCCATCTCTAGGTTGAAGTTCCATCGCAGTATATGGAGAATTGGATGTACGACTGGGAAACTGTTCAAAAAGTCAGTGGTCATTACAAAACTGGAGAATCTTTGCCAAGAGAGAAATTCGACCAGCTTATCAAAGGTTTGTTGGTGCAAGCTTGTTTCTGAGTATTGACTCTCGTACTCAAAAAACACAATTTTAGTTTTCTGTATTAGTCAGATCTTTACTGTTACCAATTTTTGATAGACGCCAATTTTTGTCAAAAGCACCAATGTAGGCCTTTAAGTTTTTTCTAATTTATTGTATTATTGTATTGTATTGTATTGTATTGTATTATTATATTGTATTGTATTATTGTATTGTTTTATTGTATTATTGTATTATTGTATTATTGTATTATTGTATTATATTGTATTGTATTGTATGATTCGAAATATGAATAGAGCTTTTCTCTAAATTATTTCAGTATTATGTCTTTGGAGGACCCCTTGAATATTAGAACATGTTCTGAAGGGTACTTTCCAGCAAGCCTTTATTCTATCATGGTTCCTGGGAAATAAGCCTGGGAAATAAGCCATTTTTATGAAAAGTCAGTGAAAGCCTGGAATGTTCAGAGAAATTTCTGCAATATTTATTGAATGTGGGAAAAGTCAAGGAAAAAATTTTTTAAGTCAGCATATCAATTTAATTAACTCATGCGTGATTGTTCGCATAGTGGTTATTCCATGTATTGTCAGTAAATGTGAACTTCATCACTTTGCATGGTGTTATAGTAAGTATATGTATATTACCTATTTATAAGATTCCATTTTCTTTACCTATTTTTGTAAACATGTGAAATGGGGTCAGGGAGAAAGTGAGTATTTTCGAATTTCAGTCAGGGAATAGTCAGGGGATTTTGATTCGTATGTTGTTTATAAACCCAGTCCGTGCGTCGTTGTATCCGAGATACTACTTTTAATGCACGTTTGGATCCATTTTTTCCTACGATTGTCATGCTGAATCTCGACGATTTTAATTAATCTGCTTCAACAGCTCGAAGATACATGGCTGGATCCTCCATGCTACGTCAGCTTTACTTCTCTGCACTGGATTTAGAGTTTCACATAAGGTAGACAGATTTTTAGGTTTATTATCGTGTCTGTAAGTAATGCCATACGATATGCCATCTTCAGCGCTGCTTCGCATAGCGTTATCACTGAATGAATCTTTTTTACCCATGATGCAACGAGGGACGTAGGAAACATTCAAGAAGTGGGGTGACGTGCATTCATTCTCACATGCAAAAAAGAGCGTGAAGGGATACTTTACATACAAATTTGTGAAAAGGTTGGGGGGGGCAATTGAGCTATCGGCAGGGCCTTGCATCACCCTTATCAAGTCACCAGGGCCAAGTAAGTACCGTACAAGCTCTGTTGAGCCCGAAGGGGATTATTTATTTTTTGGAGTCTTAGTAGGGGGCTTATTGGAGAGGGGAGCTTGTGACTAATTAAAGGTAAAAGTTCCCTACAGATGTTCTTTTGCAGCCCCTCTGTATTACCTCTCTTGAAAAATCATTGCTAGCAACTTGGAAAGTTTATTCACATTAGTCAGCTGTGCTGTCTTCATCTTCCTCTGATTCATCAGGATCGACTGATAATCCTGGAATGTCTTCTATACAAAAGTTTTCCTCTTGGATTCCTTTGACAAAATCAGTATTTCCTAGGTTTCTAAAGCACATAGGTACTGTACATGGGCTATATTTTATACACCTAATATCATCTGACAGTTTACTCAATGCTTCAAAAACCCATTCAATCGTTTACTTCATGATTGAGGGGGCTTAGTAGGTGGGCTTATTAGCAATTTTTGCATGAAAAGGGGGGCTTATTAGAGGCGGGGACTTATTAGAGACGGGAACTTATTAGAGACAGGAACTTTATAGAGCTTTAACGGTAGGTTCTCGAGACCCTGTGAGCTGTCAGTACATGGTGCAGAATGACATTTAGGCTTTGACTGTAACTGGTGTCTTGTTTTCACTGGTTTCTTGATACCTTTTAACGTTGTTTCATCGTTTCACTGTGCAATTTTATCCTTTGCAGTACTGACCCCTGGCAAACCGTAATGAAGCGAGTCTCTGATAAATATACAATCCTCAAGCCATTGCCTGAAGATATGTTCCCCTGCTCCTTCTCACACATCTTTGCTGGTGGCTACGCAGCTGGTTACTATTCATACAAATGGGCTGAGGTGAGTTATTATTGTTGAAAGACTTTTTTGTGCTTAATTTTAGGGGGTCATATTGCACTTCTTGAAATTTTCCACCCTTCCTAGCATTTTTATGACTCCCCCCCCATTTTAGCAAAATGTGGGCATCATCTCTATCAGCAAAATTTTTACTGTCATTTTCATCCCATTATTCAAGAGTCAAATCTCCACCAAGCACTGCACAACCCTTTTCAGGTGGAGCACTGTCTACCACTCCATCCAATTTTCGCTTAACACCAGCTGGTGGGATCATCAACACTTCTTCCTTCAGGGTTGTTGCGATTTTCCGGGTAGGTCATTTTATTACCACCCCTTCACTTTATGAAAATCTAAAAAATATCCACCCCTCCCGCTAATTCGACCCCCTACAGTTAAGAACAAAAGAGTACTTTAAACAGCTGGCAAGTCATTTTTGGAAATACACACTTTTCTTGTAAGAATCAAGTCAAGAAGAATGTTCAGGTTCAGAATTGTTAAAATTCAAGAGTAATACAAAGCTCAAGTTTCATCAAGACTTAGAATTTTTGTGTATTTGAGGTACAGTACTGCTTGTAGATTAACTTTTTCACTATCGATATAATATTTGTTATTCTGCTCCACTTTTATTTTGCTTTATGATGAAACATCAATGAAGATGCGAATATAATCCTTTTATTTTCAGACGTAGTTGAACCTTCGAAATTTAACAATGATTTATGAATAATCTAATGCTCAAAACCGAAAAAGTTTAAGAATATACAGGCTCAAGGAAGAATTTTTGCATTATTTTCAAACTATAATTTTGCTAGGCCAATACACGCTTTTTTATAGGAAAAATGTTCATAAGAAAATGAGGGTGAAAAGCGAAAACCTTGGGAAAAACCTTGTGAAAATCGCAAGGCTCAAGCTCTATAACTCAGTGTCTTTGCTTGTGTAGAGAGGTCTCGTAAGGAGCTTAGTTGCATCCCAATGTTAGAGTTGAGGAAAGAGAAGGCTGAGTAGACAAAATAGAGATTTAGGATGTGTTTTGTTGAGATGTTGTGTTTGTGAGACTATTTAGAGAACTGGATCGTAGTGGAATGGGTGTGTGTGTGTGTGTGTGTGTGTGTGTGTGTGTGTGTGTGTGTGTAT